>OX393577.1:12817950-13334857 GCA_947652605.1 Elmis aenea
TTTTTTTATTCAATGGGATTATTGGGTTTTGAAACGGATCAAAATATTGTTTAACTGCAGCAAACCGCAATAACATGTAATTTTTTAATGTTCGGCTGAATTAAAGACGAAATTAATGTCTGTGACCTGGTTGAATGAAACATGGAAAACTATAATTAAGTATAGGTACATACTTAACTCAAACGAGAAAAAGTTAATTTCTTGCTCCGCATTTTTCCATTAAACTGGAATGCCTTAAAATGAACACATTAAAAGCATAGCTTTATGTTGCCATTATATTTGCAAGAACATCGCATTTATGTGTTTAAAATTCATCATTTTCATTTGAATAACGACTTAGATTTTTTAAGCAAGGACTGGAAATTTTTGCATTGTGTTTGCGTCGCATGTACGTAATATTAACTTTTAAAATAATTAACTTGTCTGCTATTCGAGAACAATGATCGTTTATTGAATTAAATAGGAAGCCCGTGTTATCATGATTAAAAACCGTAATTAAATTTTAACGTTGATATGATAAAACCCCGATGCAAAAGCAGTTTTTGTCACAGTAATTAGGAATATGTAATTCGCTCAGTGGACTGTATT
Source organism: Elmis aenea (assembly GCA_947652605.1). Classification (NCBI taxonomy): domain Eukaryota; kingdom Metazoa; phylum Arthropoda; class Insecta; order Coleoptera; family Elmidae; genus Elmis; species Elmis aenea. The sequence goes on from OX393577.1 coordinate 12,818,539, forward strand.
TCGGGGAAAAAAACAGCAGGAGCTGGTTTATTTGAATATGCATTGTCCAAATTAGTTTGGTCTGGCTTCTTTCAATCGAAAGTTTTTGTAATTTTGTCTCTTTGGTGTCGAATATAAAGTGTGCGTTACTTATGTAATACAAAAAAAAGTAGAAATAGAGATTCGATTCGAAATTTTTTGGTCTTATAAATTATTGAAGCAAAACGCAAGATATTCTGTAATTGCTATATCTTAGCCACAAAATTTTAAGTAGTAGTTATGCTTTACAACGTCTAAACCGTTTTTTTTTCCTCTTTAAATAACAAATCTTTAACCACTTGCTAAGCGAACTTGTTTAACTAGAACTAGACAAAGTACTATTTTATTCTTGAGGCTTTCGCGGCCGTTATCCATAATACAATCTTGGTTTCCGGGTTTGGAACCGCGTCTTCTATATTTAGAAGTAGTAGTAGTAGTAGTAGAACTACTTCCAAATATAGAAGACGCGGTTCCAAATCCGGAAACCAAGATTGTATTAGACAAAGTACCTTCACATTTTCACTTAATAGTGTAACTACCTTGGTCAAATATATAAATCTTTGTTTCGGCCAAAGGGGTGCATATGCTTGGCCAGCATGATTCCCTAACTAAACCCCTATAGATTATTACTTTGATGATCATGAAAGAGCATGTATAATGGATGTAAGCGAAATCAGGCTTATTAATGAGGATAAAATTTAGCAACTTTCCCAAAATTTAAACCTATCCTCTATCTTTAGTAATAAGCTAGATCCCCATGGTCGCCCTCGAATTTGAACCACCCTGTATAGTTTCACTTTCTTGAAAAAGGAAGCAATTTTTAATACAAACACATAACGTTAAAAACTTTTTTAGATTTAGAACAACATGTTCTTATTAAGTGTGCTGTGACCTGCATTTATTGAATGTATTTGTTGATTTTACTTTTTTTTTAAACTTAAAATCACTTAAAGAACACACCCTTAAAATTTGGCAGTTTCCTCCTGGGACACTCTATATATAGGCGGACGTAAGAGAAAAACATAAGAAATACGAAAAAGCCGGATTATCTTTCCTCGACCCGAGAATCGCCGCGTCAACCCGCTATCGCCTTAGCAAAATCCTTGTTTAAGCTGAAAATTATCTTTGATTTTTCTTTTGATAAGCACGCGAAAACTTTTAAAAGCATTCAAACAACTAGCAAGCTGGAAAATCTTACTGATGGAAAGAAAAACGTACAAGCAATTTATTATGCTCCTTCGGCTAAAAAAGTCTATAGTTGTGTTAAAAAAATTGAGTATTTTCATACTAATTCGAGACCGAAGGAAGTTTTCTGAACATTAAGGCGATTTACTAAACTGTAAAAAGTTTTTGTTTGCAAACTGTAGATTATGCCTGCCCTAGTTTCATGTGCATGGTCACACAAAAAAAAACAGGAAGAGAAGCGGATTCAGGAAACTCGTTCGGAACACGATCGCATTATCGGGAAATAAACATAAATCATTTCTTTTATCCATTACAGACGTTCGCTTAATTTGTTTTTGGATTTTTAAGGAAATTTTTTGTTGCTCATTGTAATAACTGGGTAATCAAATTGGGCTTAAAACATTAAATATCCATTATCATTTAATAATCCGACTCTTGTTCATTAAAGAGCCATCACCGACTATGAATATTACGTTCTTTATGAAAGTAATGATCTGTAGAAACAAAACAACAAAGTTATAGCATGAAATAGTGGTCTGTGATAATGTTACCGCGGGGAATATTCTGAACATGAACGAATGGCCGTTCTGACACTCGGGTCGTAAGTAACGCCATTCTAGGAACACATGAAGTTTCATGCGCGAACACATTCGTTTTCGTGTTATTGGAAACGGAGAAACATACTGAAAGAAATGGAAATGAATATATCTCGTCAAATTTTCGAAACAGGGTGGTAGATTGTGGGTTGGGTGTTGTTCGTAGCGCAGATGGTTCTTGTTAAGCTGCATTTTAAATGGAAAATGTCGGAAGATGGCAATAAATCGAACAATTTTATACATGTATACGTAGACTTTACGACTTTTCTCGTAATGTGTTGGCCGTCTATCGATTTAGATAAAAATGCTGTTAGACTAGCACCGCCCAGTCAATAACCCTTCACTATATTTAGGGGATGACCGCTTGCTTTTAGCATGATGTAATGTTGTAAATATTTTTATTATGGCTGTTAATTGTGTCTTGCTTTTGATGGGCGTCATATATGGTCGAAATGAGTGTAAATAATTGTTAGCTAGGGTCTAGATGAGGTGTTTATGAAGTTTTAAAATCAATTTAAACAAATTAGTTTGATTTTTTTAGGGCTCGAAACCGAAAAATAATTTGGTTAACGGTTAACCGAAATCGAAACTTAATTTTTATAACGGTTTTTGTTTAAAAACAGTTTTTTTAATCGTAAAAACCCGATTTAACTTTTAACCGGGTTTTAAAACCGGTTTTTGACATTATTTAGATTAGGAATGCAAAGTATGGATAGATATTATGTATTTATAATTTTATAATATATGTACAATTAAGCGTTCAGTAATGACTTCTGGTCTAATCGCATTTAATACAGATTATGTATTTTTTTAAAGTAATTTTTATTCAAAAAATATGTTAAAAAACCATTTTGATTAAAGGTTACCGTTTTTTTGGCATTAAAAAGAACGGTTTCGGTTTCGGGTAAGAATCACTTTTTCGGACAAAAAATTACGGTTAAACGGTTTTTTTAACCAGTTTAAAAAACCGGTTCTTGTCCTGTAATTTTTCGGGAAAAACTAAAAGGTTACTTTTTTATGCTTTTTAATGAATATGTTTTATTCTAATTTTAATGAACAAAAGGTAAATATTTGTTATTTATTGTGTAAATAACGGTTGTATAAAGTTTCTAATCAATTGCTATAAATTTAAATATTATTCAGGTTTTGCATGTAAAAAGTTTTAAATCATATTTTGAATAAATAGAGAGCAATTTATTGTTTTTTTATGGCATGAACAATGTATGTGCCAGTTTAAAAAAATTCGACAGAAATATGTATCTTCTATGCACATTTTCAATTTTTGATGAACAGTTTTAAATTGGGTTTGAAACAAATTAAGGGAATGCAAATTCTTAATAACTTGAAAATAATCGCAGATAAGTATAAAATACAGATTGATGCAGAATTTAATTTTGGATTAGAAAATAATTAAAAAAATGTATTTAAAAAAACGAGTTTTTGTGGTTTGAAGTTGTATTAAAAAAATTAATTTTGGACACCCTGTAAGCAGGTTTGGGCAAAATTTGATTTATATTTAAAAAATCAGAAATCATTGATTTAAATTTAAAAATTACAATTTTTAAGTTTTTGATTTTTTTTTAAGAAACTTGAATATTTTCCCTTTTTACAACCAATTTATTCACTATTCACTCTGCATTATATCTTCTATACCGCGTCATTCAAAAAGTATCAACAGATTAAAAAGTTTTTTACTAAAAATTTATCAGAAACTTTTATTCCTGATAAAAGTTGGTGGATGCCTTAAACTAATTAAAAGATGAGAAAGAATTCAAAAAAATGTATACGATACCAGATTTAAGCGATTTCAGAAATATCCACAAGAGTAAAGGGCCTTATTTTAAGAAAAAGGTGAAATATGACGTTTAAATTTAAATTTTTATTCTTGAAGTAAGTTTAACATCTAAGAGTGCCCTTATTTTAAGAATTTTTGTTGTAAGTTTTAAAATAGGGGCCAATATTTTAAAAATCGGTTCAATCTAGTGTCATATACAATTTTTTTCATCTTTAAAATTAGTTTTAGGTCATGCATCAACTTTTATCAGGAATAAGATTTTCTGAGAAATCGATAATAAAAAACTTTTCCAATTGTTGCAGACTTTTTGATTGAGGCTGTAGATCGTTTGACCCTAAAATTAAAAGTTATTGTGTATATTTACAAAGTAAATCTGTCGGAATGCATCTCTAACAAGAAAATTTCTGTAGAGACTTTATTTCTCTCCGATCTATAAAAATCAGGCAAACCTTGCCTGTAAGTAATGCATCGATTGCAAAAATTCCAGTATGATTTTCAAGGTTTAATTTATACATAGTCTCAATTTGAGCCTCAGTTTTTGCTCCAAAAAAGGCGGCGGTAGATAATACTAATTGTAATCATCATGATGTACTTAAATCTTTTTTTTTTAGTCCAAAAATCTAAAAAATCGACTTTAATTAGGTGTATGGGGGTTGCCATCTAAAGTCCCTCTAAAATAACGTGTTAAATACAAAAATGCAATAAAAAATAGACCATTCTATATGAAATAAGAAAGTAGATGTCAACTTCCGGTATTTTCGGATGTGTAGCCGTCTTGAAAATATTTTCATTAAACAGATCATATGCTATTACGGTCATAACCAAAATTTCAGATTTTCATTCATCATAATATATTTCTAATCCACGGCCCCAATCAATCACCCTGTATAAATAATCATTTTAGTTCACACGAACCCCATGTTTAACTTTTTAAAGTTATTCCGTTAAACTTGATTGAGTCTTTTACATTATGTTCTGCATTATATACAAAAAAGATCAAATTTAAATTATGTATACGTTATTGACAACGATTTCATATAAATTGCTAGCAATCCCACAAAGTTACAGAAAACTCCATGCTAAAGCGATCCATAATAAAATCTAATTCATATAATTTGTGCAACATCAAAACTCGAGATATATAATTTCATATGCTGGCACTTCCCCTAACACAAAAATATGCTTGGGATTTAGTGAAAGCTTGGGGTCGCTTTATATTTTAACTTTTTGATTATGCTTTTTAAAACTTTTTGGCAAAGGTGATGAAAAAGCAACTGGGACTTTTAGGGATATGAAATTAAAATTTTATGTAGTCGTGCTTATCACTGTCACCAGAAGTAAGTATATTTGTTGTGAGCCTCATTTTGTAAGTTCACAGTTATAGAAAAAAATTACAATTCAGACATTTTCGTAAGATATAGGACACTTATTTTTTGGTAAAAATTTCTTTTTTAATCCCACTATTTTGCTATCTGTCCAGGGACATTTAGCAATTTATTGTAAGTACTGACGCGCCATGGAGTATGTCCAGTGACTTATCTCCTTACGATTTACTTAGATTTTTGTGGTCTCTGGGGTTTTTGCTATGTAGAAAGGAACAATAGTTTTAAAGAATTTTTAGTTTTGGCCTATTTTCTAATTCAATTAATATTTATTAAGGAAAACAATTTTTTTTCCATCATTAAATTTTGTTTGATTATCATTTTATCACCCTCTATAAACTTTTTTACCTTATATCTCCGGCCTTACTTTTTTGACTTACTTTGAGAAATATATAATGTAATATAATACGAAAATAAACAGAAATTTTTGCCAACAAGCACTGGAGATTTGATACCTTCATCGTAAAGCTCATGTCAAAGAAAATTCTGTTTACATTTAGCGAAAAAGAGAGCAAAGACTAAATAACAAACCGTTAACTCTGATAGAGTGTGTTATTATATTGCAAGCTGAGTAGATATGTTCTAGAGGTGGTCGTTAACTGAAACTAAAAGTGCCAATTATTTTAAAGTGCGAATTTGATATAACAAACTAAGCTTGCGTAACAACGTAATTACATGTGTATATTAGCCAAAAAGCCGTTATAATCGTCTGTATTATGTGTTCGTAGAAAAAGTAAGCTACATAACACGAGTTGTAAAACTTTTCCACTCGTGCGTAATATGCTTCTTACAACTCTTGTTATGTAATATACTATCATACAACACAACGCATTAAACACATTTCCTTCATCAATTTGCCAAGAACCTCATTCGAAGTATGTCCTACTCATAACAAAACTTGTGTAATACTGACTTAAGATTTTTCTGGCGATTTTTTGCTTTGAAATTATTCCATTAGCCGTATAACTTTTGTTTGAATTCTTTAAATCTCTCAACAAAGTCTTTTTGCAATTAAAAAATGTTCGTCAATGAAACAAAATTCTATCTAGTCTTCATTAAAACGCAAATTACTTCAAAGGCAAGCAGCAACAAAGGTGCAGTTCGTTTAACATTTTAGTAGTAAAGTGACAGAGACCTTGTTAAAAGTTACAAAAGTGCATGCTTTTTTGTTTTGTACTACCACATCCTACGCAACTTCAACTGTTACCTTAATAAATATTAGGGGAGAAACAAAAAAAGCTCCTCTTACACGTGGCTAAGCAATTTTAATTAATGTTGAAAGTTCATCGTAATTAAGGGAACAATTAACTATGCGTTTAGCGTCGTCTATAAGTGCAGGTGTGGAATTAACAGTTGCATAACTACGTAATTAACCACTGCGCAGACAATATTAATGACTTTTTAATCTCTGTGTCTGCAGAGACTGTATAGTGGCGCAATTTTAATGAATCATGACCGGAAGACTCCTATTGCGAAGTGTCAATTTTGTTAAAATTTAACCACTTTAATTACAAGCAGTAATTGCCTAACTTTGCAATTTTCGCATAATGGTTAAACTCCTTTATCCCTGCTGGACGTAGCATAATTAAACTGAGGAATTTTCCATGACATTGCTTAATAATGGATAATGCGAAAATTATGAATAATGAAGAAGTTAGTCTAATGTGACCTTAAAATCAGGAATATAAAGATTTAATAGCTTCTATTGTTGTAATCTAACAGCTTGTTAATATTATGATATGCTTCATAATAGTTTCTTATGCGTGAATAATCCGTCCACTTTATGCCAGGATCCGTTCCTGTCCCGGACGACTTAGTAACTCGCTGATAAATATTAATATCAATATCCTGCTGGGCGATTTTTTGGTAATCCTATTATCCAATAATACGAACCGGGAAAATGATCTTCTGACGTGACTACCCTGGCTTAAGTTGTTAACTACCGACCAAAATCTTTCCTTAACCTGCTAGACCTGACATTTCGTCCCGTACAAAATTAATCTGGAACTATCCCTTGCGTCGGTCCAACAAAGCCAACATAAAGCTTCCCCGAATGTCGGTACACCTATAAACATACACCTTCTATGCAAAATATGTTCTTGTTAAATTTTATTAATGCATTAAGTTCCGTCTGTGATGAAATTAGCATTGCATATCCTAAATTAATTATAAAATTAAATAGGGTTCCCATATTGTTTTTTTTTAATTGTGAAGTGCCCAAGTTTCACAGCTTTACACTGCATCGTCGAAGAAAAAACCTTAAACTATAAGGTGCTGTAGGGGTACCATTTCATTCGGCTTTTTATCAAATCTTGCCTAATATAAAAGATAGGGATTCGGTTAAATTATCAAAAAGTTACGTACAGTAGAGCTCAACTTTTAGCAATGTTTTTATGTTTTGAAAAATACATAGGTAATTTGATATAAACAAAAAATAAACTTTTGGAAACTTTTGATTTTTTATGGACTCCATATTGGATCTTCGTAACTAACTGCGCTGTAGAAAAACTGATACTGATTTGAAATGCTTGCGAAGCTCAAAACTTCACATTTTTATTTTTTTAACTAGAAGGGACAACAAATAAAATAAAATTCTTAAAATTTAATTTTGTATCTATGAACTTACCCAAGAATTTTTTAATTTTTTTGTAGTTTTCTACCCATTAGCTCTATTATATGTATCTAACTGTTTGCCAAATTAAACAAACTTTTACTTCCACTATAAAGCAAAATCCATAGTTATCCGAGTTTAATAGTACACCCAGTACTTATTAATTATTTGAGTAATCATTACAAAATATAAAGTTTTTTTTAGTAAATATTTATATTACATATACTTTGATATATTTGTTTTCAGAAATTTAATAATTTAATAGAATTTTGACCAAATATAGTAACACCAAAATATTCCAACACTTAAAAATACACACCTAATTCCTTTAATTAAACATTTACGGACCATTTTATTAATACTATTTAATCGCCTGCTTTAGCATACATATAGCTTATAATTAAAGTAAGTAGCTGGAATAAAATAGCTCCGATTATATTTAAATGATATTCCGTTTCACTGAGTATCACAATTGACAATGGTATCGCTTTTTATAATTAAATATTCCTATTCAAGAAAAGATACATGACTGCCTATTTTGCAAGTTTAATTAAGACATTTCTATGAATATAAATTTTTAATCAAAATTCGATTACTTACCGAATGAAGAAAATTGTATGAAATGTTCAAACGATCAAATAGCTTAAGTTAATGTTATGGTAATTTCAGGGTTTTTGAAATTTAAAGTAGCATTTCCGAGAAGTATACGGAACAGTTTTTAAATCATCCATTTGTTTGTTTTATGTTTCGCTACTGATTTTAAAATTACAGCAAACGTTAAAAACCGCCCTTAAATCACTTTGAGTATCATTTAAATTATTTAAGAACTTAGTGCAGTAGCTGATTCGTTTTTTATATTCAAAGGAGTAAATTTATTTATGAGTGTAATTTAAAAACTGCTTACAGTGTTTCATATTGCGCTCATTTTCTATTCATTGTCAGAATATTTTACTACGACTTAATTGCACTGGGCTACACAACCACCAAACACACTTTAATATTAAACTTGTAGTTAAGTCAGTTTGATTTATAAATGAAATGCGTCTGCTCGCAGACGAGTTTGTGCTCTGATGCTGAAACGATTATTCTAAAAACGTAAAATACATTAGCGTTTCTTTCGAGAACTCTTGTTGACTAAAACAAAAAATAGGATTGACAGAAAAAGGAACATAGTTACATGAGTTACTTGAGTTTTTTGTGTTTTTTTTGTTTAAAAAAATTGTGTCATACTATTCTAAGAGGTACAAGGCGATTTATCTAAGCGTCTTTTTCTTTGCTACAAAAATATTTAAGCAAAAAACTTCGAAGAAACGTTTTAATGTTAAAAAAAGCGAATGCAGGTACAACACCGAGTTGCAACTGATGGTTCGGCACCTCCTTTAGTCCGGACAAAATTGCGAGAGGGAATTTAAAATACCTGCGGCCACCAGATTAGTTTTCTAAGCGGCCACAAATGGAGTTTTGTGTAGGGCGCGCTTATATACATTAAGTTTATTCCAGCAACGCTAGGTACTATCCCATGGACTATCAGGATTCTGCGCAGTAGCGATATCGCGATCCAGCACGGTCTACTATAGTCAATCGGACGATTAGACGGTTGTTCCAGCAGTAGTCAAACCAATTCATGAACTAGTTTGTGGATAGTAAAAGCAGTAAATGAACGAAGGCAAGAACTAGCGCTTGAATTTTTACACGCGTGCGCTGTTCACAACTGACGTGGCCTCCGGTAGCTATGCATCGCCCTACCAATCCTATGTTGGTACTGGTTTGTTAAGATGTTACACTTGCGATGCGCAAATTTCTATGAACCCAATAGACCCAAATATCATTTACAGTTAGGCCTGTCGTTCAAACGTCCCGGAAGCGGGTAATACATTTGTTAGGACAAACTTGACGCATGTCCAAAAACCAACTGCAGGAACAAATCTATTATTTACAGCAATTTTGTAAGATTTTTAATTTATTTTGCTTAAACTTAACCCTAGTTATAGCTTAACGGTTGGGCCGGAAAATCGGTGTTGTACTTGTATTAAAATATACCACTAAAAACTGTTTATTAAATATCTTTTATGTTAAAAGTTTAAAAATCGGTTTGGAGACATATCAACTCCAAAACAATGCTTAGACTCGTACATTTAAAATAATAACGCAAACAAAAACTACACATTAGATATTTAATTTCGGCTTATGTTTGTTTAGTATTTTTGAGTTCTTAAATTTAGGTTTTTTATTATGTATAATTATAAACAATGTTTTAGAAACGATAAATATGTCTTTTTGTCAAAATTATCGTACATAGCCACAGTTTTACTTCGTTTTGCTCTATGAAGCTATAAATTTCCCGAGTATGACTTTCCTTACACCTACAGTACTGCAAGTCATCGTTTTCCGTTAATTAAAGTTTTACAATTATATTGCGCCGTCACAGCAAATTTCAAACTAAATAATGCAATGTGCTAAGTTCGTTAGTTTTCGCTCACCTTGATTCCTACATAACCCAGTCAGGGGGAGATAAACTAATAAACATTATTGTAGCAGTTATGGCTTAACGTCGGTAAATAATGTATTAATAGCGACAACGTACAACAAGTTGTTGGAGTAAGTCGTTGAAAATTTAAATAGCGAGCTTTTAATACAAGAGGCTTAAGGCCATTAAACGAAACATTAATCAGGGCGACTTACTGCAAGCACAAAGTGAATATAAATCTTTAAAATACTAAGCAGGTTGTGTTTAATTCTGGCTTTGCTTGGAGTTTATTCGTTTCTTTTTGATCTGCAGAATATTTTATTAGATTTGGTCGGCGAATTCTAAAACAACGTAACGAAATTCAAACTAAGAAACTTTTAATCAACATTAAAGCAAACGTTTATTTAACATATGCGTAATTAATTATCTTTTTTAAATAAAGGTTTCACGAGTTTTTCGAATTTGTTTTTGAAGTTTGTTGATGATTGAAGTTATAGGAGAGAGAGTAGTGTCTAATATTTTAATTTTTCCAGTACCAAATTGGAAAACTTAAATCTTAACATATGTGATTGAGTTTTGTCCTGAAGAAGTTTTATACCATTATTACAAATTATAGTATTAAAAAATGCAGTTATACTTGAAAGTATTTTTATGTAATCGATCTTGCCATGAAAAAAAACACGTATGAAAACAAACAATTTTTTTTCTGCGTTACTACTTTCAACACTTATACATAATTGCCGCATAACTTCAAGAAAAATTTGTTCGGGAGCTCCTCAAAATAGACATCAACAGATCTTTAGCTCATTATCGGCGGTGCATTTTCTACCCCAAACATTATTTCTTTTTTAGATTTCTGAACAAAAAAAATCTCAGGATGCAAAGTCAGGGCTGTAAGCTGGATGACGCAGCTCAGAAAATCTATATTCCCGAATTACAACCTAAACATTGCGTGCTTCATGAACCCTGCAATTGTGGTGCAGAAGATGCACCAGGTACAGAAGATGATGGCTGTTTCAAATTCAACGTTTTCAAACTTTAAATCTTTTCAAATAGACCTCTTCAATGATTCTAGTGCTATATTCAATAAGCAGAACTCCTTCCTTGTCTCAAAAAATGTTAAGCATTAGTTTTCCGGCCGAAGACAGTGTTTTACCTCTTTTTTTTGGGGCAGGTGAACCTTTGTGTGCCCTCTGCATAGATTCTTGTTTGATAGGAGGACCCCGGTGACACATCTAAGTCTCATCCTTCGTAACAATTCTTGGAAAAAGCTCCTATCAGCCTGTTAAGTGATAAAATGTTTTAAAAAAATTTCTTTCCGGACAAAATTTTTGCTTCGGCGTGAGAATCCTTGGAATTCAACGCGCAGACACTTTCTTCATACCCACATCGTCATGCGAAACTTTCCAAACAGTTGTTTTGTGTACACCAACTTCCCTGGCAATGAATGACTACTCCATCCGTCGATCTGACAACACCAAATTTCTTTTTTTTAACCATGCCTTCAGTTCTTGCCTCAGTTGATCGACCTGATTTTGTGTCTCGACCCTATGAAACTACATAAACCAAAATTTTACTTGGAATAAAGAAGAGGCCTCATTTCCACACACTTCGCTTATTTTTTGATGAATGACTTTTGGCCCATTATCCTCTTTTGTGAGAAATCTTATACACTTCCCTGCACAAGTTTAATTTCATTCACTTTTGTTAAGAAAAAATAATAGAGAGCTGTTCTGACTCATTATATTTTGATGAAACTTTTGTCTTCAGCTTCAAAATGTCACAGCTATCTAAGAAAATAACAATTTTCATTTTGAAACTTCATTTTCATGTCTAGATAGATCACATAAAAATACGCCCTCGTATTTTTGATGTTATTTTAAGAAATACCCGGCGCCTCCACCAAATAAACGTTTTTATTCGTGAATTTGATGTTTACAAAGCGTTTGACCGCCCAATTTTTCGTCTCCCGGTCACAATTAAACCGTAAATATTGACAACACCGGAAGTTTATTTGTTTTAAATGCAATTGAACGTGGTTCTGTATTTTTTGTTACGCGAATAAATGGCATAACTGTGATAATTGCTATTTTTACAGCGTAATTGAGTTTAATTTAGCTGCAAAATTGTGATTAACAGCAAAGGTTTAAAACTTGATTGTTTATCTATTTCAGTGGAGTAACTATAATGCCACAAAAAACTTTAGTAATTTATTTTAATACGGATGGTAACTTCGATTCATTGTTTTTCCCCCACGTCATTTTTTTATGCAAATCTTAAGTTAGGAAAATAGCAAAAATAGCATTATGAAACAAATATTTAATGTTTCGAATAGACTGCAAGATTGCAAACTTTGTACATTGTTAGTGGAAGTAAAAATCAATTAAGCAAAAAAGATTCAATTTACCTATTAGTTAAAAAATTAATTCAAAATTTTGCGACAATCTCGATTTAAAATGGGTTGCGCACAAATATATGTACTCAAAAGACAAAACAAATTTACCAGCAAAGAAATTCTTTTTAGGTTATGTAGTTGTTCAAAAGTTATATTGGAACACAAACATTTAAATTTTTACTTGTTATTTTTATTTATGTTTGCGAAAATAATCTGTTGCACGCCACTGGATCTGTATTATTCAAACCGAAGCGAAAAAGAGCATTAAATATTTTGTTCATCTACATTTATCATGTGTGTGATCAAACTGAATACAAAATGTCCACGTCAATTTCAATTACTATGTTACAGTTATTTTGCATGTCACTCGTGAATAATACACGCCTGTCTTTTTCAGTTTTACTATCGGCTTTTTACATTTGGATTCAATCATAATGGAACAATAAATAAACGAACAAAAGTTCGAAACATTTAAATATTTTAAACGTGACATAGTGTTTTTTTGGTGTATTTCCCTTGATCGTTCCAATTTTTAAAAGCATCGTAGGTTAACAAATATTAAAACTCTTGAATTTGTATGTATATTAATTTTAAAATTAAAACTGCCTAACAAAAGATGTACAATAATATGAAAATGTCGCAATGAACTGTAAATATTTTGCTAGCTGTCGAATATAAGTTTTATTTTCCTATTGATAAGTGAAAAAAAAGGCATTGTCAATGCAATATAAATTGAAATCAATAATATAATAAAAATATAACTTTTTTAAATATTGCTTTATAAAAATAGTTTGTCTATACCAAAAAAGATATGAAAAATTTCATTGTGTAGGCGACTGATGTAGTAAACTTGTTTACACGAGTCCAATTTTATTGTTATCAAAGCCCCTACAACGAGATGTGCTTTACGTGAAAATTGTATTATGTGGGCGATTTTATCCATAGCTATCAATTACAGATAGTAATAAAGTTTTGCGTGGGCAGTAATAACAACTTTGTAGTACATATTTGTTTGGCACTCCTCAAAGAGTTCATATTGATTGAACTTGGTAAAACGTTAGAAGTAATTGCAACGGGTCCATATCGCATGCTCGTAAGTCATTTTAATACGATTTATTGCAATTGCAGTCGACTGTAATTTTTCTTGTTGAATATATGCTTTTATGATAAATAATTTTTGATTAATATTAGCCTTTATCATTGCTTATTTGGTTTCTTATCTTCGCTTATTACATCTTCGCATGCTGTTTGTATTAAATTTGCTTGAAACTAGTTAGCTCTTTGTCCTAGTTCCCAAAACAATTTGAAGAGAAGGCACATGTACAATCTAATCTATTAATACATCATATAGCTTTGAAAACGAAACACACAATACGCAAATAAAAAATGAAGAAGAAGAAGACATTAAAAAGATAGAGATAATAAAAGCACTGAAGAAACTTTAAGTAGGAAATGCACCGGGAGTTGACGACATCAGACCAGAAATGATTAAATACGTGGTAGAAATTGGAATCGAACTGCTATACAGAATAATTCAAATAGTCTGGGAGAAGAACGAAGTATCAAAAACAAAGGCAGACCTTATTCCTATAAAAAAAAAGGGACCGCAAAAACTGTAACAACCATAGAGGAATGTCACTGCTATGTACAACTTACAGAATTTACGAAAGAGTAACTAAAGGAAGAATCAGAGCAAAAGTAGAAGCAAATATGGGAGACACAAGAAGGATTCAGAACAGGAAGATCAACTTAAGATTGGGTCTTTGTGATGAGACAAATAACCGATTAAATACTTAACACTGATAACCAGCTCTTGGAATATGCAATAGACTAAGAGAGAGCCTTTGATAGTATAGAAAGAGCAGAAATATGGAAGACAATGCTTTAAAGAAGTACGTGACAAGATGATCAAGTGCAAAGTATGTACCATAAAACAGAAAATGTGAGAATAGGAGGCAACAGAACAATGGGATTTTTACAACAAAGAGAGTTAGACAAGGCAATATTCTGAGCCCAGTACTGTCTATAAAGATAATAGATAGCATCTCAAAAAAAGTGAACCATACAACAAAGGGACCCTAGGTTATAGATAATGTATGCCAATTGAATGTATGAATTTATGTGAGCAGATGATCTAACTCTGTTTGGAACGAAAAAAGAAGAATTACCAAACAGAATTAAAAATTGGGCAGATAATTAAAAAAGACATGGGTTGAAAATAACTTTAGAAAAACAAAAATTATGATAGCAAATGATACAGAAAATGTAGAAATAGTAGTGCAGTATAAAAAATTACAATTAAAATTTGTGTGTGAAAATTGCCTACCTATATTTCACCAAGTACAACTAATTGTTATCTTAATCGTTTGTGATTCACAAAAACACTTTTTTGATTGTGCTTAACAATTAAGAACTAAATCTATTCGATTGATGCAAAATAATTTGAAAAAATAAAACCGCTAAATACATTTAATGTTTTTGTTTATTAGTAAACAAGATATCAAGCCTGGTCTCGTCTCTAAATTCGGAATACAGTCAATCGGAAAAATATCGTGTTATCTCAGCGTCAATCGGGAAACTTCCTCTTTTCCCTAAGGACCAAACAACCCTAGCTTTCCCCGATTCACTTTTTATTCTAAATCTTGTTTTATGAATATACTTCCAACGATACGTTTTGCAGCTTACAGCTACATTTCAAAGTACACAACGCATCCAAGATTATTTTTTCCATTTTTTTGTTTATCATATAGTACCGATACGTATAAGGTACGCTTGATAATCTGATTTTGTAAATGGATTCGAATATCCCAAATGTGATCAAATTTTGAACTGCCAGAAAGGTGCCTGTAGTAGAATATTTGAATATATAAACCGAAAAAGCGTACAAGAAAAATATTTTAGAGATGGAATGCTATTTGTAAGCTCGCATATCGTACTAGGGGACGTACACAAAATGATACGTGAGAAGTTTGCTAGGCAAGAGTTTAAAAGCCAGACTTTTCAATAAACGCAAATTCCAAAGTAATCACGCCTTGCTCAGCGTATATTACACAAAACCGTGTACTTACCGTAATAAAACTTGCTTCTTACATGTAGATTTAATGTGCATGATATTGTTTTCCGTTACTAAAGCTTTCTAGGAAACATACACAATGTTTTACACTATAATTAATCCAAAATCATTCTTTTTCATGTTATGCGTGTTTTTTAAATTAACTAATCTTTTACTTATTTCATGTTAAGCTTCTATGCACTCATACATAAACAATCTTTAGCAAAGTGTACAAGAAATCATTGAAGATGTTTAGACAATTAAAAAACATCTTTACTTTTGTTCCGATACAAACTGCTCTTTTAACAAGTGTAAAACTTTTAATTCAGTTCCCACTTTTCCTCATTATTCCTTTTGTTATATTTATACACTTAGTAGAAAACTTGGAACTTCAAAACAAATTCAGACTATGCACTTTGAATTTAATAAGATGAAGAATGTGTAACAGAAATATGGCAGCGTTATTAAATGAGCAAAGAATAAAGTAGATTACTTTTCAAGGAACTGTAAATAACTGTCGAGTTAAAATTTTAAAATAATGTTAAGCATTCGTTAGAGATTGTCTCTTTTTAGATAGTTGTTTTCATGTCAGTGTTTTTAAAGGAATTGTGAAGGCACGTACTGTGAAAAAAATATTAGATTTTATATGTGACCTTTATAACTTCGTTGCAAAAACGAATTCCATATAAACCTTAGGTATATTTTTGTAAATTTGAGGAAATTCATTATAAAACGACGTTAAAAGTTTTTTCTACGTAGATATACCGGGTGATTCAGTTTGACTGTCGCACCCCTATAACTTTTTAAGTTAAAGTAAATTTTGAAGTATTGAATAACCAATGGAGTTCCCAACCTACAAGTTGCCTTATGGAGAGAACTTCAATCGGTGGTCGTAAAAATCGGTTCTCAAAATAGAACCTCGATTACTGTAAAGTAAAGTGTAAAACATTGCTTTTTATACGCTTTTGCTGGATACCTGACGGTCAAATCCGCTTACTTTTTGGGATGGACAAAGGGTGTAAGAGATGTTAAATAATTAAGGTGGATATTAACATACATACATCCGTTAATTCGTTATTCGATTTGTGTATAATATGGGGTGATTTCTGAATCCGTTAGCTCGTCGATTGGAGCTTCTTAAAATAAATAGTTTTTTAGACAAGTTTAATTTAGTATCTCCACCATTAAACTGTTAAATCTGATGCTTGAAAACAAAATATACTAAAACCAATGTAAAATCATATTAATTAATTTCTTAAATCACTAATACCGTATATCTAACTTTAATTATATTTTACGTTAACAATATTGGCAAGAATAATGAACATAATTACTAGATAAAAAGGGCATCCCTGAAGAATTTCGACTTGGAGTCAAGTGTCTCCAGACTACATCCGTCTATTCTTCTCAAAAATCTTATCTGCATCTGTATCCTTTGCTTTCTCGTTGATGCTAAAATTTCTGAACTATAGGTAAGAATTGGTACATAAAATGCAATTAATACTCTCATCTTAGTTTCTTTTGAGATCTCCCTCTTATTTATCAGGCATTTATTAAAAATATACCAACATAGAAAAATTTGACAGAAAAATGAGCTTTAAAATTATTTATTATTTTTCCAAAAAACTTAGCAATATTTGTATTTGACAATTTGTATATGATGGGAAATAGTTTTTATTAAACAAAACTCAAAACAAACATATTTAGAACCAATAAGATAAAGTTTAAAAATAATCTTAGTAATAATTATGTAACCTAAATACAATTTCAATTTTACGCTTGTTCCCATTTTACGCTGCCTGCGTGGAATATACTTAATTAAAAATATATGTAAGTAATTAATATTCTAAACAAAGTATCACGACTACAATTTTTAAATCATTCTCAGTTTTAGTGGAATCGAAGTTCACATAGGACGAAACGATGCTCTATTATATAAATGTCAGTGACTGAATAAAAGACATATCGATAACGTAAATGTCAGGAAATTGGCGGCTCGATACCGTGTTATTGACATTAAACAGTGTACCAAACATTAAATAAATCTATATCACCCCTAAAGCAGTTCCTTATGATATATCTGTGGTATTTTTCTCAACAGAAACTTTGACGAGTACTGTGTTACAATCTTGCGTATTCGCTTAACAAAAAGTGAATTAATGTAGCCTACGCAGTTTTTTGTGCTATGAATATCTGATGCAAATATCACAACAGACGTAGCGAAAAGCTTTTTAAATAAAAGGATCTGTTATAACCACGACCACGCTTCAATTACATTTTTATGTTAAACTTCATCTTTTACGAATAAAATTTTATGGATCTTAAAAATTTACAATGCTCGTCTATTTTGTCTAGTTATGATAGTAAAGCATTTTCGTCTCTATAGATTTTAGCTTCCATAAAGTTTTCTATCGATTCCGAACATTTAATTGGAGATTTTGGAAGTACAGGAGTAAAGAATGTGGAACCTTTCTTTCCAAAAGACAAAAATATCTCAATTTAAAAAAAAATATCAAATTTACATAAAATGAAAAAAGTGCTATAGATTCATATTTTCCAAATAAAACGAAGTAGTTTTGTTAACAATACTCGTATAGTGCCTTCTGAACAATTAAACTTTTTAAATAATACACAGGGTGTTTGTTTTTGTCGGTTCATGTAGCAGAATTTTAAATACAAATTAGTGTATTTTTTTACATTTTGGTGCAGATAATTTGATTTTCTTTAAAAAATTATGAGGGTGTATTACGTCTAAAACTATTGCCGTTTTAATGATAAATTATGGGTAAAAACACAAAATTTACAAGAACTCAAATAGTAAGCTTTAATGAAATTATAAAAAATTATACATTTAATTTCAATTTTACTCTTAGGCTACAAATTTTTATCGTTTATTTAAAGAAATAGGTTTTTCTTATGACTGTTTAATCAACATTAATTAAAAACTTGTTAATCATTTATTTAATGCTTTAATATGAGAGAAAAAAAACATTAAAACTTTACAGCTTTAAGAATGTGGTATTATTTAATGCTTTTAAGCTAATAAAAAATAATACGTAGGGTCTATAAACATAAATATAAACGATATCGACAGTTTATAAATCTTAGAAAGTCTACTTTTAAATATTTTAACAAACACTATATTTATTTAAGATTTCCTGCACCAGTTTCAATAATTTTGCGTTAATGAATAAATTATTTTTGTCCACTAAGATTACGAGTGAACAATCATACTATAATATTTTTGTTGTCTTGATTAACATATTAAATAATTAACATGGAAAGCCTAAAATTTTTTCTCAGTCTAATATTTAAATTCTTTCAAATTGTCTAGATTTACCCATAAATGATCATTAAAACAGGTCCGTCAACTTGGCCCCCCCCATTTGGATTTTATAAATTATTTTCATTGCGCTAGAATGCGCTAAGCTAGCGCCACATTGCGCCACCAATGAAAAAGCTAGCGCCTTAAAATTACAAAATTTACAGCACTTTATAGTTGGGGGGGGCCAGATTGACGCTAGCCCCTCCCATGTAAAAATCGGAACTTTTTTTAATTGCGCTAGATTGCGCTAAGCTAGCGCCTCTTTGCGCCACCAATGAAAAAGCTAGCGCCTTAAAAATGACGAAGTTATAGCATTTTGAAAATTTGAAGCTAGCCCCCCCCCATGTAAAAATCGGAACTTTTTTTAATTGCGCTAGATTGCGCTAAGCTAGCGCCTCTTTGCGCCACCAATGAAAAAGCTAGCGCCTTAAAAATGACGAAGTTATAGCATTTTGAAAATTTGAAGCTAGCCCCCCCCATGTAAAAATCGGAACCTTTTTTTAATTGCTCTAGATTGCGCTAAGCTAGCGCCTCTTTGCGCCACCAATGAAAAAGCTAGCGCCTTAAAAATGACGAAGTTATAGCATTTTGAAAATTTGAAGCTAGCCCCCCCCATGTAAATCGGAACTTTTTTTAATTGCGCTAGATTACGCTAAGCTAGCGCCTCTTTGCGCCACCAATGAAAAAGCTAGCGCCTTAAAAATGACGTAGTTATGGCATTTTGAAAATTTGAAGCTAGCCCCCCCCATGTAAAAATCGGAACTTTTTTTAATTGCGCTAATTGCGCTAAGCTAGCGCCTCTGCGCCACCAATGAAAAAGCTAGCGCCTTAAAAATGACGAAGTTATAGCATTTTGAAAATTTGAAGCTAGCCCCCGCCATGTAAAAATCGGAACTTTTTTTAATTGCGCTAGATTGCGCTAAGCTAGCGCCTCTTTGCGCCACCGATGAAAAAGCTAGCGCCTTAAAAATGACAAAGTTATGGCATTTTGAAAATTTGAAGCTACCCCCCCCATGTCGAATTCAAACAATTTCTTTATTATATAGTTATTGTTGCACACTAATTACAATGTATTATGTGTGGTTGCAACATACAATATAAATATAAATACTTTAAATTACTTTAATTTAGTACTATTCTAATAAAAAGTGTATCAAAATCATTTCTTTATAATTATTTTCTGCAATATATGCAATTAAAAGTTGTTTTATAAAATTCAATACGTCTTTTAATCTTCATTTAAGGAATTCGCTTACTTTTTGGTCTATTACTTTTATTTGCTCGGATTACATTAAAAGCGTTATTTCTGCAAGTGTATATAATATTTTCCTACTGTCGACTATTATAACTCTATTTCAATTATTATTATGTTTAAGTCAACATAAAACTATCCAAAAATGTCTCCAGTTTATAATATTTTAGTGTGGCTATTTATCTTGCTGATCGTGATGTAAATCTCTTTAATAGTTGTTTAAAAAAATTATTTTTGTGTAAGGATGGACTGTTTGTTGTTGTCTGACTATTGGGGAAAATATTTTCCTATTAAATATTATTATAAATAAAACTTTTGCAATTATGTTAGAGTAAACAAAAAATACGATTAAAAAATGCGCGTGCTATCAGATACTTCCAGTCCACCAGGATTTTGGTTCTAACTGTAAAACTATATACCTGTATAATAATAATTGTACCAATGTAAGAATAATTTAAAACAATTACCAACTATACATTTTATTAAGTAAAACTTATCAAAAGATATATCCTTAAAAACACAAAAGTCAGTTTAAGGATAATTTACTATACAGTTTTAAATAAAACGTTTTACTGTTTGTTTATTTTTATTAATTTCATACACCCACATTCCACACATGTAGATTTGGTGTTGCTGTAAAAGAGTAATAATAGTATACCAACCAAAATTAACAAACCTGGTTTAGGTGTTTGATACTTTATTCAATAGTTATCTTATATGTTTACGAAATATTTTTAATAAAACGTAAATAAGATTTGTTATTAGTAAATGTGTATGAGGCACGTACTTTACTTTTTTATAAATTTGCCTTATTTTTCGTTAGAGTTCCGTTTGTATAGGTATTAATAGGAACGTAAATATATACTCGCGTAAAAGAGACTATAATTTTGTCTTTATTAATTTGTTACTGACTCAATATTAATTATAGCTTGTACAGGATGGCAAATTTTATATTTACTTAGCAATAAACTGTATCTTTGTTTTATATCAATTGAGCAGAGTTTTATTTCCCTGCATAAACGCTGTTTTATGAGTAAAATTCACATTAGCTTAAATATAAAAGTTAGAAACAAAAGTGAAAACACCCTTGCAATTTTATCGTAGAAGTGCTCGTAGTTTTAATCTGCTGACCAAATACCTTGCACTTCAGATGCCCAAGGATCTAGCATGGTAATGGTTTAGTAACACATTTTGCAAATTATTATCTTTAAAGTACCACTTCAATTAGGTGTTTAAAACATATCACTGGCTCTCTTGTTTATTTTACAGAAATTTGTGGTTTGTTAGTAACATTCGACAATTTTTAGCAACACCAGCTTAACGCGTTCCTTGTTGAACTGATCACAAATAAAAAATTTACTTTACGAAATTTGTAGCTTTTGTATATTTACAAAATAATAATGCTGTTAGACTATGCATGCATTTCAGGCTCAAATCTCTCATTAAACAATTCATGTACAAGTCGTTTAATTTATATCGCCTTCAAAACCACTAATATAATACAAACGACTTACTAAATCACAAAAAATAATATGAGGCAATTGTCACTGCTACTTTGGTCGTTTTTATAAACTATTGTTAAGCTCGATCGCGCGGGGGCGTACTTTGCCGTCGATTGTAAATAATAAACGTAATCAAACAAAAATTACAACAATTTATTATTATATTGAATAAGATACAGATACTGCCTTTAAACAATATTAGCTTCAAATTTTCAAAATACCATATCTACGTTATTTTTGGGGCGCTAGCTTTAAGATTGGTGGCGTAATGTGGCGCTAGCTAAGCGCAATCTTGCGCAATAAAGAGATCGTTTGAATTCGACATGGGGGGGGCTAGCTTCAAATTTTCAAAATGCTATAACTTCGTTATTTTTAAGGCGCTAGCTTTTTCATTGGTGGCGCAAAGAGGCGCTAGCTTAGCGCAATCTAGCGCAATAAAGAAATTGTTTGAATTCGACATGGGGGGGGCTAGCTTCAAATTTTCAAAATGCCATAACTTTGTCATTTTTAAGGCGCTAGCTTTTTCATTGGTGGCGCAAAGAGGCGCTAGCTTAGCGCAATCTAGCGCAATTAAAAAAAGTTCCGATTTTTACATGGAGGGGCTAGCGTCAATCTGGCCCCCCCCCAACTAAAAAGTGCTGTAAATTTTTTACCTTTAAGGCGCTAGCTTTTTCATTGGTGGCGCAATGTGGCGCTAGCTTAGCGCAATCTAGCGCAATAAAAATAATTTATAAAATCCAAATGGGGGGGGCCAAGTTGACGGACCTCATTAAAACAGCAATAACTCAAAAAATATTAGTTTTAGATAATCAGATTATCTACAAATCTACACGATAATGATTCTATGATCTTCAACAAATTGTGTGTTTTTTTCTATTTTGAATGTTAAAGCAGCTATGAAAGAAATACGCACTAGGTAGACACCCTGTATATGGAAAAAAGTGAAACTCACTTATTTCAAGTGAGACATTTTACTAATTATAATTTCGTTTTCGTTCTATAAATTTTCGTTGAAAGTTTTCGTTTTCGTCCCGTTCTCAGCCCTAGTATTGAGCTCTATTTTCAAAATAAAATATTCTCTTGTAACAGAAAACTAAGGATTATAATTAACCGTCCATATTACTACTTTTTTGTTTAATGATAAATTCGTCTTTCCATGTAACAATATCTTATTACCTCAAACCGTTTTTAATAATTTAAAACCTGCAGCGCCGATCGGGAAATCAATTGTTAATTATCTTTCGAAGTGCTCGTTTCCTCGTCCTCGAAATGTGCTCTCTTAATTTCATTACGAATATCTCGAGATTCTACAGAAGAATTTCGGTTTGTAGTCTGAGGTGGCCACCCTGATTAAAATTTATTGGTCTCTTTGTTAGATTGCAGGCATTTGTTCAAGCTGCTACAGTCACCTGCATACCTTCACGATTTAATAGTCTAGTAACGTGCTCCGACTAACGAGTGTGCACATTCTTAGTAATTATGAATAATTAAACTTAAATTAAATACAAAGGGTGGCACTTATTAAGAAACTTGAAGCGTAGCCAGGATCTGTACGTAGCAGTTCATACTGAGCTTAATAAATAACATATTTTTAATTACTATTTAAAGGCTTTCGTGGATGAGTATTCAAAATACTCAAACGAATAAAAATAACTTTATAAATGCTTGAATGATCCGAGATTGATTTATGTAATATAAACAAGTTTGTAGAAAAATCATTTACTATTTTCCCCTCTTCATCCGTTGCTTCAACATACAGTTTTTATATATTCTTGGGTTTGCAATACTGAGTAGAAAAGTTGGTTTATGTATAGCCTTTGAATGCT
This sequence comes from Elmis aenea, assembly GCA_947652605.1. Lineage (NCBI taxonomy): Eukaryota > Metazoa > Arthropoda > Insecta > Coleoptera > Elmidae > Elmis > Elmis aenea. The sequence continues at coordinate 12,841,945 of OX393577.1, forward strand.
TTTTTGAAGTTATGCGGCGTAGGTATGTTTTTTAAATCGATTTATATTGGATAAACTAAAAAATTAATGAACCAGAAATTACGACCATAGAGTAGTTCATAGAAAGTAACGGGAAGGTGGTCATTGGGTTTATAAAGAAAACTCTTTACATCCGCTAAATATTTCGAGTCTATATTTGACCCTTCATCGGTAGCTAAAATTACACACAAGTTACATATTGTCCTTAGAATCCTAAATACAGGCTTTATAGTAATACTCACCGATGAGCGAGGATAATTGAAAGCAGTATTATAATAAACATTAAAGTTTTCGAAGATAAAATTACGTTGAAGTTCGTTGGTACTTGATTGAAATTCGTTTAAATTTTTTGATTGAGCACATGGGATTTTTCATAAAATTGAAGTTTTGAAAGTAGTAAATGAAAAAATTTAAAATTGAAATTATAGAAAAATCGCCATGTGGTTAGATAAAAGGATTTGTCACCATACAATACAGAATAATCAACATCCAATAGATAAACAAATGCACAGGATGATTGATGAACATTAAATTTTGACAGCACAATTATTTAATTATTTAAAAATTTAACATGTTCATCAATCATCCTGTGCATTTGATTGTAATGGAAATGAAAGAGAACTTAGCGGGACAACAAAACTTATTCAAAAATGCGTATAAACAACAAGATCCCTGAACAATAGCAAGCTATGAAATTTTTGTTGTTTCAGCTAAACATCTGAAACCATTCCCTGATTGTGGTTTAATAAAAGATTGTATTGAAATGGATGTGAACTTTATTTGCTCTGAAAAAAAGACTCTTTTCTATATTATTTTATTGAGATTTACTGTGGCAAGATAAATTGATGAAATGGCAGAAAACGTAGTGTTAACTCCTAAATATGCTGCCAATAAGTGTTTATCTTATTCTCTTTGTCTTGATGAATTAACGGATGTATCTAATACTGCTCAACTTGTAATTTTATTTCGTGTAGTAGATATAAAATGAAATATTACTGAAGAATAATTAGATTTGGTAAGAATGAAAGGAATTACAACAGCCGAAAATCTCTATTTTGTAATAAAAATTGACCTAGACATAAAAATGATTATATCCCTTCGAATTAACTACCCTTGTAACTAAGAAACCGAATTTTTTAGGGAATTCTTTGTATAGATATCATTTCGTTGCTCACATTAAAAATTTATGCTTGAAAAAAATCTGTTTCAAAATTTCTCCGGACCCTTCACACTTAAAACAATCTCCATATGCACTAGAAAGAGCAGCGGCCCGTAACGATTTCATAAAATTCGCAATTGGCCCTTTGGCTTAAAAGGTTGTACGGGTCTGGTTTTAATCATGTAAAATCTGCTATCACTGAAATAAAACCACAAACTTTAAATGCCGGCTAAAAAGCAGCTTGACAACTATTCAAACATCGACATTATCAGCTGAAATCATTACTTTGGCTCATGAAATTGGTGGGGAAGGTTTCGATACCATAGACAGAATGACGTCGACGAATTGCTTGTGGATAATGCCTTTAGTGACAACGATATTATTGATATAACTTTAAATATCGTAGAACAATTAGAAAACGATAGTAAATCAGAAGAAAAATCTGCCCTCTCACTGTAAATATAATTCGAGAAGGTCTACAATTTTACAGTAATTTGGAAAATCGGTTTCTTGTAAAAGACACAAACTTTAAACGAGTTTTCAAACTCCAACGTGAGTTGAAGAATTGCATGTCTGGACATCGCGAACTGCCTAAAAAATTAGTAAAATCATCATCGCATACATTGTCTGAGAAGAAAAACCACAGAACGACGGTGAAGTTGACGCTAATTCTGTTTGTGATTATAAAAGTGGTTGTTTCGAAATCACTTTCTAATCTTGTGCCGACAATTGGAAGAAGGCGACGATTCTGTTGCAAGAATATAAAAAGAAATGTTACTTTTAAACAAAATTAAATCAATAAAGTTTTAAAACAAACTTTAAGTTTTAATCAATTTCTTTCAGATTATCAAAGGAATGTATCAAGCATTCTTATTTTCTTGAATTTTCCTGAATTTTTGTATACGATATTGTGTTTATTTTAACATGTTGCTTTGGTTTTATGCGGTTTTAGAAAATCATGGAACGTATTCCTAATTTTCCAATGTAAGGTAAATCTTTTTGGTGTGTTTTTTACATGCGATTTTCTGTGGAACGTATCTACCACACAGCAATGACCCTGCTGTACTTTTGAATTGTTGTTTCATTCTTTTTCCCAATTTTTTCAAGTTTTTGCTTTTACATTTAATACATTTTGCTTGACCTTTTCTTTTTGTCGTTCTGGTTTGCTTGTTAGGAGGTAATTTTTCAATGGCTTTATCTTCCACCTTTCTAAATTCTTTCGTACACCTGACAATTTGTTTCTTGTTATTATTATATTTTCTTCTCTACACAGGAACTTAAAAACAACAACTCTAGCTATTATAATAAGCGAAATGTTTAAACTCGTATTTCAAACACCCTGTGTATAAAATGGTGTGCCCAAAATGTTGACAACGCCATTTAGTTCAATCTAATCGACACCTCTTTGTAACGTCTTTTACCAGTTCAGTATCACCATAATATATTGATAACATCAATTTTGTCGACAAGACCGTTATGTGAAGGGCATTGAGCTGTTTGAATGAGTAGGCCTAGGAAATATCGAATTGTGTCTTTAGATAAGAACCCTTGGCAATTGAGATCGTCTAACCTTTTTATAACGTCTTCGTCTGGTGATAAATATTCTTACAGCGACATAATGGAAGCTATTCAAGTTCCAGTGGACCTCACATAAGAGTCCCTTTTGATTTATTGTAGCAATATTTGAAAATAAATATTAATATCATGCAGGGCCGGCGCTTAAGTTTTCGTCGCCCACCTGCAAGTTCTAATTTAGCGCCCTCCATCACATTTTTTTGTTGTTGTCTTTGACACTTTGTTCATTCAAGGCGATACAGATTTTACAGAAAAGAGCCGCTTAAATATATTAGAAAATACTAATATTTAAATTTTCTTCATTTAATACTCACAAATTTAGAAATATTATTCTTAATGTCTAATTCTGCGTAATTTGATTTGTTAATGACTTTTAATGCCAAAATAACAAGCCTCTTTTGTATCATACTTGTTCTTAAATAGGTCTTAATTAATTTTAATTTTAATTTTGTAAAAGAGCGTATCCACTTGCAACTCTAACAGGTATTGTCAGTAATATTTTTAACACAATAACAAAGTTAGGGAAGAATAAATTATTAGACACAATACCAAAAATAATATTAAAAGGCTTTTAAAGTTTTAAGTTTTTTCAAAAAAGCACGTATTTGGTTCCATTGCTTTTATATCTTTGTTGTTACCATCTTTCAACAGATACTTAAATCGTAACAATTTTTTCTTTAATCTTCGTTATTGATATCTGAGAGTTTATATTAAAAAAAGTATCACAATAAGTTTTTAGCAGAGGCGTACGCAGAAAAATATTTCAGGGGGATATTGTATTAATTTGTAAAAATAATACTGACTAGTTTCAAACGGGGCATGGTAATGGTGCAATTAGAAAATGATCTATGGGAGCTAGACACAAAAAGTGAGTCGTGAGAACGAGTTGTGGGGGGTCCATGGGTCAAACGCACCCAAAAACAGGGACTGAGAACGGAACGAAAACGAAAACGTTAAACGAAATTAACTGAAATATTTTTAAGAACGAAAACGAAAACGAAAACGAAATTATTATTTTTCGTTCAAGAACGAAAACGAAATAAATATTTTTCAAAACCGGTTTTAACCGGTTTTACCACTATTTAAATTTTATTTGTTAAACACAAACCCGAATTCACTTTCTATGCTGGGAAGACTCCACGAGGCAGTAAAAAATCTCACTTGAAATAAATTGTTTATACTTGCAGTTTCATGTAACACAAGAAATATTCTCTGTACACTTGATTGGATATATATTATTAATGTGTATTTTTTATTTGTGTTTAGAGTGAATAAAAGTAAAATTTATTCTTACTTCAAAAAGGACTAATGTAAAAGAAGATTTAATGGATGATGTGTTGCTAGTAAGATTGAATGGATTGTGAAAATGTATATTGTACGATATGTACAAACTTTTAAGTTAGAGTATATTTCAAGTTAATTTTATATATATTATGAATGGGTATGTTTTATTTGCGTTTAGGGTTAATATAAGTTTTTTTCTAATCTCTCTTTTTTAGTTATAACATTCATGAAAACATTTAGTGAATTATCCACTTAAATTAATTCTTTTCTTTTCAAATCATTACAGCAGGATCTAATTTAATTCAAATTCATAGATTTTTAGTAGGTACTAAAACAAATATAAAACAGCACTGCTATATTTTTATATTTTTAAATTTAAATAAAAATCGTGTGTACAATTTAAACTAATCAAGTTGTATTTTTGCACCTTACGGGTGTTATACTAAATAAAATGGTTAAATGTTAATGTGTTTAACGATTTGGTAAATTTTTATACGGCGGTGGTTTGTCAGTCTAAAATATTCTGTCTGTGAGCGTCAAAACCCATCGTCATCGTTTATATTTTAGAGGAGATGCAAATATTATTATCGTATTAATAGAGGGTTGTAGTGACTTGAAAAAAAATTAAAGTCCTCTATTTTTTGACGACAAAAAAATGGAAAACCGGTTTTAACCGTTATTATTTCGGTTCACGAAAACGAAAAAGGATTTTTTTCGGTTAGAACGGAAAGAACGAAAACGATATATTTCGTTTTCGTTTCGAACAGAAACGAACGAAATTTTTTCGTTTTTAGTCCCTGCCCAAAAATAGCATTTTTGAGTAAAATATAAAACATAATATATTTTATATGTATGGCAAAGCAGTTTGTCACGCAATTTTGTAATGCGGTAATAATTATTTTAGTTCTTTTTAAATTTTCGGGGGGAATTTATCTCCCTAATCTCCCCTTGCGTACGCTACTGGTTTTTATTTGTTCAAAACTTTCATTTAAGAAGTCCATGCAGTGTCCAAAAATGTATAAAACACGTTAACTCTAACTAATCTTCTGACGTTTGTGATGCTCATTACCAAACTGACATGTTTTGTTTCGTCACTGAACTTCCAAATTAGATTTAAATTCTATTTCTCTATCCACGACTTCATCAAGTTGTTTTGCCGTTTCAAGAACTTTTTTATAATTTGAATCTAATCGATATTCAAAGTAGGAATGTTTTTAAATTTTTGATGGACTCTAGTACTAGTGGAATGTTCAAATTTTCATCGTAAAGAGTATTACTTACAGAATTTACGTTGTGAAGCAAATCATGCCCAACCTGCAGACACTCCACGAGCCCATGTTATACGCAAATATCAACATCGGATAATCCTTTACATGTTCCCTGATTTACATTTTATATCATTTAGTTTTTGTATCCAGTGTTCAATAATTAATTAGATTTCGTAGTTTTGTGTTAATAAGTTAAATATTGTTATATCAACAGAATTTTGAAAGCCAACATTAGTGCAGGAGCTTTCAGTTATGATAGATTCTCTTCGTTATTACTAAAAATAAGAATTTTTTCTAATTTAATCGTATAACAAGGAAAATAAACAAAAAACGTTTACACTTTATTTCCACGTAACGTTGAGATTTTGTTATTATACATTTTCTTGTTTTCTCTTTAAAGACGGCTACATAGTCTGAATATAAAAGTGTTTAAAAATCCTGTCTTCGCACACGTGAAAGAGAAGTTGTACAGAATAACAAAACTCCGTCGTAGATACTCCTTCACTGAACAGTAATTCCCCAAGCAAGAAAATATTAGCTCGATAAATACTTTAAACATCCAAGCAACTTCTTTGAATCTTTAGATCTGTTTAAATCCCACTTCTCTTGCTTCGGTTAAGTTTTCCAATAATTGTGTTTTTTCCGAGACATTTTTTACCGTCTACATTGTCACTGGTTGTCACTGGTTGTCCCTGTTTTAAATTTTAATGTACATGCTTGAGATACGCAAGGACAACGCCCGGTTTGTTTCAAAACAATGTCTTTTTTATTATTAATAAATATTTGTGTATTAAAGATAATGTTACAGCAAATTTTTTAAGTACGTATAGACAAATTAAGGGATCAGCGTGAACTGCTAAATTAGCTTCAAATAACCCTTCTTGTTAATTTTATTACGATATTCTTACCCAATTGGGTAGTTATTATACTCTACCTGAAGCCAAATTTTAAGTTAGGGATAATGATTTTATACTGTATAAGGCATGCAAGATACGTAGAGACAGATTGGAGGTTTACATCAAAATATCAAGATAACTTCAGATACTTAGTTAATAAATGAAATTCTGTTAATTTTAATTCAATATCTTCATTAATTTGCTAATTGTTTTTGTTAATTTGATGCGATTTTTAAGTATAATGATTTATACAGAATTAAATATTAAGGTACATAGGGATCAAATGACGAATTAACATCAAACTAAACGAATGGCTTAAGCAATGTTAGAGGAAGATATCCTGTTAACTTCAATACAATATCTTTGCTAATTTGGTAAATATTTTACTTTTTCAACGGCTCCCAAACTTTTTTGTCGTGGAACCCTTACACGATTTTTCAAAAATTGCGGAACCCCGACCATATTTGTATTTTATGGACCGTTTACAATTTTATTAAGACTTTAAATGAAACAAGAATCGAGTTATTGATACATATTTTTTGTTGCTATTACTTTATTGATACATATTTAATGTAGCAAATCAAATATAAACAGAAAACATAAATGATCATAAAAACGAACAAAGCGTAAAATTTAAAAAAATTAATTATATGTAACCAACACAAACGTTTATTTTAAACGAACAAAATATGACAAAGAACTTACAAAAATCAAATATTATCTCTAATATCATTCTGTAATGGAAAATGTTTTTCGATGTCACTAGGAGTCGAAAAAATAAGCAAAGCGTTACCAACATACACGCGGAACCCCTGAATTTGTCCGTTGAACCGCGGGGTTCCGCAGAACCCACTTTGGTTAACGCTGTTTTATATGGTAGGTATATTAAGGTACATAAACATAAACTGATGGATTGAGGTCAAACTAAACTAAGATATCCTAGTAACTAATTTAAAATAAAGGAACGTTTTCAAAAATCCTGGTAACATGTAAGTAGTGAAAAATAGGAATGACGAAGGAAATACTTTGAACACCGTTGTTTTATACTCAATAAATTTAGCTTGACCCTCGCATATGGGTCTAGGAACATTCTTCGCCCACAATTCTTCGCCTCCACAATTCTTCGCCCACAATTCTTCGCCGCCACAATTCTTCACCGCCACAATTCTTCTCCGCATACAAGCATATCACAAATTTTGTTTGTAAATAAATGTGATTGTTTTTATTTATAACGTAATTGTGGCGGCGAATAATTGTAGCGGCGAATAATAGTGGCGGCGAATAATAGTGGCGGCGAAGAATTGTGTAGGCAAAGAATTGTGGGCGAATAATTGTGGAGGCGAAGAATTTTGGAGGCGAAGAATTGTGGGCGAAGAATGTTCTGGACACGCTCGCATATGCATTAATTTCAATAACTGTATAGTTATTTTGATAGTTTTTTTGTCCTTGTGATAGTTAAGTATTTCGCAGAGTGTTATTTAAGCAAAAGGTACCTACAAATAAATTGAAAAATATGCGCATAACTGTGAGAATGTATTAAAATCTTGTTTTTTATTTGCAGGTAACACGTTTGTGGTGAACGTCGCCTTAGCCGATTTGCTGGTCTCCGGTCTGGTCGTACCAATATCTGCAGTGGTTATCCTCGCAGATTTGCAGAATAATCTTGTGGTATGCAGATTCCAGTGGTTTTTGGCAACGTTATGCTTTCTGGTGACCGTGTTATCACTAGCCTCGATCGCTGTTGAAAACTACGCACGATTATGCTGTTCCGTGACCTCCTACGAGATGCTAACGCCGAGTCGCATAACATCCATACTCCTCGTGTTCTGGATCATATGCACCGTCACCTCCGCTCTCCAATTTGTAACCGATCTGTCCTTTGATTATTGTACAAGAAAATACCCAGGTTTGATACCGTATCAAGCATCCATAGGCGTAGTATTCGTATTCATGCCTTTAACTTTGACATTTTTCTGTTATGTACGGACTAACTGTCATATACATGTGACAAAAGCTAGGCCCAACTTCAAGCCTCCGGTCACTTTTGCTTGGGATTTCGCTCTAATGCAAACGAACTTGTATAGTTTTTTACTTTTCATCATATTTTGGCTACCTTTTGGTGTGGTGCTCGCTGTTAGTACCACACGCAGTGTTCCTGATAGTATATTCTACAACTTAGCGTGGCTAGCTATAAGTAAATCCTGCGTTAATAGCATTTTGTACTGTATCACAAACCGACATTTTCGCAGCGCGTATGTGAACTTGTTCCATTACTGTTGCTGCAAGACTACGGTTTCTTTCTCGCGCAGGCAGAGGCCCGAGGGTGTCAGGCCTTCAGGGGACGTGCGTGTGCATATCATACCGGGTTATAACATGTACTGCAGTCCTCAAAGAAATCGCGAAGGGCAGTCGAAGAGGTGTGGTGCTAGTCGCCCAAACGGACGGGATGTTTATGAGTTATGATGAGTCGATTCTTGCTCTGATAATTATAGCCGAGGTGTTTGGATATAGCCTATTGTATTAGAAGCTATGCCTTCGTTTGTTTAATACTCTTCGAGTATATATCTTTTTATACGCTTTTATATGTGTATGGGATGCTTTTAAACAGGAAAGTAAAACACAGTTATGGAATGTCATCGTAATTTGCGCTAATCCAACTTTTGTTAAATGTCGTTTTTAAGAATCTAAAAAAGCTCTTGTTACACTTTTTAACTTACCTTGGCGAGAACCGCACGCCATACGTTCAAAATTACGTCACAGCTAAGCCTCGCCCATTTCAAGCGGCGCGTTAGAATTTCTAACTTCACTGGTGACGTATTTTTGAGATTCTCGTCATGCGTGTACAGAAATTTTGATTTCACATTCGTAAACTTTGCAAACGTCTGTGAAATATAAAATTTCTGTACGCCATTATTGACGTGTATTATTGAATTCTTGACGCTTTTCAAATTTATGTTCAACATCATTTGTACACAACAAATGTCGTGAAAACCACTTTTCAAACAAAATTTTGTTGGCTAAAATGGGAAGCATTAAAAAAGACTTTTAACAAAGTTAAGAATTTTTGCTGCTGTGACGTTCCATACATAGTACGCCATCAAAGTTTAATTTCAAAGGTAACAACTTATTTCTTTTTAAATATGGCGATAGCATCTTTTATTAAATATTATAAAGGCTAGACGCGGGAAATTGATGGAACATCAGCATAGCTATCATCTAAACGGGCGCGTTGAACCCTGGTTAGTTGAACGTCTGTGTTTCATTATGTCTTCAGGGCGTTTTTCGCGGATATATAAAATAAAATTTGTATGTGGGGAATAACTTGAACCTGACTTATCACAGAAATTGCAAGCCGTGTTAAATATTACGAAGTATTAGACGCCGCCATTATTTGTTTAAAAATATTTATGATCAAGTAAGCTGCATGCGTTCATGTTCATTTGTTTAAAGTTATAAGAAAAATTAAAAACACAAAAAATCGAACTTTTAAAAAAAAACTTAGCTTCTTTTTATTAGTTTGAAGGCGTCAGCTCTAGAAAAGTTCTGACGAGGACAAAACAATTACTTGTAAGTTAATAAAGTTTTCATCTGTGAAAATTACATTTCATGACAAAATTTAAGGTAAAAGTTGATGGCAAAGTGCTCTTAAATGTATCTACTACTTTCCTGTATAAAATCTCAAATGTTATAACTTATATCAAATTCCAATTGCACGAATTACTTCAGAACTGCTTAAAAACCAATTATGATATCATATTTTCAGTATTTCACATATAACCTAGTCTGTATAGCGTATAATTTCCGTTGAACCCTTAAAGGGTCCTATTAAATTAATGTGTCTCACTCATAATATAGACCATGTCTTAAAATTAGATTACACTTAAACCAAAAAGTATCGTCCTGGATCTATTCTGTACTTGATCTGCACATATGCACGCCTTTCCCAAGCTTTAATAACGTAAAATAAGAATGTACATGAATTTTATAAAAGACTGATATGCCTTTTTTAGTGTAAAGTGTTCAGGAGATTAATCGCAGCTCTGGGATTAATTTTGCCTTGCATAAAAGGACCGAATTTAATTTCGTATTTGGAACGATTTAATTACTTTACAATTACTTTTACTACTTTACTAATTAGATATGTAAATTGCAGCTAAGAGTTTCAGATTTTAATTAAGTAACTTATAATAATTGTTTGTGGGGTGTGATTTTGATAAGGAATACAAAGTTTCAAACAGCGATTTTCAGATATCTTAAGTTTTACTTTGTTTTTAGTTTGGTGTGAAATTAACTAATGGATTTTAAAAACAAAATTTTAAGGGATAGGAAAGATTTAAAGTTTTTAACAACTTTTTTCACAATACTTTATTATACCTCATTAATATCACATTATTATTTAATCTAAATCGAGTTTTTGCAATCAGCCACAGCTTAAATTGACGTATAAAAAAAATATCAATCTTTTTTGTCACACAAACCTTTTTTTTTTAATCAAAAACCCATTTCCAACGTCAACTATTATAAAACATCCGATTAACAAGTTTCAAAAATTTAGAAGTTTGCGGTCGACATGTCACTAGCAGTGAAATAAGTTTCGATGCGAATAATGTCTCTGAAATGATATTTTCAATTAGACTTTAAGTTTAATCATATTTTAAACTTTGAAAAGAGTAAACTCAAAATTTTATGTTATTTTTAATGTGGCTGATTTAAAGCATAGGGAAGAATGAAAGTAACATTTTTTGTTTTTATTTAATTTCTCATAGAGTTCAACAAGTTTTTTACATCTAAATTGATTTCATGATAGATTGAACATTTGTCTCCCTTCCAAGATGTTTATTGCATATGTTTCGTAAAGCATAAGTGAGAAAAAAAATCTGTAGTTAGACAGCTGTTATTTCCAACCTCAACGTTGGGGCTAAAAGTGACAGTGATCGGGGTAAGTTGTAACAGCAAACTAATTTACCCAGCTCATAAGTAGTGGGTAAATATATTAGTTTTGATCAACAAAATTAATATTTGATTCCAAAATACACATTAGCAAAATGAAAAAATAAAAAAAATCTTTGATGCAATACAAAATGATGAGCGAACATTTCAATATTCAAAAATGTTAAACAAAAAGATACAACAAACTGGAAAATTAATCCAACAGTTTTGTATGTTCTCATCTACGAAAAAAAAACACCAAGTATGTGCTAAGAGTGAACATTTGCAAATGAAAACATTGATTGGGGTTGGTTGTAACACTGTTACTTTTGACTCCAAGTGTACACAAAACAAATTAGAGGGAATCCACAATTAACCACGATTCACACGTCAAATTGTATTGCAACCACCAACAGCCAATAAAATTTAGAACATAATAATCTAGGTACTTTTTTGTTTCTCTTTTGGAGATCGCCTAAAAGTCACTTGACGGTGACAAAACTCATTAACTTTTAGGCGGAAAATAGTGACTCTGGCTGGCAGAAACTCAACCTCTATGACAGATGAAAACTAGCAATGTAGGTAGGGAGGTGGATGTAAATGAACATTGCTCAAGCGCTTAGAGCAACATAAAACAATAATTAAAGAAGCTATAGGCACTGTTACAACCTACCCGTGTTACTTTCATGCCCGGTCTACCCTACTTATTAAATTTTTAAAAAGTTATTAGCTGTTTTGTAGTTCTTGAAACAATTAGAATTGTTTTTAATAAATATTAGTAAAGTGTTCATCATTTTCGTTGTGTTGTGGTATAACTGTGTATATTGTATGGAATTTTAAAAAAACAATAGCGTTATAACGCAGATTACTGTGCGATGTAACTTGGTAATGAAACTTAATAGCAGGTTGTAATTTTGAATTCGTTCAATAAATTAAACCCATAAAATCTAATGCCATATAAAATAAAATTGAATCTCGCTCAGCAAAACTAATTAATACATTTATTTAGTCACCTATAAAAGTTGGTACGCAATAATAAGTTTAGTAGAATTGTATAGAAATAAATAAATGATAAAAATCATTTAAAAAGTGAGAATCTTATACAATATTTAAGCAAATAAATTAAAATCATAAAAGTTGAAAACCGGATAACCGAGCAACGAATAATCGAGAGTTTATTGTTTTAATAAAAAATAGTAAATGCAAAACTATTTAAGTGATTAACTTATTGATTAATTGAGTTATTCATATAGTTGTGAATAAGTTTCATTAAAATGTATTCATTTTTCTTGGGAGAATCTCTTGTCGAAATGCTAAACCAGCTATTGATCATGATTTATAATCATTTATGACAATTTCTCAGAAGCAATCTCATTTATTTATTGATGAATAAACAAGAGTTTCAAATAATTTAACATTTTTACAAGAATACCTTAAAACAAGCAATTTTTATTTTTTAAACTTTTTTTTTTAAATTAATTTTTAACTCTCTATTTTGCTGAATGGTTCCATTGTTTTCTTAATTCTAAGTCGTTTATACGCTTTAACTTTAAACAATGTTTATGGCTGAATATTTAATAAGCAAAATTAATCCAGTCTTAGTATCTTCTGAACACTGTTTGTTTTGTGATCTAAACATTAATCAAACACATCTGAAAACACCATAAGCATCTTAATACAAGACTAATGATCACATAATTTACTGACAAAATCAAGTGTGTTCTGATTGAATAGGTCACTCTACATTCGCATTTATGCCAAATTGCATTTAAAATTACGTTCCTTCAAGTCATATCATAAATTTAAAAAAAAAACATACAAAGTATTATCAGCACAAATTCGTTTTTACACTGCTTCATTCCGTCCAAATGCACTGTCCTCTCCATATTTGTTCAATATCGTTACTGCATTTAACTTAGCAAAGTCCTGAAACCAATTGGTACAAATTGATTTTTTCGTTAAGTCGCAAATTCGCTGTGAAATGCTACTTGTACGCATAAAGGGGACAAATAGATCCAGGAGGCTAACAGATTATTATTTTTATGTATAGTGTAAATTTTTATAAACTGGCATGAAGCCTTATATTAATGTTTGTGTTTCTGTACGAGTAAAAATAAAACTTTAGTAAATTTAATGCTAGAGATGCATATTCTTTAGCAAATGTAATAATTTGTCTGCATTATTTCAAAAACTCTTACGATAACATAGTTAAAGGCTGGTGTCCACTACGATGTTTACTTTCCCTGTCGACTTGGAAAAACCTTTTTGCAACCCTATGAGCCGGTTTCTATTACTCGTGACGGTACAGACAAGAAACTGCAGAATAACTTTTTTTACGATTTTTTCTGTACGTCTAGTTTCAGAATATTTTGCTTTGCTCCTATCTAGACTTTCTCGCTTCACACATTCACACAATGGACGCCAGTCTTAAAAGTAAACCAAAATAACGTGTACAGTACATTTTCATCTCTAGTGTTATAAAAGTACTTCAACAACATGAACGAAATTTAATTTTTTACGTACACTTTCATCGAAAAATATGTTTGTATATGAACAAAAAGTACAGCTAAAAATTTTTAATTTTGGAGTAAAATATCTGAATTTTTGTTTGTTATTGCCGTAAGAATAGCAACTACTTCCGTGCGAAAGTTTAGGTAACGACCAAAATTACAAATGAAGCATGCCCAAAAGGAATGGAATAGGCTATACATGGTGGTGCTTTTTTCGATGCTCACCATTGCTATCTTGGAAACGGTAAGAGATACAAGGTCGGTTAAATTAGAGAAAAGTTGCAAATTTTTATGGCCATTGAGAATCTAAAAAGAAATCCTGGATATTTTGATTCGTTTTTGATTTATTACAAAAAAACTGAAAAACGTGATTTTAGAAAAATATTATTATCTTCCCTACCATTGACGCTATTTCATTTAAACTTGGTAACGTTATGTTTTTGACCGTTCTGGGTTTGATGGCGTCAACAGAAATTTTCTAAGCCTTCTAGATTTCAAGTTGCGATAGTCAACTTTTTTATTTCTTATGGCCGCCATATTGGATTTTTACACCATCAGACAGACAAAAAAATTAGCTTTTCAAATTGGTAACCAATATACCTTGTTTCTTTCAAAAAACTTGTTGAAATTTTAAAATTTGTGTAAATAATTCATAAAATCGAGAATGCTCTGAAAAACAATTGAAACTATGAGATAAATAAAAGCTACAGAACATTTAATTGGTCTAATGATAACGAAATGAAGATTGTTGAAAACATATTTAGAAGCTATGTTAAGCGAATTGCCATTATTAACAATTCAAAATCATCAGTAGTTTCAGCAAGATGGAGCTGGTCCTCACAACGGCCGCATTGTAAAAGGATATTAATTTAGATGTACGCTTTCAAAATTCATGACTTGGTACGTTTGGTCCTGTTCATTGGCATCCGCGATCGCCATGTTTAACGCCCATGGATTCCTTTTACATTGATGTTGTTTATGCAACCCTAACGGAAATATTAAACTTCTTCGTCGTAAAATCAAAAATGCTTTCGACTATTTCGAGACAAACTATCCTAAAGGCAGTGGACGAAATGAATTTAAGGACTAACCACTACATCATACGTACATAACGGCGCGCACTTTAAACAATTTAAATAATTATTTATCTGGTGTTTTAAATTTATTGCCATTTCGTTATTTTATTAGACCTATAAAATGTTGTGTCACTTTTATTTATATTATAATTTCAATTGTTTTTCAGAACATTCACGGTTTTATAGATTATTTATACAAATTTTCAAATTTCAACAAGTTTTTTGAAAGAAACAAGGTATGTTGGTTACCAATCTGAAAAGCTAATTTTTTTGTCTGTCTGATGGTGTAAAAATCCAATATGGCGGCCATAAGAAATAAAGAAGTTGACTATCGCAACTTGAAATCTAGAAGGTTTAGAAAATTTCTGTTGACGCCATCAAACCCAGGACGGTCAAAAACATACAGTTACCAAGTTTAAATGAAATAACGCCAATGGTAGGGAAGATAATAATATTTTTCTAAAATCACATTTTTCAGTTTTTTTGTAATAAATCAAAAACGAATCAAAATATCCAGGATTTCGTTTCAGATTCTTAATGGCCATAAAAATGTGCAACTTTTCTCTAATTTAACCGACCTTGTATCTCTTACCGTTTCCAAGATAGCAATGGTGAGCATCGAAAAAAGCACCACCCTGTATATCTCAGTAAATATCCACTTTAGAGAAAAATGTTTTGAATAAAAGTTTTTTGGTACTTAGTTTTCCAAGACAAAATTATTTTTGGGATAACAAATGCGCAATGAAAAACAATTGAATATTTTTTTTTGGTATTATACTCGTTTGCTAGAAATTTTTTTTCTCTTTTCAATGATGCAAAACTTTAGTACCCTTACATAAGCAACTTTTTGAAAATAACGCAAAAATTATTTTAATCGATTAGGATTTATTTCTAACAAAAACATCATAAGAACCAAAATTTTTTGACGAAATCTACAATAAGTATTCAAACTGTGAACCATTTACAGCTTGGCAAGATAAACTCGGTTTTTAAACCCGTTTATAACATTCCCACCATTTCAGGTGTAATTTTTCTAATAAGATCTTTTAAATTTTCGATATTCTCCGGCCTCTTGGCATACACTTAACTTTTAAGGTGACCCCATCATTGAAAGAGAAAAAAATTCTCTATTAAATGAGTATAATATAGGGGTACCTTGCCATTAATCAATTGTTTTTCATTGCGCTTTTGTTATTCGAAAAAAAATTGTCTTATGGTGAAAAACTAAGTACCAAACAACTTTTATTCAAAATATTTTTCTCTAAAGTGGATATTTACTGAGATATATGCCATACCTTTTGGACACTGTATAGTAACTACTTACATATTTTATTTCAACTGAAATTATGCATCTTTTAAGAAAACAAAAAACAACTTAGTTGTCTAATTGTGGTAATATTTTTGAAAACTTCGAGATTTCGTTGAACTATTGTTTACTACCGTCAAGTTAAAATACATCAGTATTTATAAACGTAATCATAATCAATAAACATTTCAAGGTTAATTTCCCGTGAAAATATTACAAAAACAGCTTCATATTCATCAGTTTAAAAGCTAATCCC
Source organism: Elmis aenea (assembly GCA_947652605.1). Lineage (NCBI taxonomy): Eukaryota > Metazoa > Arthropoda > Insecta > Coleoptera > Elmidae > Elmis > Elmis aenea. The sequence goes on from OX393577.1 coordinate 12,858,222, forward strand.
ACTTTAGTTAATGAAACAAAAAATTGTTTTTTAGGGCTTTTGTATTTTGTAACATTTCAGTTTTTTAAACTTAAATAAGTTAATAAAATGTTGAAGTATTTTTACCACAAAATATTAACATTTATTTTGGTTTACTTAAATAAATAGTTGAAATCCTAGCTCAAATTTAAATCTAGGTCAAAACAACGACCAATCGCTTTTTACAATACAATTAACTAAATTTTTAATATTTTTAGCAGTAGTTCTAATGTGACTAATGATAAAACCGTAGTAGTGATGTTTTTTACCAAATAATTTTGCGTATATATGAAATAAGTTGTTATAATATTGGGGTCAGTCGAGTAAATCATTTGTTAAGGTCTGGTTGAGTGAAAAAGAGATTGAAACTAAATTTAACGATAAAAAAACTGCAGGGTAGTAGTGATCAAGTGACAAGAAAGAGAAATTATGGTATTGGCGTAAAATTAACCCGTGCGTTCAGCGCCCACTCGTTTTTCCAATCTCCTACAACCGAGTAACAACTTAATCAAACAAATTTATGACTTACGGTTTTATGTACTATTTATTGATTTTATTTGATTGAATGAGGATAAACATTTCAGTAATTGATACAGTAACATATTGCGAAGCAATTTTACCTTTTATTTGACGAATATACAGGGTGTTTCACTTTCCCATGTGACACTATTGCTATCTCAGTAAATATTGAAAATAGAAGGTTGGTTAAATGGGACAAAAGTTAGCTATTTAGGAGCGTATTTTAAACAAGATCTTGTTTTGTTTAAAAATTCCATGGCTTGCGTGATATAACGAAAAAGCCGAAATCGATCAAAATTTTAAAACTTAAATATCTCGGCTATTGTTGCGAATACACAAAAACGCCAAGAGAACAAATGTTTTGTAGATTTTGTTTGCTATAAGATGGCGATAGTTAGATTTTTATTTATAAATTACCGTACGAGATATTTGACATAACAACTTTTTTGAAAGGTAATCTTTTAATCTTTAGCATTTTTTGACCTAGTAAGACTACAATGTCTGCAGCTAACCATTGTTGCGCACAAAACTTTAAATTTCTTGACTGTTTGACCTGTGAAAACCGGCCGCCATCAGAGGCCTTTTATGTCGTCATTTCCGTCGCCGACAAACGCTGCAGTATAATATTAAAAGCTCCTTCCTTTATCTTTTTATTCAATGCTATAATCAGATTGTAATTGGTCGAAAAATGACCAAAACACGATATTTCATTGGTGATTGCTCCATAGAGCGAAATACTCTCTTTAATTTTATTAATTTATTGATAATTAGCTCTAAAATTGTTTTGGGCGTCGGGTTAATACACGCATAATTCCATCTGAAACACAAAGTTTCCGGTAAACTTTTTGGCAATCAACTACCAATAAATCAACTACCACGCCTGAATTTCCTCCAGTACATTAGTTTCCTAGTCGAGTTGTTTTGTTTATGCACGATTTGGGGAATTTAAAGTTTAAATTCGATTCTGCAAGGCGTAAACTGTACAAACTTTCAAATTCCTGGTTTGAACATTACATTATGTAGCTAGGAGCTAGTTTTATTCGCTTCCGTTATCCTAAGTTAACATCTTGCCTCATATATGTTGTTGTTTCAAATTGATTTCATTACTTCCTCACAGAAAATACATGAGTTGTACTTTAGGGATCTGATAGCTTGGCTTGATGCCGAGCTAAAGTGCTACAATATCGGTTTAAATAACATTATTTTTGTTTAAAAAATTTAGATCTAAAACATCTAAAAGCCATAGGACGCGATACATTATTTTGTACAGAATTTAAACATAAAATAATTACCACAGTCAGGGAGGCATATAAATAATCCGTAGTAATATAACAAGTGCATTGAAAATGATCGATAATTTTTGTTATGCCCGAATGCAAGTTGAGCTGAAAAAAACACGAGTGCACGAAGTGCACGAGTGATTTTTTCTTATTCAACTTGCATGAGTGAAGATTTGTCAAAAATTATAGATTATTTGCAATGCACGAGTTATGTTTTGTCAGAAAATTTCCTTCACCTAACCTATCTGTCAAATTAAATGTATGTTATATCAAATTTTACAAGTACTGTTAGGGTGGTGAGTCAGGGGTGTGGTTTAATCTATATTAAAGTAACGCTACTGGTCGCCGAAATTCGTCAAAAAAATATCAAGACCAAAATATTTAATTCCTTCTCCAAATTTATATTTTCGACCAATCACAAACTCCCCTCCCAACTTTAGGATAAAGACATCTAAAGTTTAGCGTTTGGTCGTTGTTTCTTCTCTACATAGTTTGTAGTTACACAGCTAGGATTACAACAAAAACAAATGAAATTCGATTTGCACTTGGTCACCGCTTCAAAGAATTCGCTTTTATGGGCAGTTCAAATTAAAACCAAAACGCGGACCTAAAAACCCTGAGTGCCTATCGCAGACTCGATTATTTTGACTATGGACAATACTAAAAAATATCAAAAATTACATATTTTATGAAAAGATTATCTCTTATATAGTGCACCAAATTATACTTGAAATTGTAACTAGACGTAGATTAAATTCGCAATTCCAAAGCTAAATATATGTAAAATTTATGTATTCTACAGATGTAGTTCCATGTTTTAGTTAGTTTTAAGGAAATTAAAAATACGTAAAACCATTCTTGTCTTATATGTATGTTAACGAAACCCAAGAATTGGTTTATCGAGAAACTTAGAGTAGTAAGTTTAAAACTAACGTCTATTGATGTTCTATAAACATGAAAATACAACTAAAGTGGAGTTAAAATTGTATTGAATATGTCAATAATTAAGTATTTGAAAAAAAAAATACTGGGAAGAATTGGAACGACATATTATGCATTATAGTAAATTATTTTTGTAATTTATTTTAATTATCATTAGCTAAAGTTTGGTACAAATACGGGATTCTTAAATAGCAGTTTATTTATAATATTTTCACACTTATTTATTGTGCATGTTTCCTATTAATCTAAGTACTCCTCTGAACGAAGCGTGTTAAAATATTTTACATCGGCTTTGTGATGTTTCTAGGTTTTATGGCATTGTCTTGCGGTTACTTTACACCCTAATACATCAACACGGCTTAGGATGATCGATTTTCATGATAAGCTTTTGTTTCGAAGTCTTTCTGTAGTGGTTTGTATTCACACTATTTTCTTTGCGGGTTTCCAACCAATTTTTTTGTGCGAAGTTAAACAATAGGATCCATTAGTACGCATTACTTTACACAAAATTGGTGAAAATATTCGAATGCCAACAAAAAACTTTTATTTCGTATACATTTTAAGTAAATTTGAATTTTTTTCGTCCATACTAATTTAAAATATTCGATCCCAATCTGTATTTCATAATGTTGCTTCAGTATTTTTTTATTATAGGAGGTACATAATTGGTTAAAATAATACAGTGATGCTTTTGTATCGTGAGTGTCACGGCATCTTTATATTTTATAAGCCAACAATTAAATCAAATTGCGAAATTAAAGTTTACGTCCTTTTCAGGAAAATTTTAAAAGCTCTTCGATGATAACAGTTTTCTGAAAAAAAAAAACGATTTTGTTTTTGTAAATGAATTATTCATTTATTTATTATATTTTTGAATGGTAGATCCTAATTTTACTGGTTAAAATGATTTGATGTTTGTCGTTATTTATTGGCAAAATTCAACAACAAAAATTACAAACTTCGTAGCTCCAATAATAACAAAGATAGTCATGTGTCAAAATATTTCTTGGTTAAAATTAAACCGCTATGTAAAAATTTAGTGAACAAAGTTGGAGGGGAAAACAAATACAGTGTGCACAAAAAGTAACACAACGCTTCAATATCTTGTCCTGTAAGAACTTTACAAAAAAAAGTTTGCTATAAAAGTTGTTTTTTTGTCATTTATTACATAAGCTTAAATTATTTTTTCTGCGTCCGTCCAAAAAATCAGTTGTTTCAGATCAATTTTTAGGCTGTAAAATACATCTTTACTGGCCTAGGCCAGAAAGCAACTGGTTCCCAGGAAAATGAGTTGTCTTTATTGGCCTAGGCCGGAATGTAGTTGGTTGTCATGGTGATGAGTTGTTTTGTTGATTTGCGCTGTCATACAAGCCTCATTATACCACCAAGCGAGTTTTCACCTGTAGTTTGTTAAGTTATTGTTTAATTATGGATGGTGACGATAGTGATTTTGGTGTCGGTGGCGGACGCAGAAAAAATATTGCACGTAACATACCCGTAAAGTGTCTTTACTGGACTCGTATGCTTTTAGGACTTGCCTACGGCTCGTCCAGTATGTATTTTTTTTTTAAAACTAGTGTTAGTGGTCTAAAGTTGTTTTAAGAGAAAATTAAATTTTGGACACCCTGTAAGTAATGGAACGATTGCAAAAATTCCAGTATGAACTCCATGGTTTCCTCTATGCAAAGTCTCAATTTGAGCGTGAAAGATAATATTAAGCAACACGATGAAAATCAAAAAAATTTCAAAAAAGTCAAAAAATCTAAAAAGCGTCTACACTTGGGTACAGAGAATGCCATCAAAGGCACGCTAAATAACGAGTTTAATCCAAAAATGCAATAAAATTCTATATGAAATAAGAATGTAGATGTCAACTTCCGGTAATTCCGGAAGTGTCGCCATCTTGAAAATATTTTCATTAAACAGATCATATGTCATTATGGTCATAAGCAAAATTTCAGATCAATACCCTTTTTCATTCTTCATAAATTTTTAATGCACGGTCCCAATCAATCACCCTGTATAATCAAAAGTATTTAAAATTTGTAGCTTAAGTCACTTCGTAAAACTTTTTTTTTGTAAAGTTATCACAAGGCGAGGTATTGACGCGTTACATTATTTTTTCTACACACTGGATCTAAAATATAACAATAATATAAAATATAAAAAATTGCAAGACAGGGCCATAAAATTAAGAAGTCAAAATTTGTAAGTTGTCAAAGCGAAAAATGAAAAACTACTAGTTTCATATTAGTTACAAAATTTCTTACACAATAAATTGCTTTTTAAGAATTTTGTATTGTACAGTATGTACGCGTGCATGTGTTTTTTTTTTTAAATCTACCACTTTACTTGAAGCTTTAATTATTTTTGTTTGAAAAAAAACAATAAAACTACCGCCAATGTTACGGGCATACAAAAAGTATTTTTTTAATTACTTAAACGTCTTTTTTGTACTTATGTTTATTTGTTTATTATAAGCATGAATGTACGGTAATTTAAGCTCTATAATTAAATCATAAGAAGCACAGCTTTAACTAAAACATGGTTTTAACATTTTAAGTGTTGCCTTCTTCCCAACTGTGATCTCTAACGAAGAATAGACTAGATTTAATAAATTTTGTGATACGGGACCACTTGTGTGCAAAGGCTTGTTGGTAATATGTGATCGCTTCGTATTTAACGCTGCATTTCGATTGTCCTATTTATTGTGTCAAATATGTTTAAACAATTAAAAGTACAAAATATTTCTTAGTTAAAAACGTAATGTTAATAAATGATACAACGAAAACTGCACAAAATACTACACAATTACACTAATAGAAATAACATAATACGTTAAATTTGAACATAACCGTAAAAATAAATTGTTCAATGTATTAATAGCATATCACCACTCTAAACAATTATTTTAAATTTGTTTTTAATGTTAAAATTACAGCTCAAACCCATCTTATAGTTCGTAGGGAAATTTCTTTTTGCGTCTCATGTGAAAACCATATACTGTAGCAAATTCTTTAAGATAAGAGTATAATGCAAATTTTATTTGGACTTGTAAGCTAAGTTAAATTAATATATCCAACTAAAGAGTATGATCCATCATTTTTTTAGCCAAGATAGTCTTAAATAATGGTTAACTTAAGTCAGAAGCTTATCTGAAACAATTATTAATCGCAGAGTTTTTGCGGAAAAGTATTAAACAACAATCGCAAAAACGAAATTGTAGCGTACAATTACATTCTTAAAACTCTTTTGTATTACGAAAAACGTAATTTATAATTTCTTTTGGTACCACTGAAAGCCACTTCAAACGTAGCCCGGAGCTGAAAATCTAAACGTCGCTAGAAAATTGCTCTCATCAATCATGTGGAAGTATTACGAATACTACTGGTGACTGTGGATTCAAATCAAATTGTCTCACAACTGTCCTGTTCGGCTTTCTAACTCGTGATTTACTGCCATGTAATAAAAAAAACTGCGAGTTAAATCAAAATGCTTTTAGGAATGCTCGTCAATTTTTTTTTCTGTAAAGACCCAAAATTTAAAAATTGTAACACAAGCGTCTTAAAAACGAATGTGAAGTTTATTCATTTATTCATTTATCCATTCGTAGACTTACTTTCCGCTCTAGAGCGGCAATGAAATTTTTCCGCTTGAGCATCGGCAAACGTCAAATTTCTGTCACGAGTTGACAGTTAGAAAATCAGTCTTTCAATGGCGGACGTACAAATTTTTTTATTAATTCTCATAGATATCCTGGTGTTGTTTTGTTTTAAAATATAGAAAAGTCAAATGAATGAACTGATAATAAGCTTCACTTTAATAATACTATATTTGGGACACTCTGTATATGAAGGGACACATAAAAAAATTTATTATCGGTAAAAACGTTTTATCTAGATCCTAAACATTCAATTTATGCAAAAATTAGCGAAGGCATACCTTGTGGGACACCCTGTATATGGATAATATAAAAACTTATTATGGTAATTTTATTTTCTTATAAAAATAAAACTGGCGGCGCTTTTAATAACGTGCGGTAGAGTTCGTATCCAATATAATTATCAAGAAGGCATTAAATCTGCCAAGAAAATTCGTAAATTAACAGATGTACTCCTTAGAACTTGCGAGCGAATTTTCGCTCGTATAAAAAAAAACGGAACCGCTGGATGGCGAAACGAGATCCGGAAGGCCACCCAAACCTTCTTTTGATATGATGAGGAGACTTATGTAACCTGCTCATAACCACCCCACCGCGTCGTGTTTGGACTTCACGAAGATGGCGACACCAAAAGAGAACCTGTTGGAACATCCAACGACGGTTTTACTAAATTTAGCCAGTCGCGGCATAGAAAATTATGCCAAAAGCGATAAAGATGTTCGTTAAAAAAACACGGTCCAGCGTTAATGGCCTGAGGGTTTGGATTGCGTGGTACAACGCTAATGTGGCAAGAATATCGGTAAATGCAGAATATTACTGAGAAAAGACGAATGTCTATTTGAAATTATGGGAACGTTATATACCGATGGTTATCTTCTGCAACAAGATAACGCCCGGTCCCATACTGCTGCTACACTCGCGACTTCTTTGCATCATTAAATCTTGGCGGATGTTAATCTGGTCAAAAATGTATGAGCTTTTATAAAACATGAAGTGGAAAAACCCGAAAAGACTAATCTGTACGAGTAGACAAATTTCATCATAGAAACTTAAAACAGTCTACCACCAAGTTAACTGGAGTCACTCATCAATGACTCGCCAAAGCGAATTGAAGAGTGCATAGTTGCTAACGGCGCCAAAATAAATCTATAGTTTCATAAAAATTATTTTTTTGTATACATAAAATAAAACTTTTTTAAATTTAGTTTTTTTGATATAAACTTACCGCCAAGACTTTTGCAATGAAATTTACAAATCCCTAAATCAATCCATACAATTTTTGTTATCTATTACTTATTTGCTTCCGTTAATTTCTGAGTTACAGAATCAGACTTTGTTTGACTTTTGTTGACGGCGTCGTAAATACGAACATATTATGTATATTGCACTTTACCTTTTCGAAAAATGTTATCTTACAGTTTTGTAGCACTGAAATCCATTAAATAAAAAAAAAACCGAAGGCAATATGTTTCGCAATACTTCAAGACCTTTTGGCCATTAATTTACCGATCCATCGTCGAAATTCCGTAGCAGGAATGAAGATTTGTATTACCACTTAACGCAGGCATTTGCTGCGTAATACGAAACGATATTTCATTTTCAATGTTTAAAGAATTATTTGTGTCGTTCATTCGAGACCGGTGATATTTCAACTGGATTCATCAAGGATCAAGTGTTTTTAATATTTCCAGTTGAAGACTTTTGATCATGCGTGTTACTGCGATGTTATACAAAACGAATTTAAGATTTTTCTCATGCGAAGCCAATGTAATGAAAAGGATAAGTGCTATTGTGCGTTTGTGTCTCGAATTTTTCGTTCTTTTATTGGATTCCGTTATATGTTTTGTAAACGCTAGTTTGAGCAATTTGGTCAACAAAAAATACGTTGTTTCACATATACTGGTTGCAAATTAATATTTTAATGTCATGTATTTATCACTCAAGCATGTTTTCGAGAGCTCAAAAAGAAATATCTGTCGGAAGAAGAAAGATTTCAATGAATTTCCGGACATTTAAAAACAATAAGCATCGATTTCTCATCGTCTATGTCATGGCAGGCGACATTAAATGCAGTTTTTAACAGAGACGTATCAAGCTCCTAAAACAACAAAACTTTTCCAATATGCTTTATGAACATTCGTTTGGCAATTTCTAAAAGTAACAAACTTTATACACTTCAGAATTTATACGTAGATCCTATAAAAATTTCTGCCTAGTATAATAATTTATTTGATCAGGTGTAGGACTATAGTATACGTAAAAATAAACTGGTGTGGCCACCAAATGACTTTCGCCATATTACATTGTGTGTATTAACGTATGTATTTGTGTATTTGTGGGCGTAAAAAGTTTAAAATGCCGCTCCAGGCACTCTAATTAACTTCATTATTGTAAATGACGTCTGTCAATATGACGTTAATGACGTCTGTCAAAATAACGTTTCATGCGCGTGTTTACAGAACACTAGCTGATTGACCCGGCGTTGCACGGGTGATTACAATTATTCTCTTTTATCAATCACAGACTACTCGCGCTGCGCGCTCGCGCTCGGCGGACGTTCCCAGATTTTTTGAAAACATTTCGTAATCTGAAATTTCAAGATAGTTGAGATACACGACATTTTACTAACAAAAATAAACTCTATAATATACTAAAATTTGAAAAAAACTGTAGGAGCCGTTTTCGAAAAAAAATTCAAAATATTGAATTTTTGAAATAGTTTTGTAATTTAAAATTTTACCAAAAAAAGTTATAGGTTTTTTTTATACCCCAACATAGACTATAATCCTACATAAACAGATTTTTTTATCTCTCACTGTTTTCATGTAATTTAGGGTTGTCGTTTTAACTTAAACACCCTTTATATAAGTTATTATTTGATAAATTAAATTTTGTAGAATAATTTTGTACATTTGTAGTCTGGCACATACACACACACATACACACACACTGACGTCATCGTGAAAATAGTCGGAACAGATTCAGGGAACCTCAAAACGTGTATATCCGTCGGAATCTGGAATTCGAAAATTTTCGTGATCACAATACTTTCTTCATACTACGTATGGCGAAAGTAATAACTAAATTCTCAAAAAACGTCAACTTTAATGTTTTTTTTTAAGTATTCTTCGTTTAACCTAATATATTTATTCGTTCGATATATACAATTTCAAGACAGAACCTAAATATTGATATCTGAAATTTCCTGGACCCGACCCTGTCCATAAGCTATTTAATGTTCAGCTTTAATGTTCCTCTCAAATGACCTAGGATAATAATAACAACACTAGACCTCCATTTTCCACCCACGTAAAAAATAAAACTTCAATATTTCTCTTCTCTTCTTGTACATACGCCATCAAAAACGCATTAGAGATGAAAAATCTCCAAATTGGATACATATGAACTCACGACGTCAATATTTCCTTACGAACTTTATTACATGGAGTTAAACCCTTCTAATATAATTTTTTGTTTGTTCTACTAACAGCAAAATGACGTAAAGTTACGTAATTTGACACAAAAAATAGACAAATCTGATGTGCAATATATTTCTTATGACGTTTTTTTAACATGTATGTATTTGCTGTCCAAAATTCATTACGAATATAAAAGTAAATGTTTATATATGTATATAACTTTTAAAAAAAAACTTTAATATATGTATGTGTATGTGTTCAATGTACCGGTTTTTGTTTCAGATTATTATTATACTTTAAGATGTACATATTCGCATGTAAATATTACCACTTGAAATGTATAAGGCAGACTGTTTAGACGTTATTAAATTAACAACACTAGTCGCAAGAGATACATTTACATAACATTTTTAAGACATATTAATGAACTGACAATACGAAATTCTATTCTAGATAATATGTACTCACTACACCAACAAAATATCTATTTAAAAAATTGTGGCACTTAGGTTTCACGTATTTTATGAAATTTTATAGAAATATCGATAAGGTAGTTTTTGAAACAATTGACTACGTGGAAAATTAAATTGCTGCTAATCCCCTGTAGCTAAATTAAGTTGTTGATTTTTTAAATCGTAATTAACTTACATGTACGATACATTGTTTTGGCTGTATTCAAAACACAAAACTTTACTTTCTGGTCGGGAAATATGGGACAGTGGCATGACTGAGCTGCGCGCCCGCTAGTATACCGATGGCGTGAACTCTTATTATTTAAAGCAATCGTGCTTGCATAATCTTACCATTTAATCAAATAAACATGGTTAAGACTTCATCAGCTGTAGGTTACATCGACTCGCATAACTTTATTACCCATTTAATTTCCATTTCAGACCCTCCCATTTTAATTTCCTGCAAAGGTCGAGAGGCAGCAATTAACATTTCTGTATCGCGTTAATAATTTACTGCTAAACTTTCCGAAAACTCAAATTAGAAATTAGAGATCACAAAACATACATTTTTACGGGGAAAAAATGATTCAAAGACTGATCTGAAACGTCTGCATTATATGTACTTTATTCTTTATCTTGTTTTTAACCTCCGTTACTGGAGGGTAAGCGGTATTCTAAATGGAAATGTATTACTATTATTACACTGTAACACATAAATGTTGTGATATAAAATATATAGAAACACAAAAAAATTTATTGTCATATAAAAAAAGCAGTGTTAGTGTTATTTCCACATTTAGATTTATACTTTTGTTTTAAGAGTTAGTTAAGGAAGATATCTCCAGCCGCACTTTGTTTTGTTTTTAAAACAATTGAAGGAAGTGTACGATTTGCACCAAATTAAACGATTTTTCTGTTGGAAGTATAACAGATTTTCAACAACTACAAAGAAAGTCTTGATTTTAACTGATCGAGACGAGGTATTTAGAATTCTTCTAAAATGTCACTTTAAATTTGGTACAAATCGTAGCAAAAGCAACATATTTATTTAGTATTTTTGTAATCAATGTTATTTCTTATATAATTTTGTACTATGAAACGTATACAATGAGGCACAATAAATAATTTAAAAATTTATAGATTTTGTTTTACAAAAAAGCTTACTGTACGCAATAATGTTTGTGTAAAAACATATGCAGTATCAAAATGATTGTAATTTTGTAAGTTGTAATAAAATACTTATAGAATGACTGTTTTGACCTTTGACACACGTCATATAGTGACGTTTTGAACATTTTCCGATGGATTTTATTAACAGTTATTTTATTTTAGCCTATAGTGAATTTTATCATTTTTAGTATGTTGCGAATACATGGAAGTAAGTTCTGAGTTTGATGTCTTAACGTTTATGGGTTATATACACATTTATTTTCAGGAAAACACTTATCCATCTTCTGTGTTTTGTATAATAGCCACTGAATTTTGTGAGAGGTTTTCTTTCTCTGGACTGCGAAGTGAGTATCAAAGTTTAATATGGGCGTAAGTAATTTTTAAATTATTCCAGCAATTTTGTCGTTATATTTAAGAAATGAGTTGCTCTTTCCTGAAAATACAGCGACTGTTATCTATCATGTTTTCATAATGGTTTGCTACATAGTTCCTGTTGTTGGGGCCATATGTGCTGACAGTTTTATAGGACGCTACAGGTTACATCATTTTTATTTATTTTTTTATTTAATTTTAGAAGATTTTCAAAACTGAACTTAATATCAAACACCTGATTTTTTTATTGCATACCCAAATAAAAGAGGTTGTTCATCACTGGAATAAAAACCAAATATTTACATCTTGGAAAAACCGAACAAAGGAGAATCGAGTTTTAACTTAACTTAAGAAAAAAAAAACATAAATTTTGTTACTGTAAAATCACTGTTCAACCAGCATTTTGCTAAAATTATGTCGTATTTTAGAGCTTCAATTATTAAACACTAAACAGTTTTATACCTGCACCAGTGGCGGGGGGGATTAGGGGGATAAATCCCCTCGAAAATTTGAAAAGAACTTACAAAATATAACATGTTTGTATATTTTACTCATAAATGCTGTTTTTGGGTACTTTGACTTTAAAAATTAAAAAAAAACCTATGGCGCTGTTATCCGGGGGACAGCTTCCCCCCTGAACCCCCCGCTACTCTTTCTTACAACTCCCTTTTTGTGTCTAGCCCCCTAGGTCATTTTCTGATTGCATTACTATACCCCGTTTGAAATTAATCGGTATTATTTTTGCAAATTAAAATAATAAGCCCCCCTGAAATATTTATTTGCATACGCCACTGGTCTGCACGTTGGTATATAATTAATAAATAATCAATAAAAGGCTTGTAAACCTAACGTAATTCTAAATATTTCCCTCAGATGTGTACACATTTTTTCATTATGTGTTAATAAATATTTACCAACCTTTACTCCTAGGTAATCCTGAAGTATCATAAATTAATTCCGTCACATGAGACGATTGTTAACCGATGTTTACATCAAAATTACGCTACTAATATATGATGTTTGTTCAGCAAAAGGTTATGACCAGTAAAGCATTACAATTGCTGAAATTTACACATTTATGGTGACAAATGTGTTGACAGTGGCATATGGTCAATGTATCTACTTGTATTAGTCATGCGTTGACATACATTTGTTTAAAAGGCTCATATGAGTTATTACATTACTAAATATCGACACATTTTGTACGGTATATATGTACATAAACATATATCAACAATTATGAAAAGTACGCTTTTTGCAATGTTCTATAGGGTATGGGAGCTCCCCCTGTAGTATTTGTGATTAGCTTAGTTGTAGAAAATTATGAAAGAAAAGTTTTAATACATATTTCCAAATAAACCTCTTTTTTGAACCGTAACTTTTTTAAATTACTGACATACAAATCTTCCGGCAAATAAATGGTACATAATTTTTATTTTTCTAGAACCATTTTATATTTTTCGCTGATCTATTTGAGTGGTAACATTTTGATGTGTATGGCTGCTATACCCCTGCATAAAATGTCTCCTGTGTAAGTATTCAGTTTAATTTTTAAAACATAAAGTCTTACTTATGGCTCTCTCTAAAAATTTAAAACTAAAATTTCCCAAAACTTGAGCTTTATTTGTTCGATAAATTGGAAATATTAAACATAAAATTTTTAATTTGTTCAATGAAGATTTTTAAAACATTAAGTAACGAAAATTTAAGCTTTTAATCTAAAAATTGCTTTCATTGGTTGTTTTTGAGTAAACCCTTACGATCATAACTTTAAAATATCACAAACTTTGTAAAACATCCAATAATCCTACCTCCTTCAGTTAAAGTAAAAGCTGGTGAATGCACTGACATTTGTTTATTTTAATTTTATTCATAGAAATTTGTAAATGGAAAACTGTTTAAAATGCAATTGCACTTTTGCTCCGCTATGAAACGATAAAGCGCTTTACTAATCCTTATGTAAATGAAAAAGCCATTGCCTCTTCAGCTAAATGTTGACTTTAAACCGTTGTAAATGAATGTCCAACAATACTCGTTTTAATTAATGGGATTGGTATTGGCATACGAGGTGTGATCAAAAAGTTAGGAGAGTAAACTAATAGTTAAAAAATGGTTAAACTTGCCAGATGCTACTATGAGTTTCCATGATAGATTAACTTCTAGAAATATTTTTTGTATGTTTCTTAAAAAATACAAATTGTTTTTAAGTTCGAATTTTAATATTTTCCAAGTATTCATACAGTAACAACATTTTTTGTCGACACCGAGTATATGTCTTTAGGGAATCCTTAAGAAAATAACACTTATTACCAAGATTTTTTTCAGAGCGTTGACAGCAATAGGTCTAGCCTTAATTGCGACTGGTACTGGGGGCATAAAGCCCTGTGTGGCGGCGTTTGGGGGCGATCAGTTTCACTTACCCCTCCAAGAACAACTGCTGCAGCATTTCTTTTCTATCTTTTATTTTACTATCAACTTGGGAGGATTTGTTGGGATGGTTTTAACGCCGATTTTGCGGAAAAGTGTCACGTGCTTCGGAGACGACACTTGTTATGCTCTTGGCTTTGGTTTCCCTGCTGCTCTGATGCTTTTATCTTTACGTAAGGAACTACAACTTCTTTTAAATTTTACGCCACTACACCTATATACATGTAGCATACATGCTACATTAAAATAACGATTATGATTTAAATTTATTGTAAAAAACTACAAACAAAAAAAAAGAAAAAACGCAGAAGCTTTCTGTTTTTCAATTAAACAAATGACAAACACAAAGACTTTCGTTTGTCAATTAAACAAATGACCGAATCTGGTTTAAACTTTTTTGCTTTTATACTAAATTCCTACGGTTTTGCAAGGCATTAGTTACAAGAAGACACGTAATCTATTAAATTTCTTAAAATTCCACCCATGTTTAAAATAATACAGTTTTTTAGCTCTATAATCGAATTCATTAACTTTTTATTATCCCAAACAAACGTACAGCATTTTAAAATCAGTGTTTACATGTTTAGGGACCTTAAAACATGATTTTTCTGGATTTAATCTTTTGCTTTTAGAATTTTACGTGCAGAGAAAGTAAAACGTTGCAGAAAATGCACTTAACACGTTTGTTATAGGTTATTTCCGCGTTTGCTCAAGAGTATACAGGGCAAATTGCTTTTAACATGGGGTAAATGCTTATCTCACTGCATGGTCGAATGAGTTTGTTTAATAATTGTGTAAAATAGGCAATGCCTGTCCGTGAAATGAAAACAAAAAATATATATATACTTGTCTTATCTATTTAAGTAAATATTAAAAATATATTTAGAATTTATGATATATGATATAAAACAACTTCCCTTTAATATAAAATCTATATTAGACCTATCAAATAAAAAACTTTATTTTATTTTCTAGGCCACAAAGGTTGCATAAAGCTAAAAAATTAATATTAAAAATGAATGAACGCGTCACATAGTTTAAGTTCATTTAATTCATTTTTTTGTTATTTTGAAGTACCTTACAAGTCTAAAAAATTTTTAATCAAAAGTGTCTACTGTCTAGTCACTCAATTTCATTATTTTGTTGGATAAAATTTTGTATGAGATCGATTCTGTCTGCGTTTGATATTCTGTCGGCATATTTATTCTAATTTGAATAACGGTATTTGCACCGAGGGTAAGAAACCACGCGAGGTAACTTGCGACTAGTTGGCATTTCAGATACAAAATAATTAGAAACTCTAAACTATCACGTTCTACAAACAACTCTTAACATGAGTTGCATGCCACTATCCATGGTCAACCGCAAGTTTCCAAGAATTTTCGCATATAGTTAACAAATTTTTCTGCTAAGAATGTTTCATTTATTTTATATTATTACATGTGTATTTACACCAAATTCGACAAAACTACGATTTAATTTTTTGCTCAAATTGACAATTGTAAAAGATATTGTCTCCACTCCACTTAAGGAAAAAATCAAATCATTTAAACCCTAACGCAACTGGCTTTAAACTTTATACACCCATAATTTATACAATCCACAGTTAAGTCAAATATCGATTTAAAATTTTTACTCTGAAATCGAAAGAGTGTGAAGACTGCTATTTTTCGAGAAAAAAAATAGAAAATCCATATAAACTTTATTTTCACCTTAGATAACAAATTCTCCCCTTAGTTCACTTAAATTGCGATTAAAAAATTATCATCACCGATTGAAAAGGTGTAAAGACCACATACAGTATTTGCACTTTATTCAGGAACAAATAGGAAAATTTTAAAATTAAAACAACTGAGTTAAACCTTCATCCTAATGTCATTTACACCCTAAACAACAATAACTTACCCTTAGTACGATCAAATTAGACACTGCATAAATTTTCTCCGACATTTTTCCGAAAAAAAAATCTGTTCATTTTTCGTTTTTTTTTGAGTAAAGTATTTGTAAATGTAAAATTATCATTATTGGATGGTTCGACAAATGAGCCGTTTATTTTAAAAGTGGCATAAGTTACTTTTTGCAAAAAAAATGAGTTAAGGCTGTTTACTGTTACAAAATTGTATGGTATTTTTATCTTTAAACATTTAACTACTATGATATTTTCGTCGATCGATATTTTATAGTTAAACAGAAGTGCAAATACATTAATTTTGAAAAAATTAAATACTTTATTTAAAAATTACCTGTATTCATATTTCAAAATGTCCTCATGACTACTTATTACTAATGTATTTTATAGGGACCCGAACCGAACCGGAACTGGAACAAGCCGGTGCTTTTTTCATGAACCACGAACCGGAACTGAACCTTTTATTTAAAAAATCGCAAGCAAAATCGAACCGAACCGACTGGTTTGACCGGTTCAAACCGCTTCACACAATTCGGTCCAATTATTTTTTTAATGACATTTAAAAAAAATTATTTTCGTAATTTTGATTACATTTGACCAAAAATGGAAAAATTTCAGACAATTTAATTTATAAATATTCATTGTCATCATATTTTGCATTGAACCGGAACCGGAACTGAACTGTGGCCGCTGAACCGCTTACCGAATCATTATAAAATAAAAATCGGTGGTGCGGAACTTAAACCGAAAAGGTAAAATTTATCAAACCGGTAACCGGAACTGAACCGCTATTGTATGCGGTTCGAGTCTCTTGCATTTTATACGTTTGTTCCAACAAGCTTGCTGACAGTGTGCCGAACTATCAGAGTGTGCGCAGTATCAATATCGCGTTCCAACACAGTCTTTAATGGCACGGTATATCGATAGTGCGCAGAATCCTAATGGTGCCTTTCCACGTGAGAGTAAACTACTCTCGATAGCAGCGTCGCCAAGCATACAGCCCCTGAGAGTAACTCACGATTGGCTGTATCCTTGGCGACGCTGCTATCGAGAGTAGTTTACTCTCACGTGGAAAGGCACCATAATAGTTTATTGGATTGCAATAGCCCTGTTGGAACAGACCTTATGAATATTAATGATACTGAATAATATTTGAATAAACTTCTAATCCAATACATGATATAAATTGCTTATGTTATATAATTTACTCATCAGTTTTCTTAAATTCTTATCACTTCAGTGAAACACATCGGACAAAATCAAACTAATTCCGTAGTTTTCATAAATTATTAATTTTAAAAGTGGCTGTCGCTTTACAGTAATGAAAAATAGCGATTCGTTAACGTATGTATACTGAAAAAATATAAGTAACCAAGATATAAAATACAAGTGCAATTTCTCTATGGTTAGCATCAATATTTCTTTCTAGATTATAATGCAAAACATTCAACGTCTCAAAACCATACAAAAGTGACTTTTGCCCTTTCAAAATAAACTGCTCAAATCTTTAATCCATTTTCTTTCAGTTTTGTTTATCGTTGGAAAATCTCTATATCGATTGAAAACACCAAAAGAAAATGTAATCTTACGTTTTGTACACTGTGCCTTTGTAAGTTCTGCAACTGCCATACTTGTTTGCAGCTCATCGTAATATTATTTTAGTATGCATTAAGAGAGAAATCAAAGCATCAAAGTGAACAGAAAGAACATTGGCTAGACTATGCGGAGGGAAAATATACCAAGAAAATAATATGGGACATGAAGATTTTATTTGCTGTTTTATTATTATTCACACCTTTGCCAATTTTTTGGTCTCTGTTCGATCAGCAAGGATCCAGATGGACTTTTCAGGTTGAGTATACAGCTTTAAAGTTTTGTAGTTTGTAACACGATGTGCATAAATTTTATTTATTTTAGGCATCAAGAATGGATGGCTTCATATTAGGTACACAAATTGTTCCTGATCAGATGCAAGTAGTTAATCCTGCAATAGTTTTAATCCTTATTCCACTATTCGATAGGATATTTTATCCATGCCTGACAAAACTGCACCTTCTGGAAAATCCATTACATCGCATGGCTATCGGCGGTCTTATAGCGGGCTTTGCGTTTCTCTCTGCAGGAATTTTAGAATTAGTTTTAGAGAAGACTTATCCCGAATTACCGGGAAAGCACAGGGCGTCGATAAATTTTATTAACACGTTACCTTGCAACCTGAAAGTTTACAATCCCTTTAATCAGGTGCAAACTTTGAATGCAACCGAACTGCATCGATTTAAAGATGTTGTTGCATATAACGATACAAATTATGATGTTTTTGTGGAGGCGTCGCTTGAATGTGGAAATCTGAGATTTAAGAAACATACATTTAAAATGGTTATTGTTGCTATGGAATACCAGGTACTCAAAAAATAAAAAATTAAATTACCAATCGTGACAATTTCATTATACAGGATGTGTATAAATTGGCGGAAGCGCTACATGTGACGATGTTCTTCGTAAAATTCTAAGTTGAAAATCTTTATACAAAAATGTTGTACCATGCTTCCTATGGCCTCAGGAACCATTTAAAGAAAAAAAAATGGCAACATTGCATACATTGATTTGCGTTTGGACATTTTTTTATCAGCAATTTTTACTTAGGTATTTACAATTTTTGTTTGAACTGAAAGCCTTCAGTTCGTAAACATAGCTGCAAACTTTTGGGTATCGTAAAACACAAACTAGAAATAATTACGAGGAAAACAGAGATGACAGCTAATGACAATGTTGCCATATGTATTATTTTCATTTAAATCAGTGATTTACATATTTTCAACACTAATTTTTGAAAGGAAGAACACAATATCTAGGAAAAAATACTATTCGAAATTTATTTTTATTCCAAATTGCAGCTTTTTCATTTGCAAGTATTAAATATTAACGCTTATTAAAGGACTAAATTTCAAAACTTTGAGGACCTCTTGCAGACACAGCAAGCATGGTACAACATTTTCGTATTAAGATTTTCGACTTAGAATTTTACGAAGAACATCGCCACGTGTAGCGCTTCCTCCAATTTTTACACACCCTGTATACGGGGTGTTTGTTTAAATGTGAAAAACGTGGTAATCTTTGGAGATAAAACGATGGTTAAATAAGCAAAAAATTCTGTTTTAAGGTGTTTACAACTTACAAGGGAGGGTCACGATATGTTGTAAAAACAAATAATAAATGGTCAGATTCAGAATTAAATTCTCTATCCGAATCAACAACAAAATGTATACTATGTAATTAAAAAAAAAAAAAACAGTTGCCTATCGCGGAATTGACATACGTCATTGTAGAGATAACAAATGCGCATCATTTAATAGAGAATTTGTCGCCGTTTCCAAAAATATAAGGTTTGTTGGGGTTATTTTCAATAATTAAAAAGTTATAGGGGTGCGACAGTCAAACTGAATCACCCGGTATATATTGATCGTCTGAAGCCCGCTTTAGAGATGAAATCGAAATTTTGCTACTAACCAATGCGCGCATTCTTTGAAAATAAAATGGTGCAATGTTTTTGAAAATATCTCAAACGGTTCCGGAAAAAACGTCAAAAACGAGACCTCTGTTAAAGCTGTTTTTTCTCTTTTAAACACCCATGGAAATCGCAAAGATTTATTTTTAACGAATAAACCACAATTTACAGGGGTCTCGTTTTTCGCGTTTTATTTTTCACAACATACGTACTATTAGAAAATGGGCACAATATGAATATTTTTTGTTTGGATTCTTACTAGGCAAGTAAAAACACTCCTTTGCTGATTTAACCATCCTTCTATCTCTAACGGTTTCCGAGATCCCCATGCTGGTCAAGTTAAACACTACACTATATTTTTTAACGAAAAATTTTATCAATGTAAAATTCTAGATAGATACAATACTTATTGGTATCAATGGCAAGTGCGAAATTACACCTTACATAACTGATCCTGTGGATTTTAAAAAATCTTTGAGTGGAAAACCTAGAGTTAGGTAATTATATATTTTAAAGTGCATTTCTTTACTAAAAATTACAAAAACGATTATCATTGGGTCTTCAAAATGTATTTAAAAATTATGAAATTAAATTTTAGCTTAAAGCTACTTGACTTTGGACTTTTTATTGCCCTTAGTTTGTATTAATCACGAATTAAAAGCTTTCATTTATAATTTTAAAAGTTCAAAAACAACATGCAGGCTTTAATCAGAAAAAAATCGAAGCATTTTTAATTAAAGCAATTGACAATACATAGTACATACTTTCTGTAAACCCCAAAAAATAATTAATAACTCTCAGTTCGTTTTAATTACAATTTAAAAGAATGTTCAAATATTGAAAGACTCCTAAACTATAGTCGGTAAACAATAGAAAATATTTACCACAAAAACAATTGACTTAACACTTAATGAACACGATATTTACAGCCTAATTAACAATTCTTTGCCCTCAGTGTCTTAAAACTACAATTGAAAATGTATAAAAAAGATGTGCTCTTAACACGTATTTAAATTTTGAAGATATTCCATTAGAACAACTTGTTTTCATTTTGCATAATTTTTAATCTTAATTTAAACAACTACTGTGTAGTTTTTAAACATGTTATTACAAGTTTTAAGAAGTCATTACCATCTACTATAAGTAACAACATTAGCAAAGCAGTCGCGTGTTAGCCTTTTGCAAAACTTTCCCAATAAATTATGAACTACAGCAACTGAACAGCTTACAGAGTACATACAGCAATGTGCTTTTAGGGTGGCCTATATTAAAAGCTCCCAGGCGCTCCACAACGTTACAATTACTCTAAAAGGAACTACAGGACTAATGGATACTTACTTTGTAGCCGACGAACCTCCTTATAATATGGCCGTATCAGCATACATGGAAATACCCCCAGGAGTGTTAGTAAAATATTGCTTTTTTGTGTAAAAGTTCTGATATTTGTTTGTAGAT
Source organism: Elmis aenea (assembly GCA_947652605.1). NCBI lineage: Eukaryota > Metazoa > Arthropoda > Insecta > Coleoptera > Elmidae > Elmis > Elmis aenea. The sequence continues at coordinate 12,879,351 of OX393577.1, forward strand.
ATGAATACATAGTTATGTGCAATGAAGATTCAGATTTGTTTCAAAACAGTATTAATTTGGCCCTTGGTGGCGTTTATACTTTGGTTTTAAGGGAACATGATGGTAATATAGAAGTAAGTGAAGCAATAAATTACCAATGTATAATTTGGAAACTCGAAACTAGGCTAAATGTTTTAGTTTTTTAAAAAATGTTAATAACTCGTTTAATTTGAGGGAAATGCTGTGTTTCTCTATTTAAAAAATATTAAATCATGTGTGACATGATTTAAATTTGGTGTCAAATATTTTATAGATTAAAAAGGGTTTTTTTCCCTACAACTATTTCATGTTACAATAGCAAAATTTAGGTTTTTTTTTACTTTTGTAGAAATTTGTCATTTATTATTATACCTACAACATTTTTTTTTTAAATCTGTACAGGGTGCCACTTAATCCGTATTTTCTTCGTATCTGGTTTACTTTTCAAAGTAGAACCAAAATTTAACGACAAAATTTGTTGGAGCTTATGATAGAAAGCCTAAAATTATTTTAATCTATAACGAGGGTTTTGTTTCTGAGAAAAAATATGTAATTTTTTATTTTATATAGAACACCCTATATATACAGGGTGTTGCATGACCAAACGGCCATACTTAAGGAGCATCTTCCTTGAATCAATTTAAGCAAAAAATGTTATATAAACCAGGGGTTTGGAGCGGAGCTCGGAGCTGGAGCGCGGAGCAGTGGAGCAATGGGTTTTTGCCCGGAGCAGGAGCGGAGCCCGGAGCAAATAATTTTGATTGCTCCACTGCTCCAGTTTTTTTACATAAAATTTAAAAAAAAACTACTTTTGTTTCCTTTTTTCAACATTTGAAGATCAATAATCTGTTTTTTCAAACATTTATTTAACTTAACTTGTTTGTTAGGGTCAAATGTTGTTATTTTTGACCATCTTCTACATATACGATAAAATTAAAACTTTGTTTATAACATTTTTTTTTAATCAAAAAACTTTTTTTAAAAATGTTAACAATATTTGGAGCATGGAGCGGAGCTGGAGCAGGCATCATGATGCCGGAGCGGAGCTGGAGCGGAGCAATTAAAAAATTGGACTGCTCCAAACCCCTGATATAAACCATAGTCCAAAACTCGATGGTTATCGAGTTATAGACCTTTAAAGTTTATAAAAAAAGGTCAATTTTAACATTAAAAAACTATGAAACACCGCTTTTATCTTCTAAAATATTGATTTAACAACAAAATGTTTTGCATAAAAGATGCAACGCTCTCTTTTCTGCGCTTTATGGTATACTCAATTTTGTTTTGTCTTTTACGCTTTATTTGCTATGGCAATGAACCTAGTTATTTTAAATAGAACGCCCTGTATATTATTACATTTTTGGATTCCTCTTTAAATATTCTTTATAAAATGTGAAAGGTCATATAGGCCTAAAATCAACGTTTTCGTTTTAAATGGTACACCCTGCTATATATTTTTGGTAATAGACTTTGTTTAATCAACAATAAACCTATTAAAATCTATCAAATCTTACACCAATTGAAATAAAAAGGTCTTTAAAATGCCCAATCATAAAGATAAATTATTTTCTTGATGAAATGTTAAGTTTTACAATTTATGGAACAATAACTTTATCAAAAACTGTTAATAGTGGAACCAGAAAAATAGCTCGTCGATGGAAAAAAAAATTCTCTTTTATGTTTTCAATATTTTTTGAAAAATATTTTGTCCTTTAAAGTTTAATAGATTCGAGTTCCTTTGTCGATTTAAAAAAAACTATGTTTACGTAAACCTTTTCATAAAAATAAATTGTACTTCAATTTTACATTCCTTAAATTTTTAGTCGGTTGATAGCACAATTAAATCAATAAATTGCATTCTTATCAGTCACTAACTTAGTTGTGCAAATATTGTACCGTCAATTATTATAGTAGACAAGTAAACCCATTTTTAAAAGTAACAGACATTGCATTTTTATCGGATAAGTGGTACATAAAGCAGTGAATATTATTTCTGAAAACTAATAGCTTCTATAAAAAAGAAGTGTTGACGAATGTTGAAATTAGTAGCATAAACAATTGAACTAAATAAATAAAATGTTCTGTTTATTTTGTTCAACATTGTCGATAATTGATACTCCTATTATCTAAAACAACATTGTTTGAATTATTCCCAGAAATAATTACAAAATGAACTACGTATATCTGACCTCTTTTTATTCCGTTTAACTTATTTTTTAAATAATTTTTTAAGTGACGGCTAATAAAATAACAATTAATGTCACTCTTTACAATTACAAAACTTTTATTAATTTAATTGTGTTCATATCTTATCACCTCGACTGTAAACAAACAACATTTTTGCGTTGTAGATACAGAACTACAATTTCCGGTCATTACTACTTCCCAAAATATTGTTTTTAAAAATGTAGTTGCAGTGTTTTAAAGTAAAACTTTTCTACAAAGTTTTTATCAAAAAACAAAGTGTTTTTATCGGCAAAATAAATTTAAAAAAATGTTTTAAGGTCACTTACACTGATGTTCATGATATATTTAAAATGTGTTGCAATTAAACAGATAACCAAATTAATTAATTGAATTATACCTTTGCGTCAATGTTTCTTTTCAAATTTCACTAGCATAATTTAAGTCAAAATTATTTAGCATTTTTTATTAACCCAGTCATGTAAACATTTTAATAATTTTCGAGAAAATTGGCAAAATCTATGGAGGATAAAGCCACATAATACGTGCCTAAAGTTCGTAGCAACATTTTTTTGGTTTTTAAAGTAAAAGAAGTTTACTAAGATTTTCAAGTCCAATTTGTTTTTACTAAGTTTCACTAATACACGGAGGTAACTTTTATGGCTAACTTTAATGGGGGAGGCTGACTAAACTTTCAAAATGTATTTAAATGTTTGTATCGTTGGAAATATAACAAATTTACAAGTTAAACTTTACTTTAAACCGTACCTGTACCATACGAAAAAAAGTTTATTGACGGCTATAGCATAATCACATCAAAAATTCGAGATTATTTAACACTTTTTTGCAGCTGTTTTTGTTGCTTTTTTGCAGCTTTCTTGCAGTTTTTTAGCCACTTAATAATATACAGGGTGTTTCTTAAGTATTGCAAAAAAAAATCGGGAGGTGATTCCTTATCGAAATTTAAGGGGGTCTTTCATATAATTTTTTTTCCTTAGACGTTCCCCTTCGGAGTTACACCCCCCTAAAGAGCAGCGGTAAAATTAAGTTTTTATTTTATTTCTCAAATTTGGATAAATGAAGGAAAATGATATTTGGCAGATCTTTTATACTTATTTAAAGGTTTCCCAGAGTAATATTTTTAATCATCTCCCATCTTCACAGGGGGATGAAAAGTGCAACCCCTGTTGGATTTTTTATCAGAACTTTTTAGTGGGTTAAAATTTTACAAGTAAAAAATTCTTTTTTGAAAGATTGATTTATTTAAAAACAAATTTATTCTTTAGATTTTCTCGTTAAACCTACAGTATTTGAGTAAAAAATAAAATAAGTAAACATGCACCATAAAATATTCCAATATAAATGGTGCCTGTCCACGTGAGAGTAAACAACAGCCAATCGCGAGTTACTCTCAGAGGCTGTATCCTTGGCGACGCTGCTATCGAGAGTAGTTTACTCTCACGTGGAAAGGCACCATAAAACGATTCATTTTGGTGGTTGTCATTGTTTGTTTATGTTCATATTGGGTAGAATTGACGGGTGTAATTCATTTTGAGGTTAACGCGGCGACAACGCTACAACGCCCGTCAATTCTACCCAATATGTACATAAACAAACCATGGCAACCACCACAATGTATCGTTTTATATTGGAATATTTGATGGTTCATGTTTACTTATTTTATTTTTTACTCAAAAACTGTAGGTTTTACGAGAAAAGCTAAAGAATAAAAAAAGTCTTTAAATAAATCAATCTTTCAAAAAATAATTTTTTAATTGCCAAGTTTAAACCTTCCAAAAAGTTCTGGAAAAAACCCTGCAGGGGTGGCACTTTTTATCCCCCTGTGAAGGTGGGAGATGATTGAAAATATTACTATGGGAAACCTTTCAATAAGTATAAAACATCTACCAAATATCGTTTTCCTACATTTATCCAAATTTGGCAAATAAAATAAAAACCTAATTTTACCGCTCCCCTTTAGGGGGATGTAACTTCGAAAGGAGACGTCTAAGGAAAAAATTTTATATGAAAGACCCCCCTTAATTTTTCATAAGGAATCACGTCCCGGATTCTTTTGCAATTCTTAAGAAACACCCTGTATAAGGTTTGATAGGGTTAAAGAATTACATTATATTCAAGGTGTAATTAATCTGTGAGACACCCTGTATATATAAGCGTTTATTTTCATACATATTTTCTTACAGTTTGCAAGATTGTACACAATGTCACCCCCAAACAGTGTGAACATGCTTTGGCTAATTCCACAATACTTTCTCATCTCAGTTGCCGAAATAATGTTTGGCATCGCAGGTCTGGAATTTTCCTTCACCCAAGTACGTCTGGTCGTACGGACATAATTTACAAAAGCGATCATGTCTAAATTATTAAAATTGCAGGCCCCAAAGTGCTTAAAAACTGTCTCGATAGCCGCGTGGTATTTATCAGTGGCTCTTGGAAACCTGTTGGTGATTATTATTACTCAAGCACAACTATTTAAAAGCCAAGTAAGTTCTTCAATATCGTCCAGCTTCTCATTTGTTAAAAAAAAACATGATTTAAGTTGATAAATGATTGAATTGTTAAGTGATCATTTGAAACAAATAGTTATGTATCAGTTTAATTTGAAAATCACTTACGTTTTTCTACCTTGCATTGCATAATAAATAACATCTGTACCAGGTGCAAGAGTCATGTCTCTTCTTTAGTACATGTACAGCGTTTGTCTCGTACAGGGTTATCAGAATCTATAAGAGATGTAGAAACGGTTAAATGGGGAAACTAGTGCAGAATTATAATCCAGTATTAATGAATTTCTCAAAATTTGGAATGAAGTTAAATCCTATTGGATTTTTGCCAAAAAAAAAACTTCAAACCGACTATTCATGTTCGTTATATGTTATATGTAACAGAAAAAACTTTAGGCTGAATAAGCTCCAGTAAGAAAATTTTGTCTTCTGGTGTTATTTTTGATATACATTTAATACAAACCGTAGTTGGCTGTGTGTTTATTAAATAAGTAATTATTTTCAATTCTCAATGATTGAAAGGTCGTCATAGTAGTTTTCACAGATAAGAAATTATGAATTTTTGCTTTTGTTTGCAGCCGATACATTCAATAATAAAATACAATTTACAGACGAAGAGACACAAGTCTCGACAATAACATAAAATTTATTTAAAAATTTAAGTAATTTTTAAATTAAACTTTCATGTATACAGGGTGGACCAAATTCGAGTGTTTTATACGTTTAGTTGTTTATCTATTGCAAACATCACTTGTTTTCTTGTTTACCAAATCATGGCACACTTTTATGATAAATTTTTCACAAAATCGCCATATCTTGGTTATTTTGCGCAACAAATCTATGAAACTTTATATTTTTGAAAAACAAAAACATCCTCTTTTATACATATAAAGTCATGACCAACTAAAGTTTCCATTTAAAAAAAAACATTCATATCTCAAAGGGTACGGTAGTTAAAATATTCTAAAAACATTTTTAAACAAAGCATACAAATGTTTATAAAACACCTATATAAAATTTAGTTCTATATTTATTTTTAAAAAGTAAGTGATGGTAATTTATCAAAAAAGATATCTAATTTTACGTCTGTAGTGCCAAAATGGAAAGTGATATGGCGATCTCAAAAAATAACCCAAGAGACTGATATCAGTTTTTCGCCAACTTTTATGGTAACCGTGGTACCCTGTAAAACCTTCGAATTTGGTCCACCCTGTATGCACTCATAAAATTATTAATAAAAAAAAATTAATTATTGGTTGGAATTTATCACAAAAATATATCTACATTGCGGTAATTAATTTTCCTTGGGCTAACTAACAATAAATCAATAATAAACATTTAGTAATTTTAACTTTAATCTGACCAAATTTGTTTAGTTAATAAAATCCTTTGTTTTAAAATGTAATAAGTACAATACCTTAATCGGTAAATTGATAAGTAATATAACGATTTAAGCTACTGTAGCATTTTTACCACAAAATAAAACTTGAATGAATTTACTATTTTAATTCTTACTGCGCAGTTTTTCTGTACTAGATGCAATATTATGGGTAGATTCTTATTATAAGAGCTACAAATTTAGCCAAATTAAATTAATATAGCCTTGTCCTGACATCCTGACATTATTTTAGACGATTTTTAACTTTTTAAACTTCTGACTTCTGGTCTAGAGTCTACTTTGAATGAATCCTTTAGAGCAAGTTATTATTTTCTACGTTATGAACTAAAAATTTAATTCACTTTATACATCTATTTCATGCATTTGTACGATAAAGTTGCTTTTGTGGGACAAATCTTGTAGGACAAATTGTCTTTTAATTTAAATATTTTTCTAGGCGTACGAATTCTTTCTTTTTGCTTCGTTGATAGTAGCTGATATGATGATTTTTACACAAATAGGAGCCAATTACAGATTTGTTAAATTAGAAGCAGACAGTTCAGTTTGTGTTATGTTGGAAAAAACACCACTACTGAACGATGCAACGATTTTAGAAGCAGGATCATTTTAATTTTTATGTTATTAGTTCCATCTGTAGAGGTTTTAAATAAAAGTTTTAATTCGAGGCAGAATTTTAATTTTATTATGTCAGTACATATTAAGTATGCAATGAAAATTAACAATCTTCCTCTACCCTTCTGGTGCAAACGTGCGCATTTCCTTAATTAAAAACTTCTACAACGAAGTTTATTGTGTGTAAACATTGTCTTAAATAACAAATACCCTTGGTAACGAGTAATTGGTCGTCTTAAGAAATTATATTTTAAAAATACGCTAACAATAATATAATTTTTATAAAAACCGCAATATATCATGATCCATTATCTTAATCCAACAGTGCTGTATTAAAAGTATCGTATATTGTCTTTAAAAACATTCAACAACATCGTTTATTGATTATTTTTTGATAACGTATTGTACTCATTTTTATCATTAGTGGCGCACAGGCTACAATCGAATTATTCAATCTATAGTTGATAATTTTTAATTCTTTTACTTTATTAGGTACGTGGAGGCAACTTTTTAGTGTTAGTGTGTATGTGGTAGTTGGTGTAAAAGGAACACTTATTTCTAGTTCAAAATGGGATCAGACGCAGAAGATGAAAAACAACCCTATGGTAATGGTAAATAATATTATTCTTATATAACACTTACTTACTAACTATTATTTGTTGGAATAAAAAAATACCGTGTACAAAAAAAAATTAAACTAAAGGACGATTATCTTTTACGTTACTTAGGTAACTTTTTTATTATAAAAGACCTAGTTGAATAAGCAAAATTGGGCAGAAGTACAAAACGAATTGAATGGAATTGGAGAAATTAAACAACGCTGTCGACTTTCTGACAAAATGCAAAAAACTAAAAAAATTTAAAATGTTTAAACACAAGTAGATATCTCTTTATTATCATAGATAAAAAAAGTTGTATGAGTATAAATTTGTAGACAATTTTACGTATATTATTACTAAGAAACAATTTTCTTTTTAAAGTTAAATAGTTACTGAAATACGTACCAAATATTCGTGATTGAAGTTTTTTTAATCTTTTAGTTTTTTAACACTTTTTTTTCAGAAATTTGGCTAGAATGTTGTAAATTTTCCCAATTTTGTTAATATAACTGACTCCATGACTCTTACAAGAACAAATTCTTTTATGCAACGCGTTAGATTATTATTACCCTGTACAGGGTGAACTAAATTCGAATTTTTTGCGGGGTATGTCGGTTACCGTAATAGTTAGCGAAAATCTGATAGAGTCCCTTAGGCTATTTTTTTGAGAAAACAACGACTATGTAATCAGATTTTTTAGATCGCTTTCCATTTTGGCACTACAGACAAAAAATGAAACTTCATAATTTAAAAAAATTACTATAACTTTTTTATTAAAATAGAACTAAATGTTATACCGGTTTCTTATACAGATTTTTATGCTTAATTTAAAAATTAAATAATTTTTTTTAGCGACTTTGTCTTTTGATATATGAAATAAACTTTTTTTTTAAATAGAAATTCTAGTTGGCCATGACTTTATATGAAAGAGAATTTTTTTATTTATTTATTTATTTAGTCATGAGTCCTTCTACTGTTAGGTGTAGGACGTTTTTTAGCTTTTCTAAAATATATATAGTTTTATATATTTCCTTAAAAAAATAACCGACTTATGGCTAATTTTGTAAAAATTTCCTTATTAAAGTTTGCCATGATTTCGTAAACAAGTGATGTTTACAACTATTAAACAACCCTACGCGGTTTTTGCTGCTGGGCTAATCACCGATAATGGAACCAGTTTGCACACCCTGACAAATTGATCCAATTTTCTATTTACGTACTTAATGCAAGCGATTTCAACTTTGGCTTGCCCTTCAAAATAAAACCTATTTCAAATTAAATAACATTAATTATTTTAACTTGCATGAATTTTATTTCATGTTATGTATTTATTAGATCTGTAACGAAAATTTGAATGTTATTGATATACTACCGGCAATTAAATTTTAAATGTAAATTCACCTGACGATTTCACGATGTGAGATAATTTATTTTCTTATTCCACTAAGAACTTTACAAAAAAATATGCAAGGTGTTTAAAACAGATATGGCAAGTGAAAGTGGTCCACAGCGTTTACAAAACTTTATTAGCATTTCACCCACATTGCAAATTCCTTTCCCAAATTTGTGTGCAAACTTTGCCATCCTCTATTATTTTTTCAATTATATTGATTATAATACCTATTGAATGAAGTTTAAACGTATTATATTATAATTAATTAAAATACAATGGCTATTATTTTATTTGCTCTAATGATAATAGATTAAATTTAAGCAACAATAAATAATGCTATTCGCTTGTTTTTTATTTTAAATGTTTTAGTGTCTAATTTGACTAATAATTTTTCTACTTAAATTAAACCTTTTTTTGTTGCTTGCCAAGCTTCGTTTTCTAACCAAAATTACATCATTTTCAAGTTAAATAATACAAAACCACAATTTTTTTTTGCATACGTATTAAGAGTTTCACGCCAAAAACAAGCTGTGGTGCATTAATTACAATCTTGCAAAATAGCTTTGATCAATATGTTTTTATTCAATTATGTTTAATGTAATAATTTGCAAATTTGACACCGTTACATAATTTTCTTGACTGTGGCATTTAAACTTTTCTTTGCGAGGTGTTGTCCAAAAATCATAGCCGAAAATTCTGTAAATAAAGGGTGGGCCAGAAGTCACATTCTTTTTTATATTATAACGTACACAGATTTTTTTGGCCTAGACATGAAAGATAACGTCTTTTAAATGACCCCCGTTTTCCTCTTCACAAAGGCGAACTCTTTCTGTAGCACTCTCCATAACTGATTCTGTTTATCATTCGAATTTCCTGGCGAATATTGGCCTTTAGCTCAGCAACACTTCGGGGCTTATAAAAAAACACTCGCTGTTTCAAATATCCGCATAAAAACAAATCTGGTGCCATCAGATCAGGGGAACGTGGCGAGCAACGAAATTCTTCATTTGTGGAAATTATTTTTTCTCCGAAAATTTGCCTTATCAGCTGCACGGACTCTCGGGCTAAGCGAGCAATTGCTCCATCTTGCTGCCATCACGTTCCAGGTTTGTTCTCAACAGAGGGTAGCACAATCTTTCTAAATATCTTTCGCCGGTAGTCGTGACCATATTCCCATTATCATCCTCGAATAAGTACGAACCAAGCACCCTTTATGATCTAATTCTTCACCAAACCGTCACTTTAAAAGGGTTCAGCTCTCGTTGATGAATGACTTTGGAATTTTCAGTTCCCCAAAATCTGGTATTTTATCTGTTCACAAAGCCATTTAAGTGAAAATGGGCTTCGTCTCCCATAATCAGTTTGTTAATAAAGTTGGACTTCTCTTGAATATTGACAAAATAGTTTAGCCGTGTTTGACGATCCATCAGCTTTAGCTCCTGTACTAATTGGACCTTGTATGGAAACATTTTAAGATCTCTTTGTATGCGTCTCAAAGTACTGCGGATGATTCCCAGCTCTTGAGAACGCCGTCGAGTGTTTAAAATAAAACTCAACAAGTTTTACACGTTGTTCTGTCGTAAATTTATCCATAATTTATTTTCAAATTCTATGTTGTGTAATAGCGAAAACGTGATTTGATTTTTAAATGATAAAGTGAATTTTGGCCCACCCTGTACTTCATAAACTACCAAAAATATGTGTGCCCGTAGGACACTGCCTCGCAAAAATGATAAATTGTTTTCCTCTGTCGTTTTTTTTTTAAGATTAAAATGCATTTCTGGTAACTAGTAAACATAAATTTACTATAAAACTAACTATCTTAAAAACAATGCAATGTTTTATTTTCATTCAGTGCATGAAATCTCCAACAACTGGCTTTGATAATATTATTTTACATACTTTTATATTCGCTCCATCAAAATCACCTAAACAAATGTGACCTTTTTATCTGAATGACGTAAACCTTAAGGATTTTTATATATTGTAATCTGACATTTAAGCCTCTTCTAGGCACATAACCACAACAATAAAAAAAATACTTGTGTTTGCAAACTGAATTACTACAAGAGGTTAGTGGTTGACATCGACTTGAAGACTTGCTAAGGTTAAGTATGACACTTTTAACTGCTGTAACTGATAAAATCAAGTACAGAATTCAAGACAATGTCAAAAGATTATCGCTTTTATTGATTGCTATAAATTTAAAGTAAATAAATAGTGAAGGATTACAGACTACACATTTTTTATTCAAACTGATTGCGATTCTTCTATAAAAAAGTGTCGAGAATGCTAGTTAAAATATTAAATTAAATAACTGAACGTTTACCCAAAAAATTTCGCCCGTAATTTTTAAATGCACAAGTTCGAAATTAACGACAAAAATTGAATTCAAAAACAGGCCCCTTTGAAGACACCAATAAAGTATTTGATTTTAATACTTTAAAACAAAGAGTTTTCATGCCTTTATAAGCAGTGACCATCAAATTTAATACAATTAATGCTGAAGCATAACTAGCTTCTAAAATTTGTATAATGTATGTAAGCAATTCCAAAAATAAGTTATAATTAAACCTTTATTTTTTGGGGCCTCTAATTCGGTTATTAAATTAATGATTTGTCGTAACCTTTGATAAGAGTTTAAAGTTGCAATAAGAGTAAACTAGTAATTAAAATGTAATTAAAGTTTTAAAAATAATTATTAAAGAATTAAATTTGAATAACTTTTACATTTTAAACTTTTAGGTTAGTGAATAATTGTATTTTTTTCTTCTTAAATAAATAAGTTTAATAAACTTACAAAAACAAAACTACCTAGACATGAATCAAATGATTCAATAATAAGATATTAAATAATAAATTAGTCCATTTAATATTCTTAGTGCTATCACCTAATGAAATTAGGGGTAATATCTCAAAAATGGTAGGTGTTCAAAAAATCTAAAATAATGGTTACATTCTACATAAAAAAGTACCTATAGAAGGTACAATTAAAATTTATTGAATGATTAAGAGAAAAAAGTTATGAGAGAAAAATGAAATTCGACATTTTCATATTTTTTGCTATAACATCTGTGGCACGAGGAATTTTGTACTATTAAAAATTGTTGTAGCTCCTCTCACACTTGGGAACAATTAATATAATTTAAATAAGGTTGTGGCTATTTGCACCTACACTAGGTACGAATAATTGGCTATTTGCACCTACAGTAGGTACGAATAATTGGCTATTTGCACCTACAGTAGGTACGAATAATTGGCTATTTGCACCTACAGTAGGTACGATTAATTGGTTATTTGCACCTACAGTAGGTACGAATAATTGGCTATTTGCACCTACTGTATACCAGATGTAACTAAGGCCTGGTACACCTCCTTTTTTTCTTTAGTTTTAATTGTACATAAATAAACTTTTAGACATATAATATGTGTAAATAACCGGAATATTTGAACATAATATGTACACTATTATCTCACTTTCGGTTTTGCCAGAAATTGCCCTAACTTTGTTATTTCAAATGGAACACCCTATATATATTTACATTTTTAGAAAGAGGAGGCAATTATGAATTCAACTGCACTGGTTTGGTACTTTTTTATTTTTATTTAGTCATAAGTCCCTCTACGGTGTAGGACTTTGGTTAATTTAAATACTTAAATAATTTTTGAACAATAATTTATTTTTTTATTAAGTGAGCCGTGACCTGCATACATTGAATTTTATTTTGTCAATAAGTGCCCGACAAATGTTTTTGTAAATTTTAATTCCCATTTTGGTTACTTTAATGGACTTTGAAGATTGCAAATCGGTTTTTTGACAAATGCAAATGCAGTAGTATATGCACTTATTTAAATAGACAATTTCCTGACGAATTTAAAAATACCAATAACTTATATTTGTGTTGGATTGCTGCTTCTTAGACTTAAAATATTATAAAAACTTGTTAAGATATTATATTAATCGCAGTACACTATGCCTAAGTGCAACAAAACAAATTATATGTAGTTGTAACTAATAAAGTTATTTCTTAAAAAAAATTAGTGATAATTTGTTGCAATTATGCACAGTATACTACGATTAATAGAATATCCAAATAAGTTTTCATAATATTTTAAGTCTTTGAGGCAGGCAGCCTTTCAACACAAATATATGTTATTGGTCAAAAAATAGTCTGCAACCTTCAAAATCGATTAAAATGACCTAAATGTTAATTAAAATGTACGAAAAACCTTTTTCGGACACTTGTTGACATAAAATTCAATTTATGCAGGTAACGGCAAATAAATATTTGTCCAAAAATTATTTGAGGTTATTAAAATTAATCAAAATGATGTAGTTGTATTCAAAGTTGCCTCCTCTTTCCAAAAATATAAAATATACAGGGTGTTCCATTTGAAATAACAAAGTTAGGGTAATTTCCGACGAAACCGGAATTGAAATAATAGTATACACGTGTTCATATAACCCAGTATTTACACATATCATCTGTATAAAGGTTTATTTATGAAAAATTAAAACTAAAGTAAAAAGGCGGTGTACCAGAACTCAGTTACAAGCGGTAGGTATATGCCTATACAGTAGGTGCAAATAGCCAATTATTCGTATCTTCCTACAGTAGGTGCAAATAGCCAATTATTCGTACCTACTGTAGGTGCAAATAGCCACATCCTTTAAATAAACCTCTATCTCTTACAATAAGCGAGATCCCCAAGCTACAAATATCATCTGGGAAACCCTGTATATTGTTATTATTAGTTTTTTTAAACAGAAAACAATATTTAAAAGTCATTTATTTACAATAAAAACAATTTAATAAATAAATAAAACAATATTATCTTTACATATTATAATCTCATGTGTATATTAGCAGTTTTTATTATCCTTTGTCAAGAAACATTCCCAAACCCTTTTAGACAATAAAATATTTAAGTGTTCATTACATTTATTTTTAAAATGTATGTTTCTACTCACTTTTCTCACAAACATTTTTGGTACTATATTTAATCGAAGACACTTTTTTCAATTAAAAAAAAACTGTGTACTCGTCTAACTTTTCAACTCGGTCAAGAACGATGGTCATAACATCCATCCTACATTTTTAAAATAGGACTTAACACCAACACAACAAAATTCCTGCAATTAGTCACAGTTTATTTATTAGCAAATAAAGTTGATATCTCCTTAATCATCCACTCATACGTAAAGCGTAGGCCTTTCAAATATTTTGATCATTTCAATATAATCTTTTTAGATTATCAACCACTACATTATTTGCTTTTGTAAACACTTTTTTTCCTAGTATTTGATTTCACTTTCAGCATGCAATTGAATATCCATAGTACCTATAGAAACCGTTTCTTAATCAGATCATATGGGTTGAATCATTTTAGAAACGAAGATATTTCTTTATAAATTACAACAAAATTAAAACTATAAAATATACTTCAAATAAGTAATAATCTTGCTTTAAATCTTTCATATCAGATAATCTTTTTTCGTGGAAATACTTATTCTTTGACTAATAAATCAAGTAAAACTTTTGTTTAAGTATACTTTTTGCAAAGATGCATAATAGCTAGAACGGCTGTTTAGTACTTTTCAATTTGATTTGTTTGTTACTTTTTTAAGCTACTATGTAAATTGGACAACTGAAGAATCTGCTAGAAAATATACTTTCTTATTTTAAATCCAAAAAAATTTTAAAGCACATGTAAAATCATTTAAGTTTTGACTAACATTTATTTTAATTAGTAATATGATTTCGTATTTCCATTTATTATTTCCAAAAACTAAACCAATTAAATAAGTGCCCATTTTTGTATCATAACTAATTTAATTACGTGCTACATTTGCGCGAATACCAAAAACAATTTCATAATGCAACTGTCCTAAATATCGTGTTTGATGAAATGCTGTCCCATATCAAAATAGCAAAATAAACAAAAGCTTCATTAATTTACATTTCTTTTATTTTGAACTTGACCGTGCTCTTGAATAAAGATGAGATGGGAAGATAAATAAAAATATCGCTTTCAGTAATATGCATATACTCCATTATCTTAATTAATAAATGAATGTGGCTACTCTATTTCGAGTCTGGTTACAATGCCATCCCTTGAGTATTATCAGCAAATTAATTTCCACTAATATATCATTGCGAAATGTTGATATTTCTTTAGAAGGTTCTTACAGACATGTTTCTTACGCAGGTTATTAAAAACATGACCGATAGTGTAGTGTCATATAACAATTTAATCTTTTAATTGCTGTATACAAATAGAACTAGTAAAGTAACGTTTTTTTTTATCTCATTGAATTAATTTCCATAAGCAATTATTAACCACAAAGTTAATGTTTAACTATTTGAGCATTAAAAATAACTTGTAATAAACAAAAAAATGATTGCTATACCGTATACAAGGTGATTGAAATTCGAGTTTAAGCATGGGAACTCGCTGGGGAAATATGGAGCTTTTGCCAAACCTAGAAGATAATATGGAAGAAAGGTTTCAGATGAAAATTTAAAAAAAAAAAATTTTCATTACAAACAGATCCGGAAAAAACACTATTTTTGTACGTTAAACAGAAGCATATCGCGCTTTTCTTCGTTATTCAAGTTCATTTTTACGAATTTATTAATGTGACTAGTAATAGGCTCTCAAAACTTTTAGTTTGTTGATTGGTTGTCATGAAAACAACATAAACTACAACGACCGGCCTGACTGATTTATAATGGTTATTGTTTAAAACCCTTTTTTTAAATTTGACAATATCTAAAGAAGTAAAATACCATGTGTGATACATCAATGGATTCAAAAAAATAAATGCCATTTGATTATGTAAATAGCAAAAATTGCGCTCATAAGAAAAGCTAAAGTTGGTTATCATAAAACAAAAACGAATCAATCTAGAAAACATTTGTGACCACCATCCGATTCAGCTTAAAAAGTTGCTTCAACAATGTTTTTGCACATTTAAAATATTTCAAACTCCAAAGGAGTTTTAGACGATTTTTAAAAATCGTATTTTCCGGTTTTTCCCAATTTTTTCCGTACCGTCTGAGATATTTTCAATTTCTCTTTGGAATACTATTGAGCACGAAATTTAGTAACTTTGCCGAATGTAAACCTATACTCTAGCTATTATAATAAGCGAAATCCCCATGCTTAAACTCGAATTTCAATCACCCTGTATACACTTGCAGGACGTTGTTAAAATTGATCAAGCCTGAAAGGCAACAGTCAGTTTTATATTTCTCATGATATAACATTTACGTCAACCATAATTCAAATGACCACTACAAAATACTATCGTGTATAAGTACTATGCAGTTATGTATTTTTTTTTTAAATTAAGTAACTGTTAATTAATTGTCTATCGTTTTTATTATTTATTTTGAGTAAGTACATAGCTGGATTTAGGTCGAATTTACTCGGCAAATACATGTCAACATAATAAACTTGTTTAATTCTTCCTTTATTTGCCGACGCTATCGTTCAATTCGTGTCGTAAACTTTTTAATTGTTTATCAAACGTAGTCCAGAAATATGCATTTGACACATCTTCGTCAGTTTTGCAAAGTGGGCCAAGGCTGTTATAGCACAATTGTCTGGTAATTACCGCTTCATCGAACGCCAATTATTTTAGGACACTGACCTAGAATTATCGGCAAGTTATTAATACAACTGTATTTGTTGTGGTAGTATTTATGCGTCGTCCACTATAAAATACAAAACAAAAATAATACATTACGTATCAAAACAAAACGTGAAGTTTATTGATTTACTGTATTTTTACCTCCCAAAATGTAGCATTGTCATGTTGTATTAAAATACATTTTCAATCATTGTAAAGAATGGACCTCTGAAATGGGCGATTTTAATTCTTAAATATTTACTCCCTCTGTCTAGAGATAAGTGCCCTATGTTCAATTTTTAAATGTCCATCAATAAAGGTCCGTTTTCTAAAGAGAAACATAATTTAATTTACAAAATTATAAAACACATTAGATAAGTTTCAGTTACATAATTTATGCTGTATTTACTATATCTTGTACTTTTAACACAAGATCCAAGTCACAGCTAGTAGTAAAACGAAACTGCCCATTTCTTAGTAGGGGATCTTAACCCATAGGGGGCAAATGCCACCATCAACTTTCATAGTTTCTACCATGCATTGCTACTGACAATGAGAGAAGAAGTTATTTAGATTTAGAGTATCGTAATCTAATTTGGCGTAAGCATTTTGAACTTAAAACAGGGGTTTGGAGCAGTCCAATTTTTTAATTGCTCCGCTCCGGCATCAAAATGCCTGCTCCAGCTCCGCTCCATGCTCCAAATATTGTTAACATATAAAAAAAAGTTTTTTGATAAAAAAAAAGTTGTTTTTAAAAACAAAGTTTTAATTTTATCGGATATACAGAAGTTGGTCAACAGTAACAATATTTGACCCTAACAAACAAGTTAAGTTAAATAAATGTTTGAAAAAACAAATTATTGATCTTCAAACGTTGAAAAAGAGAAAAAAAGTAGTTTTTTTTTTAATTGTCCATAATAAACTGGAGCAGTGGAGCAATCAAAATTATTTACTCCGGACTCCACTCCTGCTCCAGGTAAAAACCCATTGCTCCGTTCTCCAGCTCCGTGCTCCGTTCCAAACACCCGCTTAAAACTTATATCGTCAGAATCTACATGAGCTTTTGCATTATCTTGTTGAAAGACGTGTTCTGGGGCCATTTTTCTTCAATTGCAGGTAACAATTTTTCGATTATCATTGTTCTGTATTCTTCTCTAGTTATATTTGAAATAGCCTTAGTTTCCATTACCCCAGCAAGACGATTTTTGCTACTTCGCTTAGCAGGCTCTTGGTGTACAAAAAGCCATAGTACTACTACTATTGTTCCAAGTTTTCTATTTACTTGAAAAAACATCCTCTAAGATATGTATAAGTAATAAATATTCAACGTTTAAAATATCCTAACTTGTTGTACCACCCTTCAATACGTTTTTGGAAAACTGCTCATGATTCGTCCACTGATTTAAATGTTTTTGAAACTTTTGGAAATGTTCTTAGAGCAAATAACTGTATGTGGAGCGTTTTTCGCCTGAGGGATTCATATTTATTTCATTTTAAGTGGTCTTAAAATTTGAAAAACTTCCATAGTCACCGAACTTAGCTCGCCTTGATTTTTTTTCTTTTAAGCCCAACACCTTCTGAAAATAGCTTCGATTTGTAAAAAGATTAATAACACAGCACAGGATTTGTTGGCAATTCCAAAAAAAGCCCTAGAAAATACAGCCACATTAAAATCTGTGCCTTAGTGACTAATTTAAATAGAATGGTTTTGAACAAATGACTACCTTCGCCAATCAAGTATTACTTCAGCCCTAGAAAGTTTTTTTAACACCTCTCGAACTTACTGTCTCTGAATCTGACTTTTTATGCTCATTACAATAAAATAAACTCGTTTGATGGCCATAAATACAGTTGTCTCGTAAAATTTAAACACATTTTTAATATCCCATTAACTTTCGATTCATTTTAATAAGTAAAACTCCACTGACACAAAACTGCTATCTGGAGCATTCGCAAATTAATTGCTCTAAAATCAGCAATAAGCCGCAGGCCACTCCACTACAGATTAAACTATACGATGTTGCTTTCTTTTAACATTTTGTGTTGATTCCGGCGCTATATTTATCTGCACGCATTGATAATTCAATATCTACGTAATTATATATTTACACTCACAAGAAAGCCTTGTATTTTAAAATTAACTTTGAATTGTTAAATGCTGTATTGTTAAAACATAATCTTCCTCGTGTGTATAGTATAGACCATGGCCTTTAATTTAGTAAATTTCCAAGCAATATACATTTGCAACGACCTAAATATTAAATTTTTACAAACCGAATTCAGTTTAAGTTCAATATTGTTGTCAATAAGGCGTAATACAATTTGTTAAGAATGCAATTCTTTAAAAATAAACTGAGGTCATTGTTATAAATTGCGAATACTTTATAGGTTAGCTACGAGGTTTGATCGCTAAATTTTGAGACGTATTTTAAATATATAATTTTAACTTTTTAAAACAGCAATTTTTAATAACAAAAAAATATGCTTTTGGTACAAGGCGGACTAGAAAAGTTAACCATACTGTTTTAAAGCATGGAGTTCTCGTTGCTAGCTTTATGCAATCGGGTTTTAATATCTTAGTGGTAACAAAGAAATATTATTTCAAAAACAAATATCTCATTTTTGGAAATTTTCGAAACTGGAACATTTGCAATTTTATTTTCAGTTCGCGGGACTTGAAGGGTAACATTATTTTTGCAGCTTGAATTTAAGTCCTAAATCAAATATATAGTTGGCTATGACCTCATGAAAAAGCATTTGTTCCCCCTATTTTTAATACTATAAGGTTTGATGTATTTATTTTGATATTTAAGTTTAAAAAAAATAAAATTTATCAAAAAGTCCCTATAAAGCTGTAGAGTGCTATGAATTTAAACAATATTGTAACAAATTAATTTCATTTTACAGTACGTAAAAAAACCTTCCAACTTTTTCCCCAAAAATATTTTTGTACCATCAAGTATAACCGAGTTATTACCGATTTTAAAAAAACGTTGTTTATTATCTAGTATGCCATCGGACATTTTAAAAACATTAAAGCATCTCTGAATAGGTCTCAGAAGGGGCAACAATTCGTCTAATTTAAACTTGTTTGTAGCTCTTACCGTTTACGAGATTTCCAATAGTGGTCGTTCTATGTGAAACACACTACCACACAGTATAAGTTTAATTAAAAATCACTTTCTTTTTTCAATAAGGATCTTTTATTGAAATGCTAGATCATTTTCGACACAATCGTCTCTTTGTCCGTAGCAAATAAAATTGCTATTGGCGAAGGCATAAGAGTCTCGAAACTAGTTCAGCATCTTTGTAAGAAAATTTTCATTAAAAAAAGATAAGTGTTTTTTAATTAAACTTATTTATGTAAGACTATTTTTGATCTTCAGAAGATAAAAATAATTAACCTTTAAAAAAACTTTTGGTAGTCTTTGACTTCTGTGTATTTTAGTCTGTACCTAATAAACTGGTTCTTTGTAAGTAAAAACTTAAATTGTGATTAAAGACCTGCTGTGTAGCAATCTTTTAATCTAAATGTATAATACATACCGTTATATAATTTTGCGAGTCGACTTTTTACTGTTTTTAAACTGGTTGATGACATTTTCTCAGTCAAGTTTTGGAATGAAATGTATTACAAGCGTTGGAGTTTGCATCGGGCATTAAAACACTTTTATGTGTTTGCAGTTTATTGGTGTTTTTGGGTTTTTTGGGGACGAACGGACGCAATAAAATGCATGTTACAATCTTCGTTCCCGGGTTTGGAACCCGGGAACGAAGATTGTAACATGGACGATTGCCGCGAAAGCCTGAAGAATAAAATAGCAATAAAATGCAGTTTATTGCACTTAAAATGATAATAGAGTTGCACATAATTTAAAAAAACTGGATATGTTAATTTACTTGAATAAAAATAGAATGAAGGATTAGGTCTAAGTCTGCAAGTTGTTTAAATTTTGTTGCAACTTTTTAAGGTCGGGTTCAATTGACATGGAAAGTTTTTGGTTCTGATTTTAAAATATATCTGTAACCAGCTTAAAATAAATTGCAAATTTCCAAACCTTCAAATATTTCAATTGCGAAGTGTTGAAAGTATATCAAGAGGACGCTATTATTATATTCCAACAAAACTGTTAGATAGCGTATCAAAAAGAAAACATTGACAAGACGACAACACATCAAAAAACTTGAATATTTTATTCATTGAAACAAGGAAATCAATTAATTTGGCCGTGACCGAATTTATGATGCAGCTAAATAACCTGCGATTATTTAAAGATGTAATAATTTCACTTCTTTTTTCTCTGAAATAACAAGTCTTGCGTGTAATAAAACTAATAAAATAAGGAAATAAGATCTCAAATATTTGAAGCAATCTGGGCAGAGCGAATCAGAATGATTAAGTAGAACAGTTTTTGTAATAAATATCAGATGGTAAAGTGATACAAATGATTAAAATTTTTATGAGCATTTTTGACGTTTTATTTTAATCTTCCATTTGATTTGGCAACTTTGAGCCCATTTTTTGTCTCGTTCATTTTGTTTTGTTTCATTTTATGATACAAAATAAGATTTTTTAAGATGTTCTCATGGAAGAAATTACAGGGTGGACCAAAAATAGTACATAAAATATGCAGGGTGGTGGGTGGTCCACGTACATAGAAGAGCCACTAGTGGGATCTCGTTAACGGTAAGAGCTACAAAGAAGTTTAAATTAGACAATTTTTTTTATTTTCTGCGATATTTTAAGAAAGTTCTACGGCACGCTAGTAAATAAATAAAAATCAAAATGGGCTTTTTTTTTAAATTGTTAATAACTCGGTTATACTTGATGATACAAAAATATTTTTGGGGAAAAGTTGTAGATTTTTTTACGCATTGTAAAATGAAAACACCCATTTGTTTCAATGTTTTTTAAGTTCATAGGGACTTTTTGATGAATCTTATTTGTTTTGAGTCTAAATATCAAAATAAATAGGTACATTAAACCTTACATTACTGAAAATAAGAAAAAATAAGTTTTTTCGTGAGGTTATAGCCAACTATGGTTTCTATTTAAAAAAATGTAAATTTTTAGTTTATCTAAGAATTTAAACAATATTGAAATAAATTAATGTTTTCATTTTACAATGTGTAAAAATCTATAAATTTTTCCGCAAAAATATTTTTGTACCATCAAGTACCGATTTTAAAAAAATGCCCATTTTGATTTTTGTTCATTATCTAGCGTGACATGGAACTTTTTTAAAACATTAAAGCATCACTGAATAGGTCTCAGGAAGGGGAAAAATTTGTCTTTTAAACTTCTTTGTAACTCTTAACGTTTACGAGATCGCAATAGTAACCCTTCTATGTTGACCACCCTGTATATGTTACAAAGATAAATCACTTTATTATTTCAAGCATTCATAAAACATTTCTTCGTCATCCTGTTTATCTTTAATTTCTTTAAAATATGGGGTATTAGATAAGTACTACTTATCATAAAAAACATAAATGTTAAAACGTCTTTAAAAAAACATAATTTATTAAGATCAATTAATATTTAGTGTTTGTTATTGATTGTAACTTATTGGTTTTTTTTTTATTAGCAAATAGCCAACATTTATTACTTTTGATATGTTTACTGCCAATTATTTTCCAGTTTATTAACGCAATGTTCAACTTATTTTTTTACAGCAGTCGAGCCTTATCAAACAAAACAAGATCTAAGCGAAGAAGAGCCCCAAAAGGTAATTTTAATTTCTTAAATAAAGAAAATAACTTTGAAAAGTAATATACAAGGTGTTTTTTTATGTAACAGGCCGATTTTATTTCTTAATAGCTTTTAACACGTTAAGCGCCACCATGTTAAAAAAAGTAGATTTTTCTGGCCACCAATTTTTTTTCTAAATTAACGTTTCTAAATTGCCCTTAAGTAATATAAAAAAAATTCACAACAAAATAATAACATTTTAACCAGTTTTTAATTTTTTTTTTGTGTGAATAAATTTGTATCATGAAACTTCTTCTTTTTTTTTTAATATCAATGTGGGTAAAAAAATCGTGACCACCAAGGTTTTCTGGTCCATCGGGTCATCCTTAAACCTTTTCTGGTATAGTTATATGTAATACATGTATGTTTAAGAATACAGGCAGCCGAATCTAAATGTAGGCTGTTGTATCCAAATGGATACAGGTGGCCCATTTGGCAAAAATGATTTGTATCCATATGGATACAAATGGCGCTTAAGGTGTTAAAAGCAAACATTATTGATTAAATTTTTTGTTGATAATTAATTGAACTCTTTTTAACATTAACTTAAATGCATACATTAGCTCCCCAGGCAAAGTTGGCCCATGGATTCACCATAAATCCTCGTCCGTTTCTCTCTATCACTTGCTTCTCGCCCACAATATCTTTTTTCTAAGACCACTAATGTAAAGGACTCTTACCGTACAGCCTGCATGCTTAATAGTTAGATCCTTACGCACGGTAAACAAAAAGCACAGTTTTTTTAAAGAAATGATCAAAGTAGACTTACGTCAAACACTTCCTGCATGCCTAGAAAGTGAGTTATAACGCACGGTAAGCAAAAAGCACACTTGTCTAGAAATATCAAAGTAGGCTTACGTCAAAAATGACAAGACAACGTAATTACATGCGTATATTAGCCAAAAAACCGTTAAAATCGTATATATTATGTGATCGTAGAAAAAGTAAGCTACATAACACGAGCTGTAAAGCAATTACGCACTCGTGGAAATACGCACTCTCCGCTACGTGGCTGCGTACGCAACTTTTCCTTTCGTGCGTAATATGCTTTTTACAACTCTTGTTATGTAACAAACAACAAGTATTTAACATTCGAGCAATACAACTGTCAAATTGCAAGTGACAGTGACACTATGAACAACAATGGCAGCAAAACAAAATCGGACTGCTGTATGATAACACCCTGTTTAAGTGTTTAGTTATGTACAACAAGAAAAACTGCGTTATTTTTAAATTAAAACATACACATACAAAGGGATAGACTGGAAGACAAACACGACGACATATAATAAAAAATAGACTCACAAATAGCTGAATATTTTCCCATTCTCTTAAATTTCAGGCCTTTATTGTGTAGTATTTCCTTTAAAAAACATTTCTGGTCCAAAACAAACATTTCTATCTTACATTTTCATAATAAGAATACAGATTTAAATTAAGATCCACATTTAATGAAGACGTTGATTGAACTAAAATACAATTCGCTCTTCAATGTGGTAAAGTCCTTTTGCGTTATAGTTGTATGAAAAGTATACCACACACAAACACACTTCAAAGAGGATGTGCTTATTGAATTCTTAGAACTACAGACGAGTTTGATTTGTTGTAGCAATTAAAATGAAAAAATAATTGAAAAAAAAACATGTAGGTACGCATATTGGTGTGTCTATACTTTCATACTTTGCTTTGACTTTGTTATTTGGCTTCTTTTTTTATTTTTGTTGCACAACGAAGGCCAATTCATAATTCCTTCGAAATATTTACGTTTTACAACGCACTGCTTTTGTTTACGGAGCGGATTTGTTTGTAAAAATCAGGTATTTGATTGCGCATTCACTATTTTTAGGTTTCGAATAATTAGGAAATGTCCAGGTCTGAGAATTTTAGAACGTTTTTATAATTTACGTAAAATTTTGAAGACTACGATAACAAGCGCATAAGCCAGTTTAAAAACTAGTTCAAATAAATTTTGATTAATGAGTTTTAAAGTAATTTATGATACACAAAATATCATTTATATTTCGCACCGATTAAAAAATAGTTATTTATGTATCAAGGCCAAAAAGTGTAACTTTTTCGGCCGCGTCTGGCCGTAAAAGTACGTTTTGGCCGAGGTGCATATTACATTTTTTGTGCGATCGAATTAAAAACAATTTAAATTTTTAGTAATTTTCAAAATTATAGGTTAGAAACTACGTGACATTCTGTCACTGACAGATGACGGCGTATGTACTGCATTACCGGCCCTCTCCTTAGCAACGGCCGTAAAAGTTACTTTTTCGGCCGTTGCTAAGGGTAACGGCCTGAAAAGTAACTTTTACGGCCGTTGCTAAGGATAGGGCCGGTAATGCAGTACTTTATGGTTGCTAACGCGTCCGTCAAACAGCTGTTTCTAATACGATCGCACAAAAAGAAACATACAGCACACATTTAATAAAAAAACACTTCAGAAGAATCAACTTTATATAATCTTTATTTATTTACTAGTAAAAATATTATTTATTATCATAATTCACTAAAGAACTAACAGCTTATAAAAGCATACATCTGAAAAACTAAACTATCGAATTACATGATTAATTTGAGCTTGCATGTACAACTCGATATAAAAATCAAGGAATTCTCTGTTAAACTCTTTATTAGCAATTAAGTTGCTTGCAAACAACAACTAAAAGATTATAAACCACAAAGTATTTGATTAAATAATTACAAGTCGCTTTAAAGAATTTTTTGCAATTTCTTTTGCTCATTGCCAACAAATTTGTAATCATAGCACAGAATGCTATTTACATCAACAAGCTTATAACAACAAAAATGTATCAAAAGACATTTTCTTCACATTTTAT
Organism: Elmis aenea; assembly: GCA_947652605.1. Lineage (NCBI taxonomy): Eukaryota > Metazoa > Arthropoda > Insecta > Coleoptera > Elmidae > Elmis > Elmis aenea. The sequence continues at coordinate 12,904,315 of OX393577.1, forward strand.
GCTAGCAAGTTGTTGGCAATGGCACAGATGTAATTGTGAAAGAATGAGAAAACAGCCTACACAAATTACACAATTTTGCAAAACCAATATAGTTTACTAGGTTATTTATTATTTCTAATATAACGTAATATATTGCATGTAAATCTATAATAGTATTACCAAAAGGTAATAATTTTAACATCAATACATAATTTTGTATTTACCATAAGACATAAAACTCAATATATCAATGAGTTTATAACCCATAAAAAATAACGGGATGTTTTTTTTTAAATACAAGTGTAAACTTAAACATTAACGAAAAGTAGTTATTTTAAAATTATAACACTACATACTTGTTTTAAAAGTGGACTAAATATCGCGTAAAAGAAATAAAATACGTGTGTATTTACAAAAAAAAAATACCTCAGACAGTAATTGACCGAGATAACAAAGCAATTTAAATGTTTAAATAATTTAACAGCAGTTAAGTGACAAAATAGTGTAATTAATTATTTACTTAAAGCCATAAAAAATTATCTGCTCAATACGAGTATGTGATTACTAAGACACTTTTACAAATTCTGGCTATAAATGAGGTACTAAAAGATTATTACATTCAGTTTAATTTAATGCGTTTAATTTAATGCGCCCCCTTGTCAAATACGTAATTTCTGTAAATTACCGTAATATCAACAAAACGTATTTGATATGACTTTACCTTGAGCATTTCTAGTTAAAAAATAATGCTGTACTGTGGCAGTTTTAAATAACACTAGGTACTGTGAATACTAACAAACTAACAATTTATTATCTGCGACTTTTAAGCGATTGGTTGAACTTTTACGCGTATATTTTGAAATAAACTTGATAAAGTGGCGAGTTGACGCGAAACTAGTCGTAAAGAAAGATAAACGACTTCAGAAGATAAGTTATTTTCTGTTTTACATACATAGTTTAAAAAAATAAAGAATAAATTGTAATACATAATTCTCTATAACGTGAATAATAAATGCTTTAGTTTTAAAAATGTTCTTAGCAAAAAAGTGCAATGCCGATAGTCATTTGCAGTATTTAATGCAGGGACTAAAAACGAAAAAAATTCCGTTCGTTTCTGTTCGGAACGAAAACGAAATATATCGTTTTCGTTCTTTTCGTTCTAACCGAAAAAATTCTTTTTTCGTTTTCGTGAACTGAAATAATAACGGTTAAAAGGTTAAAACCGGTTTTACAATATTTGTTTTGTCGTCAAAAAATCAATTTTTTTTCTAGTCGCCACAACCCTCTATAAATACGATAAAAATATTTGCGTCTCAACTAAAATATAAACGATGACGATGGGGTTTGATGCTCATGGACAGCATATTTTAGACTGGCGAGCCATCGCCATATTAAATTTACCAAATCGTTAAACACATTAACATTTAACCATTTTATTAAGTTTAACACCCGTAAGGTTCAAAAACAACGTATGGTTAGGTTAAATTAGACACACGATCTTTATCTAAAAATATGAAAATATAGCAAGTGCTGTTTTAAAATTGTTTTAGTAATCAAAATCTATGCATTTGAATTAAATAAGATCCTGTTGTAATTATTTAAAAAGACAAAAGAATGAATTCAAGTGGATAATTTACTTTATGTTATAAATAAAAAAGATATTAAAAAAAAACTTATATTAACTTGAAATATACTTTAACTTTATAGTTTGTACATACCATACAATATACATTTTCACATTCCGTTAAATCTTACTAGCAACACATCTTCCAATAAATCTTCTTTTACATTAGTCCTTTTCGAAGTAAGAATAAATTTTACTATTCTTATGTCTAAACGCAAATAAAACATACACATTGATAATATATATCCAATCAAGTGTATATTATTCTATATTGATGATCTAAAAAACAAATTAGAAATAGAGAATATCTGCACCGTTAATTGTGTTACTGGAAATTGCAAGTATAAACAATAAAGTTGTTAATACATATTCACGTAAATATATGAAGAAAAGTGAAGCTCACTTATTTCAAGTGAGATTTTTTACTGCCTCGTGGAATCTCCCCAGCACAGAAGGTAAATTCGCGTTTGTGTTTAACAAATAAAATTGAAATAGCGACAAAACCGGTTTTGGAAAATATTTATTTCGTTTTCGTTCTTGAACGAAAAATAATAATTTCGTTTTCGGTTTCGTTTTCGTTCTTAAAAAAATTTCGGTTAATTTCGTTTAACGTTTTCGTTTTCGTTCCGTTGTCAGTCCCTGATTTGATGACGACCTTTTAATCGTTAATCGGACGAACTGACTGTAAAGAAATCTGATTTACGGTGTATGAAGTTTGCAAATCTTAACCAGAATAAGTACATACCGAAAAGAACAAGAAAAAATGTAATAGATGCACTGAAAGAACTAAACATGCAGTAAAAGATAAATGATTGAGGATCAATGAACAGAAAACAGGATATATGGAAGTAAAAAACATACAAACCCAATCAAGTGAAGATTTAAAACCAAAAGCTAAAGATGGGATGGAATACAAATTTGAAAAAGTAGATAATTCTAACTACTTAGGACTCACAATAAGCAGTGATACGGTAGAAAATGAAATGAAAAATGAAGTTATAGAAATAATAGCTAAGGGCTCAGGATGTGTTGGAGTATTGAAAAGAGTGCTGGACTCAAAGAACATATTCCGAAATTCGAAAGTAAGAATATATAAATCAGTAGTAAGATCAGCAAGATACTAACTGTACGGGAGCGAGATATGGAAGCCCTAAAAAATGGTGTTGAGAAAGATATACGAGGAGGAAGAAATATCGGAAACATGTGGGAAAGTAGAACCAACGAAGAACTGATGATGATTTATAGACGACCAATTATCACAAATGTCATCAAGGTGCAAGTAATAAAATGGCTGGGTCACGTCCATGGACTATCGACAAAGAGAGCAGCCAAGAGGGTGCTATCGTGATGTAGAGAGAAGACGCAGAAACACTCTTCTCTCTAGACCCAGGACTAAGTAAATGGAATCGGTGGACAGAGCTCTGGAAAGGCTGGGAATAAGAGATTGTAGACTAGACACAAGTGATAGAGAGAAATGGAGGAGGATTTATGAAGGAGCCATGGGCCAACTAGACCTGGAGAGCTAATTTATTTATTTACATAAGTACGATGACATTGTGATAAAGGGAGCAAAATTTGATAAAAGTAACGGAACAGCAGGTATGGAAGAATTTCTAGATCAAAATTTAGGAGTCAAAGTAAATATCAAACAGATGTATGAGGTGGGTCAAAAATATGGAAAAAGTATGACAATAGCAACGATAAGTTAATGGGAGGACAAAATAAAGATAATGAAGTAAAACAGCAGATTAAAAGGTCAAAAAGTTTACATTGACACTGACCTAACAGTAAAAGAAAGAGAAATACAAAGAAAAATCAGAGAAGAGGCAGAAAAAAAGCAAAAAAGTCAGAGTAGCTTATCAAAAACTAATCGTAGATAATAACATCTGGTTATGGAATAAAGAGAAAGAGGACCTACAGCAAAAAACAGACCCAAAAAACTGAGGACGGAAAACAAGTTACGGAGCAAATGGCACGAACACTACACGAAAACGGACATGAATAAGGAAAAACAGATAGCAATCAAAGAACGAGATATTAAAAATGATAAAAATAGAGATAAGAAAGACAAAATAAGAATAGGTACTTGGAATACCAGAAGCATAAAAGGAAAAAAACAAAAAGCGATCATGGAAAAAGTCAGCACAACACAACTCAACAGTCCTACACCTAACAGTAGAAGGACTCATGGCTAAATAAAAAAATAATAAAGTGCGATGACTACAAACCTCACACTTTTCCCTTTTTCATTTTTTTTTTTCAATCATAATTTGAACTAACCCAGTTAAGATAATTTTAATTTATTGTGCAAAATGTATAGTAGTTTCAGGAAAATGCTTTAGATTAAAAATTATCCGAATTTTTTCCGGAAAAAAGCACGGTCTAGTACTTTTTCCATTTTTCATCAATTTTTTTATAACAATTTTAACTAACCCAGTTAAAGCAATTGTTATTTATAGTGCAGTTAATAAGTGTATGAAGTTTTAAATCAATTGCTTTGATTTAATTCTTACTTTTTTTTCGTAAAAAGTGCCTGTTGCACTTTTGCAATTTGTCATAATATTTTCGTCATAAATAATTATTATTTCAGGCGTTGGACAGGGTTTAAGGTCTGAACAATAACCAACAAAATATTTAAATTTTAATTTGTAGATACTTGCTTAAACAATTTGCATTTGTTTATTAACAACAACATAACTTAATTAAACGCATAACCAATGGTAACGTGTTTGGTCGATATTTTTATGTTTTACAATCTTTTTTTAAATTCTTGACTGGGTTGTAATCAAACTTTCCAAACTTTTTTATTCAAATAACGGTGTACACAGATAAAAGATCACCGAATAAGGAAACTACTATATGTATACATTTACATAATTATGTTATAATAATATATAATTATTAAATATTACGATGCGATAATGCTTAACATTTTTATAACACAAAGCCAACTTTAATCTCGACAAATCAAAAAACTATTGTTATATTAACTGTTAGAATTTGGACGACAATCCAAACGCAATTCCGAGAAGCATCTAGCGCACTCGATCCAGTTTATCTTGTCAAAATACTGATCCACTTATTTTCTTTGGTGATGCCGATGACCGATCAGCCAGGTAGCAAAGTAAAACTTATTAATTTACCCTCACTCACTGGTTGACTGTCAGTCATTCTCATACCGCGCGAATAAACGTCGTCACATCAGTCACCGTCGAGTCGCGGTTAGGCAAACCCACCAGCACATTTTTAAACAAATAAACATCGACAAGAAAACAGTTGAAACTCGATTTTTCGCAAAATTTGTTTTTCAAAAGAAGCTTGGTGGATTTTCAAAAATGTGCGAAAATTCAACACGCGATGGGTAAAATGCACAACTTATAAAAATCGCGAAGTGTCTAACTTATTTATACAATTTTTTTATTAGTGCTGTGATATTTATTTAATATAAAATTATTACTTACTGTACTTAAATCTGCGTCATATTTATTAATTAATCACAATGGGATTACCAGAGAACGAAAAGGTAAATATCATCGCAAGCAAACATCCTGTCCTTCCAAGTTTTTAACATAAATTTTGTGTCGCGACACATTTAACATATTTTTATCAAGACAACAACATCTTTTTGTTTGCATACAAGCCTAAAGGTTTAGATGAAGTGTAATTTGATAAGATAAACTCATTAATTCGGTCCCCAATTTAAATCTTCTCCCACTTAACTCCAGTTAGTAAAATTAAAATTTATTGCTACGATTTCGCGGTTCCATTGCATTCTGCGTTTAGCTTAAAAAGTCAGGCAGTGTTGATATTTTTTTAATCCGGTTTCGAGGTATGCAAAATATTTAAATAACGTAGTGACCTGAGGCAGTGGTTTACTACCACATTATTTCCGTCGTGGTATTTTCTGACCACAACAAGTGAATAGAGCGTTATTATTGTTTATGTTATGTTAAGTGCAATATTTTAAGTAAATTATAGCATAAGTACGCATTTAAACATTTAAAATACGTTTTATGAAGGCTTTGACGTAAGTAAATTGATCACACTAAATTATTAAACTAAACCTTATAAAGAAACACTTTCAAAACAGGAAAAAACGCCCAATAATAAACTAATACAATCAATCGATGTGTGTTAATTATGCTAATATGCTCTTTTACAAATCAATCAATGTTGTAAAACAAGTTTGTCAAAACTTTTACTTTAGAACGGAATCTAAATGGTTTGTATACCTATGTGTGTAGTGTTAAAATAAAAACAAAAAACTAGTAAAATTTGGCTACCTGCCACTTACATCATAAATTCTTAAAAAAATTAGATTTAATTTTGTAGTAATTGCAAATTAAATTCAATTGAATCTTGAACTGTAAAGTTTTTTATCTTGATTATAATGACGTGTTTGTCGTAAAAATTGTTGACTTAATTTGAAGTAACTTTTTTTTATACCTCATACAAATATGTTTCATTAAACATTTATTTACTTAGTCATGAGTCCTTCTACTGTTAGGTGTAGGACTGTTGAGTTGTGTTGTGCTGACTTTTTTCCATGTTTTTCTGTCGTGTGCTAGCCCTTTTATGTCTTTTCATTTGATGTTTCTATCAGTTGCTGCTTTTTTAACCATGTCGTGCCAAGTTTTTCTCAGTCTGCCTCTTTTATTTCTTCCCTGTGATCTTGCTTCATATGCTTTTCTGGTTAACCTTTCTTCTTTCATCCTATAAATGTGACCCAACCATCCCAGCTGCCTTTCTTGCATTTTTGTTTCAACTGATTTTATCTTTAATTGTTCTCTATATGTTTCTTTTCTGATTCTATCTTTTTTGATTTTTCCTTGGATTTTTCTTAAAAATCTCATTTCTGTTGCATTCACTCGGCTACTATTTTTATTTGTGAGTGCCCACGTTTCACTTCCGTATAAAAGTGCCGGAGTTACTAACTTTTTACCACTTCCACTTTTGTTCGTTTTGGGACTTCTCCATTTCCGAAAAATGTTGTTCTTAAACTGTTAAATATTCTTCCCACATTTCCTGTCCCTTTCCTGATTTCCTTATCCATTCCTCCATTTTTCTCTATGATCACTCCTATAAATATTTAAAGCTTTCTCTCGTTCCAACCTAAGCCCATTTAAAGTAATGTTCATTAAAAATAACTTTGCTTATCAAGAATATCTTGTAGAAGTGCTGGGCTGGACCAGTTTTGAGACCATCGTCTCTTTTTCAGTAGCAATATTATTTATTATATTCATTGTATTACCACTAATAAAGAGAAGAGTCTCAGAACTGGTGTAGCATTTTTATGCCTGTTCATTATTTAAAATGGTATTTAATGAAACTTATTGGTATAATTAAACGAATTACTCAAATAATTTAAGAATTTTTTCGTACATTTTAAACAAGTTAAAGTTGTTTATTAAGGCTTGAAAAATATAACATTGAAAATTTTTAAGTACTCATTATTATGCATGTACGACTGTTAACGGCTGCCAGAAGCGGTCGTATTATCTTAAATTTTAATTGCAAAGTAAGCCACACCAGTTGACGATAACAAGTAGTTTTAAATATGCACTAAATATGAAATATGAAACTAAAATTCAATTTTCATTGACATTGAGCAAGAGTGCCTTGCATTCCTAAACAAGGGTTATAAGTCGAACCGTCGTTAATCGAAGCCTTTTCTTATAATAGCTCATTTCCTAAACTAGAAGCACATTTAAGTTATAATATATCAAAATTGTTCTTCTAAATTGCTGAGAACATTATGTAATACCATAAAAATTGCTTGTGAGTCCCCTGCAGTGATATTTGGATAAGTTTACGAATGTAAATGTATTTATTTAGCAAAGGACCTCTTAACAGAAAGCAGCATATTAAGATTCACAAATTAAAGTGTAGAGGGTGGCCTATTTTCGGTGTCCATACTCGGTTAGGTTAGGTAACATTTTTGAAGTGCCAAAAATCGGTTTTTGACTATATTTCAAAAATTAAAAAAGATATCAAAAATCTGTTTACGGCAATGAATTTCTCCCGTAAAAAGAAATCGAGACTACGTACTTAGATTTTTTCTATCTCTGATAATAACCGAGATACCCTGTATGGGCATCGACAATAGGCCACCCTGTATTTAAAAGATTGTTTTAGGTTCTAAAGCATATTGCAAAGAAACCTTGATATCAACGGATGTTTAAAAAGCACAGTAATTTAATTCTCTAAGGTAACTTAAACAATTATGAAGAACTATTAAGTCCGTATGATTCTTCTTCATCCGTTTCTGAATCAGTGCTAATTTCAATTGTTAATTCTACTTTAAATTGCAGTAGGCGTTTCTTATTATAGAAGTATGAGTTATTATAATACTGTAATAGAAAAAGTAAAGTCATTCACTTCAAAAGATAAAGACGCAGTTTCATAAAATACCAAAGCATTCAATGAAAGATTATGGCTAACTTAAATTTTAAGTCGAAAATTTAAGCAGTACTTGCATACTGTTTTTCTATCGTTTTATAGTGCATTCGTAGTGCAAACTAATTCTAATTTTATTGCAAAATATAAGTATTCAAGGACAAATGTGTGGTAACCGATGAATTGAAACAAGTTTCACGCTTTTGATAAAAACGGTATGCCATGTAGCAATCATTATTTATAGAGTTGTTTAAACAAAAGAGGAAACGTAAATCCCTAAGCTATCACGGCCTGATAATTTTCACTAAATTCGCTATTTATTACACATTAGTGAAGGTTATATTCGACTAAATAACTAGTTATCATGAAATTGGCCTTAACCAACGAGAGAGTATCGTGTGTGAATGCGTTAACATACGCTGAAGGAGTAGTTATTGACCATGCTGCAATGTTTGTAAACGTTTTATTTGTTGCATGGTTTGAATATAAACAACCTGGTCTTTTCGGTACACTACGTCTTTTTAAACAGCCCTTGAAACCGGTTGTAAATGATCTGATAACCGTAATAATTACCATTTTTTAAGGCTTAACTTTAATCGTTGCAACTGAAGTGCCCCTAATCGTTATTAGGCCAATTAAAAATTAATACATTTAAATTAACTCATATCAGTGCCACAACAGTTTTTTTGTTCAGCAATTGGTTTTATTAAATTTAAGAACATCCATATCACAATTTGTCAAAACCAGGACTTTAGGCCTCTACTCATTACCCAACTTGTCGGAGCCGACCGTCGGGAACTCCGTGTTGGGTGTTGTCTACACACCTCCCGACCAGTCCAACCAACACAGCATAAACGTCCAACTTTTTTTATTATTTTGGCTTGATGCCATTTTGTGGATAACAAATTTATAAATAGCGTTAAATTTTCGGTTTAATAGTCCTTATCAAGAGGAATGTGGTGGGGCGGTTGCCTTGTTGGATGGCCTGGCCACCCGACCGTTCCAACTGTCGTGTTGGTCGGGTGACAGACTACACATTAAACAATTTATCGGAATGGTCGGTCGGTGGTCCCAACAAATTGGTTGGTGAGTAATAGAGGCCTTAAAATTGTGATCTACCATTTTTTTTCAATAAAGTAATTAATTGGTTTAATACTTTATTAACACGTTATACAGGGTATTTCAGTTATCGTGCACATAATGGGGATTTAGTAAAAGGTAATAGATACAGAATTGCTTTAATGGGTCAAAATGATTATGATTTAAAAGCAACTATTCTATAAAAAAATCTGGAATAAAATTATTAGTTTTTGTTTTATTGATTAAAAATTACGTTTTCAATTTTTGTTTATAACTCGCTTATTTGAAATCAGTCAAAATATTTTTTGACATTATCAAAACACTTTTTGGCGTAGATTTGAAATTTGGTAATTAAATTTACCTAACTTCCTTTGTTTTTGTTATTTTAACATCAACTTCCTTATTTTAAATATGGATTGCAGCTGGCTATGGCATTAATAAAAAAAGATTTTTTCTCGGTTCATTGATGTATAGGTTTATCTTAAGTCATAACAATATTATTGTATCACAAAGTTTAAGCTAAGTGGCTATTGAAAAAAAAGAGCAAACATCACAGCTAACTGCCAAAAAAAGGAAACTTGAGTTATTGAAGATATTTTTTACATATAATAATAATTTATGATATCATAGAATAGTTCCTCTTAAATCATAGACCATTCTGACCTATTTAACTAACTCTTTAACTCTTACTGTTTACGAGATCCCCATGTCCTGCACGATAACTGGGACGCCCTGTATAAACCCAAAAAATATATTAATCACTTATATTTGAACAATTAATATAGTGCACATTTTCCGGAAAAAATGGAAAAACTTTGAAACCAAAGCAATTAATTTAAAACTTCGTACACGCCTTGTCTACACCTCAAATAATAATTGTTTGTTTTCAATTCATTCAATTTACGATTAAAACATTGTCATTAAAACTTGTAAAATACTACAATCATATCTAGATGTACCTAAAACCCAGGGCTTTGAAGTCTTTTAAGGGGTTCCATTAAAAATTCATTAATGAACTTAGTTTACGTGGGTTTATAACTTTAAACTACAAAACAATAACAATATTTTATGAAAGGGGTTCGCGAGCAAAAACAGTTGGCAACCGCTTAACAAAACAACCGATTTTCATGAGATATTGTTTTTAGATTTTAAAAAAAGTTAAAAAAGTTAATAAATGGATCTGTAGGCTTTTGAAGTTTTTTGTTACTTAAGCTCGGGTATTCGAACTTGGTCGAATTTATAAATATTCTAGCCTTATACACAAAACCTTTTTAATATTCTTAGTGCTATATGGACTTCCTTGGAACAAAATACGTGTTTATTCCTTCACGACGTTCAAATTTGATACCAAAGAAGGTACAATGCGCACATCGATCGTAATGTTTTGTAGTTTTTTTACAAAATGTATTTCTTTTGTTACGGTTTCAATAAATTATTCAATTGAGTTGTTCAGAAAATCTCTTAACGAATCAAAAAACTTTCTGGAGGACTCCATAACTATGACCACCCACAAACAATACTATACGTTTACATAAACAATAACAGAAAAAATACAGGTAAACCACTCCCTAATTTCGCGACAAAAAACCAAAAACAATACCCTATTAGCAAAATATGAGTGGATGATAATCTTGTTGGATCATTATTGGATGTGTTTTTAATATAAAACAACAAACAAAGTGCACATAAATTAGAGATAATTTGATACTTTACTTGTAATTTAAACGACATAAAATTATAGAGAAATTGATCTCTACTTCTAGAAAAAGTTTAAGTCATTTTCATTATTTTTAAAAAAATAAGTCAGATACTTAAATAATGTTTTTTTAAACGGTTGAAAGTTTATAGAAATAATAATACAAATGTAGTTCAGATTGTTAGCAAAATAAAACTTGTAACATGCCTCGCTAAACAGTATGGTTTCCCAAGCGGCCACCAGACTAGCGCCACCAGCGCAGCACCCTTACAGTCCAACCCCCACCATCTACGATGAACCACGAACGACGCTTCGTTCAACCCCCACCATCTACGATGAACCACGAACGACGCTTCGTCCAACCTTCGTCCAACCTCGGCCAACAACCCCAGTATATAAGGCCGCACACCACCCTGGAGACGACAGTGGATAGTGAACTGGCATTCGCTCTGCTCTTACAAGGTGTGCTCCCGAGGGGACCTCTAATTAGACAAAGCGAATCAAAGTTCCACAAGAGAAAGAGCGCTCCCGTGGGGACCATTTTCTTCAACATTGTTCATTATTACTTTGTGTTGTACATGATAAATTATTTGAGACTGTACTTTTGTTGTGTGTGAATAAAAACTAGTAAAACATTTTAACGTGTACATAAATATACTGAGTAACGAAACGTCCGTTACAAGTGACGCCCAACGTTTAGGCCCGAAAACCCGCGAGTAAAAGTCGTGTAGTGAAAAAAAAAAAATTTTTTAACCATCACCATACCGGCCAAAAAACAAAAAGCAGCGATGGCCATCTCGGCAGATCAGCTGGAACAATTAATCCAACGTTTAACCCAGGCACCGGTTAAACACTTTACGCACTGCCCAACACGCTTCAATGGCACCCGGACCAGTCAAGCGGTGGAAGATTTCCTTTCGGCCACCGACTTCTTTAAAACGACAGAAGACATAACAGATGATAACGCCATCAAAGGCCTGCCCTTGCTGTTACAAGGAGATGCCTACACATGGTGGACGGGAGTTCAAGGATCAATAACCACATGGTCACAAGCACAAACGGCCATCAGAAACGAGTTTGCTCCCAGGCTCCCAGCATACAAAGTCTACCAAGAAGTTTTTTCTACAAGACAGGATGCTAATACACCCACTGGTCTCTTCGTCTCCCAAAAACGAGCCTTATTAGCAACTGTCGACCCAGCAGACTCAGAAGAACGACAAATGGACTTTGTTTATGGTCTGTTACGGATGGAAATCCGCAACCGAGTTCCCAGAGCCACGGTGAGGACGGACGTCAGCAGCTATGCGATTGGAGCAGCCCTACTCCAGGGGGAGGGACCTGCCGAGCGACCAATCGAGTACACCCCGGGAAAAGCGAATGTCGTGGCCGACACTCTTTCCAGGCCCCCGTGCCTACCAGAACAGATACCCGCATGTCCTATTTGCGTCATCCCCGTAGACGTACCCAATCGAAGTCCCGCCAACACGAGACAAAATCAGTTACAAGACCCGAAGGTGAAGAGGATCCTTGACTGCCTTGAAACTGGAAAACCCGAAGAAACCAGCCAATGGACATCCCGAGGATACCTCATAAACCAAGGAATTTTATACAGGTATCCCCAAGATGATGACCTGGAAGAAGCCCAATTAGTCATTCCCAGCCAAGAACGAGCAACCATTCTGAAGCAACTCCACGATGTTCCAACCGCCGAATCGCCGTGGACGCCCATGTACCGGAACCGCAGACATCCAAAACCAACGTCGAGCCGACTCTTAGGTTTTGAGGGGGAGATTGTAACATGCCTCGCTAAACAGTATGGTTTCCCAAGCGGCCACCAGACTAGCGCCACCAGCGCAGCACCCTTACAGTCCAACCCCCACCATCTACGATGAACCACGAACGACGCTTCGTTCAACCCCCACCATCTACGATGAACCACGAACGACGCTTCGTCCAACCTTCGTCCAACCTCGGCCAACAACCCCAGTATATAAGGCCGCACACCACCCTGGAGACGACAGTGGATAGTGAACTGGCATTCGCTCTGCTCTTACAAGGTGTGCTCCCGAGGGGACCTCTAATTAGACAAAGCGAATCAAAGTTCCACAAGAGAAAGAGCGCTCCCGTGGGGACCATTTTCTTCAACATTGTTCATTATTACTTTGTGTTGTACATGATAAATTATTTGAGACTGTACTTTTGTTGTGTGTGAATAAAAACTAGTAAAACATTTTAACGTGTACATAAATATACTGAGTAACGAAACGTCCGTTACAAACTACAATATTTCATATCAGTTTCATTTAAATTACTGAATGTCCATTTGCGCAGATTGTAATATTCTGGGAGCCAAAAAAAATATATAGAAACGATTTCTTTATTTAGGGATATAACAACTTTTAAAAAATTCATATAGGTTAACCAACACTTCTTTCTGAATAATATTTGGACAGAGTAAGTTTTAGTAAATGATGCTTAACTCCTGCATATAATATAGAAAGAGGAAAAGAAAACGTTTCATAGCAAAAATATTTTTGGCAAACAAACATTTTGAAAAAGTGTAGATTTTCCCGAATATAATATTTAAAACCTAATCCAATGAATAGAATCCCACACAAAATTATGAAATCGATGTTAATGAAAACACTTAATAATGTACACACAACCTAATCAAATTAATCGTGTCGTACAACTAACAATACTGCTATAAGAATTGCGTTTCATAAAACAATTGTGTCATTAACTTCATAATCGGGAAGTTGGCCTCGAAACTCATTAACACGTGTGTTCCACCTGTATATACAACAATATATACGACATGATGAAAATTCCTGTCATTATTAACAATTTCATTTATTGAATCAGGCCCATAGAAATTATTTTACAGCACAGTAACCTACCACAAAAATTAAATACGTCTTCAAATATTTTAATATTGACAGCACACCTTTGTTTATTAGCATAAAATAATTACGGTAGCCGTGTGGGTGTGTTAAATCGTTAAATTCCCTTCAAATATTTTAAACAAGTTCAGTAACCTTATCGGAGATGATCGACCTACATTTTCAAAATTATAGGTTTTGTTTTGTTTGTTCCTGTGATGGAAAAGATAATATGTCTCTACTGTAAAATGCGATGGGACAAGTTTTGTTCCAGTTTTATTTTGAAATTTGTGGTTGGTGGAGATTGTGTAGATTTCAGAATAATTCTTCTTTGCTTGCATTAAATTTTCAGATTGTGTTTCTTTAGGTTTTATCAATAAGTCACTGTAGATGTTTCGAATTGTTGTCATACCACCTGCACCTGCACCAGAAAATCTAATCTAAATTAAATATCCTACTCATTGTCAGTATTTTTGAGATCTGTGTCTGTATAAAAACTTTTTTTTTCTTTTTCTTTTTCCTAATCAGGTTCTCTTGTGCCTGTACCTTATCCTTATACAAAAGATTATTTTATTATCTTATTAAACTAAAGTTGACATATAATTCAGGAAAAACCTCTTCTTCTTCTTCTTCCTAATTGATTCCTCTTGTACCTTTCGGTGTCGAGGTATTTTTTCCTAATTCTTGATTATGTTTCTCCATCCCTGGCTATCATTGGCTGACTGTGATACATTTCTTCAGCTGGTGCCTCTCTCTTCTAGTCTGTTTTACTTTGCTTCTTTGTTCTTGGTCTTCCTCTACTTCTTTTTCCTTCAAACTTCGTTTTCCATCCCATTTTTGCGTACCTGCTTTCTGGTATGCGTAGTAGGTGTCCCAGCAACCTTAATATTGGTCTCTTTTTTTCTTTATTTCTTTCACTCCTAGGCTTTTCTGCTTTTATCGTTGCTAATCTTATCGATTAGTCTACATCCTTCTCTTTTTCTAAAAATCTCATTTCCTGCATCTGTATTCTTTGTTTTTGCTTTTTTGTTAGTGCTCAAGTTTCTGAACTGTAAGCAAGAATTGGCACGCACACGGCATTAAATACCTACTCGCTTTTTAGTTCTGAGATCTCCTTCTTACTTATCAAGAATTCCTTTCCAACTTATGGTGTGTTTTAATTTAAGTAGAGCTTAATTGTGACCTACTCTATTTTTTAAATGTTCTACCAGCTTCATTAAATTTTTCCATTTAACTTCTCTTACCTCTAAAAATGTTATTACTTCTTCCTTTCACATCCTTTTCGATCTTTCCCTCTTTCCCTCTTTTTCTTTACTTCATTTTTTGTCTTATAAATTTTCTTCGACAATCTGTCATTGTCCGTCTTAAGTCCATCCCAGCCATCTTAATTATCCTTGTATCTTCAGTCGTTCTTTATGTGTTCCATATATCCTTTCTTGATTTGTACCATTTTTTTAAAAAATCTTATCGCTAAGCTTTCAAGTTTAATTTTTTGTCCACATTCTACCATCCATGATTCAACAGCATATGACAATGTTGGTTTAACTACCCTTCATCTACTTCTGTTTTTGGTATCATTGTCACAAAAAAAAAAGCTTTTTGTCGAAAAAGTAGTTTTTCAGATTTTTGTGAGTAAACTTGGCTTTCCGCAAAGAATACAATACAATTTTAATTTTTCCAGTTCTTTGTTTGATAATAAGGGCATTGATATCACGAAAACGAAAATTTTGTTTTCTTTTTCTTAATCGGTTCCTCCCTCTTGTAGGTACCTTTCGGTGTCGAGGTATGCTTTTCTATTTCTGTATTATGTTTCTCCACTCCTTCCTATCGTTAGCTAATTGTGGCACATCTCTCCAGCTGACTCCCTTTTCTTCTAGTCTCTGCCTCACTTCTTTTTCCCATTTTATTCTTGGTCTTTCTCTATTTCTTCCCTTCTTCTTTCCTCTATCTGCATTTTCCATCCTATTTTCGTCTATCTACTTTCTGGCATGCGTAGTAAATGTCCAAACCATTTTCTTACTACGCAGGCTACCCCAGCTTTAGCAAATTCCGTTTCATTTACTCCACTATATATTAATATATGCCCTTTGTCGAGCTTTACTATTCCTTTCCCTTTTTTTCTTCGTTCCGTTAATCCTGATATTACTAATTTTCTATTGTCGAATCCTCTACTAATTCTACTTCTTTACCTTGTATGCTTCTTGTATTCCATGTTCCTATATTTACTCTCCATTTTCGTTGCTCATTGTCATTTATATTCCCAATGTTTCCGTTTGGAGTACTCAAGTGGGAATTCCAGATTACCCCATCTTTAAACTTGCTTGTTAGTTTTTTGAATCTAAGTGTTTGTTTTCCCTTCTTGCCAATATCTGTTCCACTCCATCCCATATATGTAGTTGGTCGTCGATATAAAGTTTTTTATACAATAATTTTGCTTTATTTGATATAAAACAAGGGTCCTGAAACGTAAAATAACCCATTCTACCCCACGTCTTCCTACGAACTATCAAAAATAAATAAATCCTAGAACACTTTTACTGAAATTATTTGCTATGATTCAGTGTTACTTTAACGTGCTAAACGTTTTAAATTCAAATGTTTAATTAAAAATCAACTGCAAAACTCTACTAATAGAATGCAGTATAATGTTGCGTTTTATTAATTTTTTATATATATACACCATGCGAAAAAAATTACTACATGATACTGCAACGAAAACTGTTATAAGAAAGTAACTAATGTTATATTATTGTTGCACCAAAGCATAATCCAATGTGAATGCACGTTGATTTAACTCTTAATTAATTTCTAGATAATTATCTTCAAGTTGCGTAAAATATTCCTTGTCAGTCATTATTTCGCAACACATCTTTTATAGCAGTACACCGTGTAATTTTATCTGGTTAAAGGACATTGCCCTTAAAAGTGGTCACCGATTTTTAGACACACAAAAACTTGGTAAAAAACCATAGTACGCGAATACAAATTGCTATCAAACAAGGACAATACTAATTAAAGATGCATAATTTTATTTGTCAATAAGTAATTGGCATATATTCGTGCATTCACTTTCGATTTGTGCTCCTGATAATAAATATTCCACTGTCGTATCAGTCGCGTTGCAGGGTTACAACCGGTTTATTTTCGTTTTGAGGATGCAGTTCTTAATTTTAAGACCATTTATAAGCAGCTATAGCACAAATACGACGATAAATCAAGCCTTATTTTATGCCATAAGTCGCGAATGGCAGAAAAATACTTTCACAATCGAAAAATCGAATAAATTTTATATAAAGAATGCAGTCCGCAAGCCCAAATACATATTTCAACAGGAAAAATTCCATTATTTTGCTTCACTCTTGAGAGTTTAAACCATGCCAAGTGTTTGCAATATTTTCCCATCTTTGTTAATTATTATCAACCTCATTGTTTCATACAAATGATAAGCTGTAAATATTTGCAAAATATGTGTGATATTTGTTTAATGATTCAAGAATATCTCGAATCTGTAATATGCAGTAATTGTGCAACCATTTCCATCTGAATGTGGTGCCTCTTCTTACGGGAATCATGCCTTTAATGTTTCTATTGTTGTTAAAATTGAAAAATTTAGATTAAAGAATGCAAAAATCGATTTATTAGATGATACAATCTTCGTTCCCGGGTTTGGAACTGCGTCTTCTATGGTTGAAAGTTGATGTTTCGACCTTTATATCGTGGTCTTTTTCAAAACGACTGAGTCATCATGAGCCGCGAAAGCCTTAAGAATAATAAAAATTCATTAGATGTTGAGCCGTAACTGGTAACGTAGAGTTTACTAAACTCTATGAAAATTAAGAATTTATCTAGAAAGACCGCTGGGGATGGATGCACAATCTTCCATCTACCTTTCAGCCATGTTCTCCGCTAGATTCTTAATCAAGAAGTGAATTTTTCGGATGAAGTAATCATTCCCAAGTTACCAAGATTATTTTTCAATTTCTGGTTCACCAAATCCTACATCACCTGGCGTGTTTTGACAAAATTTTACGTTGTACAACCTTTATGTTCTTATTTTGAGGTCAGTTTATTATTCAATTCTTTATCAAACGTTTTGTAAGGTACGCCTTTCTGGCGTTCCGTAAGCTTTACATTTACAACAGTGTCACGTTTAAGAATTATTTTTAAACTTTATTAAAACAATCCCCATTGACACACAATTCTTTTTTTTTGTACATAATATTAGTGTCTTTTTACAAACTAAAGTTCATTTGGAGTTGATTAAAAGTACTTTAAATTGGGGTTTGTCCAACCCCACCTCACCAATTACGTGACAGAAAAAACACCACGCCAACTACGAGTTAAATTAAAGAATAGAATTAAATTGATCTTTGCATGCAACGAAATTAAAGTGTCATGTCGAGAGACGACCTCGTAAATTTAGATCATAAATTGACTTAGATAGCAGCAAAAAAGATTAAGATCTTAGGTGTATAATATCAATTTTATAATTAAACAAAAAACAGTTTGATAATATTTATTTGTTTTTGTATTTAAATACTTACAATAAATGCTTGAATTGTTTGGGTGATTCACTTATAATAATAAATAAGTTTAATTAGAAAACACTTCTTTTGTCTTGAAGAATACCTTGTAGACATAGTAAGCCAGTTTCAAGACTTTTCATCAGTAGGACTCTTATTTATTTATAATATTTTTGTAACAGCGGCGAGACTCTCGGAACTGGTTTAGTATTATGTATAAAAAATTATTTATTGAAGAGAAATAAGATTATAAAACTTATTTATAACTATACACTTATGGTTTATTCATGCATTGTTCTACAATTTTTTTTAATTACTAGCAAAGATCTGGTATTCTTTAACAACCTAAAATTTGTTGTTTATTATTCCCTGATGACGTACGACATTTATTGTTTTACAAAAATCTATTTATCTATGAAAGTTTACAATTGATTGACATAATAATGGTTGTAGTTTTTTAATCTCGCATTGTTTAGACGCAAAAAACTTATCTATAATACTTTATTTATTGCATATATTGTACCTACTTATTTCATTTCCAGAAAATTCCTTACCCTAAATCAGTCTTCTTCATCATCAGCAATGAATTCTGCGAAAGATTCAACTATTATGGAATGCGAAGTAAGTATTTATAAAGGTGTAAAGTGTTTATTGCATTAATTTAGGTGTAGTCATCTCCCAAATCATTGCAAAATGCTACACGCCATTAAATATAATTTAATTATATGATTGCAGTTACATCAAGC
The DNA here is from genome assembly GCA_947652605.1 of Elmis aenea. Lineage (NCBI taxonomy): Eukaryota > Metazoa > Arthropoda > Insecta > Coleoptera > Elmidae > Elmis > Elmis aenea. The sequence continues at coordinate 12,923,241 of OX393577.1, forward strand.
TTTAAATAAATGTAAATTTTAAAGTGTTTAAGCATTTTAAAAAGGATTATTAATAAATAAAAATAAAAGGAAAATACTAGAAAGTTAAAAACAATTTTGAAATATTTGTTGTAAACAAGAAAAGAAAATAATACTTTTAAACCACGTTATCTACACAGACGTAAATATTTAGAAAAGTTTTTATTTTTAGATGGTTTTAAAGTTTTGTCCAAGAAATAAACTCTATGCATTCCGTTTTTTAAAGTTCTTTTTTCATACATTTTTTCACCAAACTGCAATATTTAGAACGACAAACTTCAAAACTGCGTTTTAAAACCTATGATTAAACTATAGAAAATGTTAAATAGATATTAAATCAAATAATGTCTCCGTTATCATAGACCTTGCAAACTAAAATATTTTAACGTTGTTGCATAGTTTCGCCGTGTTTTGTATACAAACTTGTCCTCCATCGAAATGCAAATGAAGTTGTTTTTATTTAAACCTGCCATAAGATTGTTTAGATGTACCTATAATTTGTCTCTTAAAAACAACGTGCCTGCAAAATTTTCAAATTTTGAGCCCTTAAAACTTCTTCTTCTTAATCGGTTCTTCTTGTACCCTTCGGTGTCGAGGTATACTTTTCTATTTCTGTGTTATGTTTCTCCACTCCTGCCTATCGTTAGATAATTGTGGCACATCTCTCCAGCTGACTCCTTTTTCTTTTAGTCTCGGTCTCACTTCTTTTTTCCATTTTATTCTTTGTTTTCCTCTATTTCTTTTTCCATCCTATTTTCGCGTACTACTCTCGAGCATGCGTAGTAGATGTCCAAGCCATCTTAATTGATTCGTCTCCATCTTTTTCTTAATATCTGTTACTCCTTAAGACCCCTTAAAACTTGGGTGTTTAATATTTGCATCTGAGACATTGTATGTTTTCACAATTTAAAAGGACATTAATGCCACTGTGGCTAAAAAGATTGTGATGCACCAAGAAGAACACACTGTTGTCATTGGGACAGTTAAAACTTGGTTTGCCAAATTTCAACCGAAGGTTTTTATCTGGAAAGCAATCAAATTTTAACATAATTTTGAAGTCATTACTTATGGAAAATCAATATGTATCTACCTGGTATATTAAAGAAAAACTGACCTTTTATCGTGCCCCTATATCAAGACAAATAAACAAGTTTCATATATTCAAAAATATAGGAAATGGATTCGTCACGATGTGGTCAAAATCAGTTTGGGTAATCGGATATCAGTATGTTCTTTTTTACGAGCACGTCAACATTTTGAGCTCTTTCTGAACCGATTAGTAACTGGCTATGAAAAGTGGATGACATAAAAAAAATTCGTTTAGAAGAAAGCCCAGCGCCTACTCCCACAAAAAGACTTCAATGTACTTAAGCCCAGCATCCATTAGTTAAGAGAATATTTTCTATCTGATGGCATTAAAGAGAACCTATACATTTTGAGCTCTCGCCACCTGTGCAAAGCATTTCTGCTGATTGTGAAGCAAGCAATTGACTCGATTAGATGCAAAATTTAAAAAAAGGCCTTTTTAAGCTAATGGAAAAGGTTTCATGTTTCAACATGACACCGCTCGCCTTCCATAGTGCACTTAAAATTCCTTAAAAACTAGAGCTAGTAGAGTAAGATATTCTCCCTTACCCAACTGATTCTTCAGACATGGAACCATCCGACTATCTTTTTTCCTCTTCCTGTAGAATTTTTAAGTTCTAAAGAATCAAAATGGTGTTAATTTAGCAATAGTCAAGTCGTACAACCAAAAGATTAGAATGTTCTTGCTGCAGGAATCGATAAGTAACCCAAAAGAAGGCTTAAAGTAATTGATAATAATAGTCACCATATTTTGAATTCAATTCATTATGATTTTTACCTAAAAGTTATGCAACAATCTTATAGTTCTTTAAATATAGTACAAAATGTTAAAATGTGGCTACAATTTTTTACGGATATTGAATAAGTGTTGATCTTAAATAATTTCGTTGCTAACTCAAGAATTTTAACTGTTCTTTCTTTGCTTTTAGCTATCCTCAGTCTGTACCTCACAGACATTCTCTTCTATTCGGAAACCGATGCAAAAGTTATCTACCACGCCTTCACCATGTTCGTATATTTCTTCCCAGTGTTTGGAGCTATGCTTGCCGACAGTATGCTTGGAAAATTCAAAACAATCCTTTACGTATCATGTGTATACGCTGTCGGTGCGATAGTTTTGGCGATGGCAGCAACGCCGCCCTTAAATTTCCCAAATAAAGAGATAACGATGGTTGGATTGTTTTTAATAGCTTTGGGTACTGGAGGCATAAAACCTTGCGTCTCGGCGTTTGGCGGTGACCAGTTTAAACTTCCCGAGCAGGCAGCTGACCTGGCAAAGTTTTTCTCCATGTTTTATTTTGCTATCAATGCTGGTAGTTTAATTTCAACAGCGATTACTCCGATTTTGAGAGAAGATGTGCACTGTTTTGGTGACGAAAGTTGCTTCTCGTTGGCGTTTGCTGTACCTGGCGTTTTGATGATCATTTCTATATGTATGTTGATACCTAATTAAGTGAGATTTCTTTAACATTAAAAAATAATTGTGCCATTTTGAGAGGATAAAATGAATTCCAAAGCTTGTAAGACGAGCATTTTTTCAAATGTTTGACCTGATTTTTGACCTTTCTGGCAATCAGGTGCAAAAAAGTACTGCTCAATATATTTTTTCCATCCAGTCTTCTAGTTAAAGAAATCTGACTGTAATGATATACTTTTAGTATAATAACTTAGTGTCTTTGTTTCATTTCAGTCATTTTTGCATTTGGGAAATCGTTGTATATTATCAAAGAACCTGAAGGCAATATGGTAATAAAAGTCAGCAAGTGTATTGGTGTAAGTATATTAAGTTTGCCATGATTTCAAAGCCATCAAAACAATAACCATATCTATCTGAGTAATTATTTTGTGTAATTTAAATGAAGTTACTTGAATGTCACTTATTTTACTTGATGAAGTCTCTAGTGGAATGCTAGAACAGTTCAAGAAGCTCATTACGAAGAAATGAGAATCTTAAAACTGATCTAGCATTTCTTTAAAAGATTCTTCATGAAGTTTCAATTACGGTTAAGATATAAATCAAAACAAAACTTTAAAAAAACATATAGGTCAAGAAATATTATAAATGTCTGATGAATTTTAATTAGAATGCCATAAAAACCAAATGGAATTCAAAACAGAAAAAGGGCCATTGGTTGGACTTTGCCGAAGAAAAGTATGGAACAAAACTAGTCAACGAAGTAAAGTCTCTTCTTAAAGTTCTTTTGCTTTACCTTCCTCTTCCAGTATTTTGGGCTTTGTTTGATCAGCAAGGAACTGGTTGGACGTTCATGGCTCGTAGAATGGACGGTGACATAGGTTTTTACACAATTTTGCCCGATCAACTGCAAGTAATTAATCCTCTCCTCATCCTTGCGTTTATCCCCTTATTTGAATACGGCATATACCCAGCTCTTACTAAATGCAGAATCCTGAGAACCCCTTTACAACGACTTGTGGCTGGTGGTGTTCTGGCTTCTATTTCATTCGTCATATCTGCACTGATTTCTCTCGCTTTGGAAAATACATATCCGACTTTACCCAGCTCAGGGAACGCTCAAATACGTATTTATAATGGTCTTCCCTGTGATATCTCGATATCTGCTGTAAACATATCCGAAACTCCGTTTGAAATTGCCCAGAGACACCATTACACAAACATTGACTTATCAGTTAATGGACGTGTTGAATATGATTTCATGATGAGCTCCTGCAAGTCGAACTTCAGCGGAAAATTCAATATCAGAGAAAGCAAATCTGAAGGATTCTTCTTCAATACGTCAAATTCCGTAATATACTTTCGTGATGATGTGGAGAAAAACGAAAATGGAAAGCCAAATATCCGGTAATTCAGCTACAAATCAGTCTTTTCTGTCGTTTACTATCGGGTTTTTTCTTCCAGAACTTTAGTGAGTTTAGGCGAATATTTTAACGGTCCAGTTAAAATTGAGTTTAAAGACAAATCTGGTAAATCTGAAATTGCATTATATTCAGACGATCTAGAACTTAAAGAAATTAATCCAGGGGAATACGACGTCACTATTGCCAAAGTATTTAAGTTCAAAACAGAAGTTTATTTAGGTGGAGTTTATACTTTAATGGTTACTGCGAAAAGTGCAACGGAATTTGTAAGTGTTGAAATGTATTTGTCGTTTTATGTTTGTACTTATCATTTTATATTGCATTATTTGAAGTTATTTGTACAGTAAACACATTTTTTTGATTTCATATCGATTTCACCTATGTAAATCTATCTGATTGTGATTGTATATTGTATTGCAAAACAATACTTTGCTTTATTTGTTTAAATTTTTGATAAAACAATGCTTTTGATTATTTCAGAAAGTTTTGAAATGTGCAACTAATTACATACATTTGATTTTATTGTTTTAATGTTTATGGTTCGAGATTTATTTTTCTTCAGTTTTAAAATTCTTTTATCCGTTATCCAATAGGAGAGTACAGAAGAAGGAAAGAGACTTAATATTCTGCTTGTTTACTCAAAGTTCCGACTTAAATGTCGTGTTTTTTTTTTTTTTTAATTTAAAACTCAAAATTGATAACTAAAACCTCATAATTTTTACTTTAAAATTCAAAATTGTAACCTAAATCTCATAAGTTTGCATAAAAAACTACAAACTTCTTTGTTAATTCTGATTTAAAATTTCAATTTTAATATCGAAACTTATAATTCAGGATTAAAAATTTCGATTTTTGACACCTTTTTCAATTTATAAATCAAAATATCGACTTTAATCTCATATTATTATAAAACTCAAAATTTTGGATTTATTCCCTTTATTTTCAATTTGTTACTCAAAATGTTCACTGTTATTTCTTTATTTTTAATTTAAACTTAAATTTAAAACTAGCAACTCGTACTTCATAATTTATAATCCAAAAATTCGACTCCAATGCATAATTATCAATTAAAAACCTAAAAGTTCGATTTTAATCTGACATTTTTATGGTAGAACTCAAAACTTCGTTTTGAATTTCATAGTTTTTAATTTAAAATCTGAAATTTGTCTATAATCTCATAATTTGTTTTTAAAAAAATTTAAACCGACTTGATTTTTTGTAGCTTTCATAATGCAATTTTTTTTCATTATTGTTTTTTTATTAACGTGAAATATTTTTCAGGATCATAAATTGATTGAAGTAACAGAACCAAACAGCATCCATATGTTATGGTTATTGCCTCAATATGTTATCATCACGATGGGTGAAATTATGTTTTCTATCACTGGCTTAGAGTTTTCGTATTCACAAGCCCCTTCGAGCATGAAATCAGTTCTTCAGGCTTGTTGGTTGTTGACAACCGCTTTCGGTAATCTCATCGTCGTTATCATTGAATCTGCCAAAATCTTTGAAGATCAGGTAAAAATCTATAAATTTATGAACAAAATACTGACGAAGATACTTGTAATTATGCATCTGTTTAATTCACTTTTACGCTTTTCATTGTTTTAGTAATTTATTGATCCTCATTTTACTACTTTAAAAACATAAGAATGGTGAAATGATGCTCATATATTTTTTATTTAGGCATTAGTTTTATTCAGTTTTTTATTGTTTTATTTATATTACTATTTAAAAAAACATAAGAATGATGCTCATTTGTTTTGCACTTGTTTTGATAATTTAATAATCGTCTGTTTTATTTTAGTCTGCAACTTTCTTCCTGTATGCCGCTCTCATGTTGGCTGATATGGGTGTATTTGCATTGATGGCGATGAAATACAAATATGTAAAAAAAGATGAATTCGCTGATATTAATGATATTATTGATCTGGAAACGAAACAGAATGGTATTGATAATGCAGCATTTAAAAACGATGAAGTTTTAACTAAATAAATTTTAAAATCTATGTTGTAAACACATGGGTGTATGACATTCATGTAAAGTATTAATTGTGTTATATTTTTAATAACCGCTACTACACACTCCTTAGTTTTACATAATATGTAATTAATTAATTAAAAAGTACTGTGTATATATTAAGTTTATTTTAATGTTGTAAATAAAGTGTAAATATAAAAAATAAAATTTCCTAACTGTGTATGAATAAGATTGTACTATATTAACAGGTTGCTGATTAGTAGAGACTCGAAGTTTTAATAACTGAATGCTTAAATGTTAAGCAATTGTTTTCTGGGGCAAACAAGTTCATGAAAATTAAATCTTCATGTATTGTTTTTCAACTCACTGTCTATTAATTTAAGAATATTTTTTGAAGAACGAATGCTTTGAGTCTGAAACAACAAACAAAATTAATGAGTAAAAAATAACCAATAAAAAAATTCATTAGAACAGCATTTTCGTGTTTAAATTAAGAAACTTCCTTAGAATTTTAAACTTTCTGGGAACATTTTAGAAAAATTATATTTTGTGATAATAATTTTACATCTTAATTATTTACTGTTGAAGAATAAAACAACGTTAACTAAAATACATAATTATTATATTTCTTTAAAGAATTATGTGAGCTATATGTAAAATTTAAAAAATCAGTTAAAAAATTTGCAATAATGTCGCAAAATGGCGAACAAATCAGATCAGTTGATTTTTTTAAGAAAAATGTATTTTTACTATTTACAACTCGAATTATCATATTTAATTTAGTTAATATTTTTTGGATTTTAAAAATGTATAACGCGTAATAATTTAACGTATAATAATTTTAAAGCGCGTTAAATTGGTGTATTTGCTTTTATTTTTATCTGTATGTGTATATCATTTAGTACATTTTTAGCTAAACTGAATTACATAATTATGTGTTGATGTGGATTGCCCAACCAACAATGGAGCTATTTAAAGGTCAAACAACATGTAAATATAATGCGTAGTAAAGTGACGTATATCCTTTTCCGTTTATTGACTGTTGGTGTTTACACCAATTTCTTTAATCCATAGTATTTTTTTTAATTTTTTGTTTATGATGATCAGTTTAAACTTTTACACATTATAATATTAATATAAATAATACTTACTTGCTTGATTTCGTTATTTAAGCAAATAACTTAAAATTCTAGAACATTTTAAAAACAAACGTAGCTTAAACGGTTAGTGAAAAAAACAGTTACAGTTACACAAATCCTTAAATTTTTTTAAAATAATCACCATTTGTTGCCAATTTTTTTAAATTGGTTAGCAATATTGTATATTCTCTGTAGTAAGTACTTTATTTATTACTTTACCCAAAGTTTTGAAAATCTATAACGAACTATATAATTTATACCTATCTAGTTTTTTGTGGTATGTAGGAATATTTATATTAAAAATCACTTGTCTTTTATTTTGGATCTTTGGGCGAAATGCTAAACCTGTTCAATACTAGTCCCTTCGTTAATAGTAATATCTTTTATTTTTTCTTCAGTTATTATTCATTTTTTATTAAATAAATAAGATTGCTTCTGATAAAGAGACGAGAGTCTGTTCTAATATTTCGACAAAATCCCTCAAAAAATGGTTAGACTTTTAATTAAACTTATATAAGAATAAGAATTGAAGATAAACACAATAAATAAGATATGTTATTTATTGAAATTAATAAAAATTCATTCTCTCTCTAATGAACGCTCGCAAAAAATAATGAAACACAATAAATTTCTTTTTCCAGTAAACAATTTTCCGAAAAATAATTATTAAGCAATATTTTAACTTGGGTATAGTGATCTACTTTTGTTTAATCATCAGGAAAAAAAGCCATGTTATTTTAAAAACAGCCCTCACTTTTTAACGTATTGTCAATACCACCTATGTTACATTTTTCCTTGTTTATTTCTTAATCCGATCCATTTCGATCCTATGATACAAACGTAGTCAGTGAAATAACTGTTAACTGCAGTTAACTGCATCACATCTGTTTTGTTTGTGTTATGTAAATAAACACGAATTGGTACGTAGTTTGTTATTGTTGCATCTTCGATACGGTGACAATTGTATCGGAACTTAAAATTCTCGTTACTGTGCGACACCCCATCAAAAATGGGGTCGGAAAGAAAAGAACTCGAAATAATATATAACCTGCAGTGGAAAAACATCCCTAGTGAAAATGATGACAAAGCAAACGTCGTTGGAATGTATGACATTCCAGCAACAACATTAAATTGGGAAACTTTTAAGTTTTACTTGGTATGTCAACCAAATCTGATGTTACCCCCATGTATTTAATGGCAACATTTTATAGCTGAAGAATTCTGGTGTTACTGGAGATGATGTCAAAGTATCATATCTTGGAACAGATGACAAAGAATTCCCCATCGAATCTCAGCTTGATTTCCAAATTGCTCTTTATTTATTTAGACAGAAAGCTCGTAATAATGAAATAATTACTTTAAAACTAGATCGCATATCGGATCAATTTAAAATGATTAGAAACAAACGTGTCCGTCGTCCGCAAAATTTATTTCGCTCTTTCGCGGTCGCCAGACCGGATGTAGTTAAAAAGGATGAAAAAGTGCCCCCAGAATGGTTCGTGCAGTCCATGCAGCAGGTAAATTGACACTTCATACGTCTGTCAGTACATATTTAAATATTTTGTTGTTAACAGTTTAAAGAAGATATTATTCAAGAAGTAACCGATTCAGTTGTTAATACGATACTACCGAGCTTGAAAGTGCAGGGTCATGCATCTCATGTACGAAAATCAAAACCTGAAACTAAACGTGCTCGTAAAGTCTTGTTGCATCCAGGAGAAGGAGTGAATGAGTAAGTTGACATTTTGCTGCTCAGTTGACTATTTTAAAAATAATAAAAACAAAATGCTAGTCTGGTTAACGCTTTTATAAGTTTCATTTGATATATTTATATATAAATAGCTTCTATAGCGTCTGTTGACGCTGTCCGATCCCCAGACTGTTCCTCCACCTCTTTCTATCCTGCCACTGGTCCTCTTGCAGATTTTTTTCGCTCATAGCTCTCTGAATACTTTCGATCCACGTCTTCCTGGGTCTGCCTAGTTGTCTCCTTTCAGGAGGGATCCAATCAAGCGTTACTTTTGGCAGTCGATGGTCTGCCATCCTTCTTACTTATCCATACCAAATTAGTTGTTGTCTTTCTGCCTCCTGTATTATAGTTTCACTCGGTCCGATTAATTAAGTTTCATTTTAAAGTTATTAAAAAATGAGCAGAGACGAGTAAGAGTCTACTCTAAGCTGTTTTAAATGGTTTAAGTTTTGCTTTGAAATATTCTTAAAAGTCGTTATAAATGGAAGTGTTATTACATGAATCGTTTAGCTTAATGCCAGGTAATACCTCTTATCATGATGGACTTTGCACCAATATAGCCAGTTCTATGATTCGTGATCATATGCTTTATTTTGTTTTATGCAGATTAAACCATTTCCACAATCTATAAAACTCAAAATACCTTTATCACAAAAACGTGTTTAAAAAAATATTAACATAAATGTTAACATATTTTTAGCCAGTCAAACTTACATTAAAAGAATATATCACGTTTGTACTGAATGTAACTATTCATTAACGTTTTCGTCACATTACAAAATTATTGTGAATTTTTGAATTTTACTGCAGTCACTTGTTCATTTTAGCAGGAATTTGAAAGAAATGAATGTAAAATGTATAGATTTATCCAGGTATTAATTTATTTGTATTCAAGTGTAGGTGTTTTTAATTGCTAAAATTTGTTATTAATCGCCTTATCTAAATGAGTTGTATTTTTACTTTAAAACTAGTTTAAATTTGTTGGCTTTTGAAACAAGTTATTTTTGTAATCTGAGCAGCAGTTGTAATTTGTAAGTTGGTTAGCCACATTTAAAAAAAATATATCGTGGGTTTACAGTAATAATTTATTACGCTGAAAACCAATAATTTACCGAGTGTCGTAGTTTAGTGTTCACACCCCTATAAGTACTAAACCATTTAACTTAGGGTAATAAAAATTTGTAGGCTTATATTATAAATAATTTAACATCTTTTGGTACTAGTGCGACATGGGTATTTATTATTTATTCATTTGTTTTTCTGTTGAGCTGCCATCTTTAGTTTTTTTAAATAGCATCATTTCAAAGAGAATTTCAATTTTAATACAGCAGTGCAAAAATGTTAATATATTACATACAGGGTGTAGACTCGGATCACGCAACATAGCAATTTCAATGGTAAAATTTTAAAAGTCGTATTCTTGCTCCCCTAATTATTTTAGAAAAAAAGTGGAAATAGGTTTTTTGTAGAGAAAAAAAATCTGTATCCATATCTGTAATCAATATTACTTTTTCGTTTTCCAATAACTAAAAATTAAGCAATTAATTACAAAACGCGTTTTGACAAAAATCTGTACTGCCTTGGAATTATGCTATGACAACTGCTGAGACTAATGTCACTTATACTGTCACTTTGACGCGAAATTCATTCTTAAAACCTTTATATTTTATCAAACATTTATTTTACACAGTTAGTTATGTTTTCATTCCAAGATACAATAAAAATGATTATTATGAATGAATTTCACGTCAAAGTGGCAGTATAAGTGACATTAGGCTGGGCAGTTGTCATAGCATAATTCCAAGGCAGTAGGTACAAATTTTTGTCAAAACGCGTTTTGTAATTGCTTAATTTTTAGTTATTGGAAAACGAAAAAAGTAATGTTGATTACAGTTATGGATACAGAATTTTTTTCTCTACAAAAAACCTATTTCCACTTTTTTTCTAAAATAATTAGGGGAGCAAGAATACGACTTTTAAAATTTTACTATTGAAATTGCTATGTTGCGTGATCAGAGTCTACAACACCCTGTATAGAAATTTAAAAAACAAAAACTGTAAAATGTCATTAGACAACTCCGTCGGTAAAAATAGCTATTTATTTGCTCTGAATCTTTTGTTTTTTCATACTCAAAGATCACTCTTTGGGAATATTGGGTAGAGTAGAAGTTAATCCATATACAGGGTGTTTCACTTTTCCATGGGACACTGTTGCTATCTCCGTAAATAATGAAAATACAAGGTTGCTTAAATGGAACAAAATTTAGCTATTTAGGAGTGAATTTTAAACAAGATCTTGTTTTTTTTTAAAACTCCATGGCTTGTGTGATATAACGAAAAACTGAAATCGATCAAAATTTTTAGACTTAAATATCTCGGCTTTTGTTGCGAATACACAAAAACTCCACAAAGGAAAAATGTTTTGTAGATTTTGTTTGCTATAAGATTATAGTCAGATTTTCATTTATAAATTACTGTTCAAGATATTTGACAAAACAACTTTTTTTTTAATGGCAGTCTTAGGAGTTGATGACTTAGATTTGAAGATTTTTTTACAACGATGTAATATTTTATGTCTATTTTCAAAAATAAGCGAAATAACCTAAATACTTAATTCGGGGTGCTATAACGTTAAAAAATGTATTATGTACTGAATAGAGTTGTTAAAAGTATTGAAATTATTTGTTTTAGAAAAGAATTAATTAAGTCTTTAAAGTTAGAGCGCAAGCTTGATAATAAATTAGAAAAATTGGAGCATAAGACATTCAAAATCAAAGAAAAGAAAATGGCCCTATCACGACCAGGTGAAGACATTGTACGAAACACTTCCAAAAGCCGACTTATAGGTATGCCCATTACGGAAACCGAGTCGCTCATGGATGCCTCACCCGTAGGACTGCACGACACTACAATACCACATATGTCTGGTGGAGAGACGTACCAGCAAGAATGGGAAGTGGTTAATACTGGAAAACTGCCTTGGACTGCTGATGTATGCTAAGTTTTTTTTTTTTTTTAATTGTTTATTCCCTGCATGTTTTTTGACTTATAAGTTATGTAAGTTTAGGCAATTGAGAAGGAATGAAGAATTTTCAGTGCTTATTAAAAGCATGAGAATTCTGTACAAATAACCGGGACCTTGGGTTTGATATCCCAGGAGAGTTGTCTTGCTCTTGACTAAGTTGCTCACCAGGGAAGGTCACGATAAGTTGTCGCTAGAATTTTATTAAGGCTGTGTTTATTGCATCAAGAACATCAAAACTAAATGTTTTCCAGAGTTATACGTACCACTGGCCATTTTCTTCGGAAAAATAGGGGAAAAACTGAAAAGCTGAATAATAAAAGTAATTTTTGCGATCGCGTTGGCCATGAAACCGTCAGGGACAAAATCAAAATTTTTCTATTTACCAATACGCGTATCCTTTGCAAGTAAAATAGAGCAAATTTTTTGAAAAAATCTTTAACGGTTCCGGAGAAAAACACGAAAAACGTGGCCTTTGTAAAAAAGGCTTTTCCTATGTTAAACACCTATGCAAGTCGCCTAGATATAGTTATACAGATATACCACAACTTCTCAAATCATAGCGCTTATGCAAGGGTTTCGTTTTTGACGTTTATCTCCAGAACCGTTAAAGATTTTTTCAAAAAATTTGCACCATTTTACTTGCAAAGGATGCGCGCATTGGTAAATAGAAGAATTTAGAATTTGTCTCTGACGGTTTCATGGCCAACGCGATGGCAAAAATTACCTTTTTATACCAATTTTTCAGTTTTTTCCCCTATTTTTCCAAAGGAAATGGCCAGTGGCACATATAACTCTGGAAAACATTTAGTTTTGATGTCCTTGATGCAATAAACACAGCCTTGATCAAATTCCAGCGACAACGTATCGTGACCCTCCCTTGTCAGTATTTAATGGTTCCATCCTTGCTGGGGCCCCAAAAAAAAATTTTTTTGGGCTCGATCGAATTTTTAATGGTTTTAGGCTATCCAAAAATTTTGAATTCAATCCTGCTTTCAATGGTTCTTGCAGTTTCTTTTCATGAATCCCAAATTGTTTGTTTTTTTGTGCATCATAGTTTTCGGTCACGAATCTGGATCGAAACTTGCTCATAATGACCCTTGTGGTTTATTTTCAAGAAATTCAAATGTTTTTGTTTGAATTACTTTGCATCAAAAAAAGCAAAAGCGGTTATTGTTATTAATGCTTTTTTTTTCAGACTGAATTACGTTATGCTTGGGGATCTGAATCGCTTAAACCGGTTGGGAAAAATGTGACTTGCCCAAAATTAAGTCCAGGAGAAAAGGGCACTGTTTCGGTTTATCTTGAAATTCCAAGTACGTATTTAAAATTTACAGTTTGTATTACAGTTGTATCCAAACCCATGCCCCTACGTTTTCCAAAACAAAACAGATTTTTGAAAAAAATTTAGGCCTGAACCTCTAATTTTTTGTGTATTTTACAGAAAAACCAGGCAATTACGAATGTTACTGGCATTTTTATCACGAGGGCTACCGCTTCGGCCACTGGCTAGGATGTCAAGTAATCGTCGACGACCCACTTCCGCTTAAATTGCAACAAATGTTTCAACGCATCAACGACGGAATAACAATCGAAGAGACCGTCACTGAATTTACACCGGAAAGTAGTTGGTGCAGTAATAAAAAACCAAAAATGAACCATTGCCAGCCTGAACCAGAAATTTTGAACAACGAAATAAACGACACTAAAGAAAAATGCACAAGTACCAGCGTGACCGAATCAGAAATATTCGAACCCCCCAATCCGTTCGACAAAGTCACAGACAAAGAAACCATTAATTTCCTGGGCGAATGGGCGCAATTGCAGAATCTGAAATTACAATCTTCTGATACACCCGACGTCTTGAGTTCCGATTCCGACAACCAGAGCATCATTTCGATTGCAGACAGCAACTCGTCACTCAGCTCTTGTGAGGAATTCGTGCTAGTGCCGATGCCCAGCTGCTTTAAAGTCGACGAACCGGAATCAAAACCGACGGACTTGGAAAAGGCCGGCCAGGAAAATGCTGTCAACATAGAAATTAAGTTGGAAAACGTTGAAAATGATCCGCCCCCGTCGAACACAACGAAAGAGAGTGACGATAATAATAACACTGAAGAGGCGATTAACGTTTCAGACAGCAGCAGTGAGAGTATAATCGAAATCAAAAGCGAATCTCGCCATTCGCTCGAAACTCTGCCTTGCGGAATCAAATACGAACCAGGCGCAGACTCGAACATGGCCGCCTGGGATAACAACGATGATAATTACGATCACTCGCAGATTATTAAAAAAATGTCCGAATTGCAATTCAAGTGCAGCCTAGAAGACATCACGAGTGTTAATGATACGGTCACTAGTAAACCCGACATGATCACGGAGTTTTTGAAGACGCAAGGTGGACCTAGGGGTTACGCGTATGTGACGATAAATGGGCAAAAAACGGCCGTTCCAAAACAGGTACTAAGGGCTGATTATTTAGTGACTGCAGAAGAAGCACCACATCCTCCGGTTGACTCTGGTCTGAAAATAGTTGACGAAAATTTAGCCATCACAAGTAATGCAGACGTGGGAAGTAGCACGTATCCGTTGACGAACGTTAAAACCACAAACAGCGTCTATGTGTCTGCGGAAACGACACCTGCTTCATCCCATTGCTCGATTCAGGCAAACAACTGCAACCACTTGGAAAAAACGAACTGCCCAAATAACAGCCGACTGTTTGTGTTTCCCCAAAGTTGTCCGGGTTTTGAAGTCGTCTATCCTGAGTGTCCATCGCTCGAAAATCAGCCAACTGACTTAGTCGATGGAGAAAACAAAGAACAAGAAGTCCCACGCAGCAGTGCGTCTTCGACCCAGCAGTCGTTTTCGTATTCAACTCAGAACCCGTGGTGGTCCCATTACAGCAACGCGAGTATGGACGGGCAGTGTGACCGCAGCATGTACGGCTGTAGCACACCAACAAACAACTCGCATCACTGTCACGGCAACGGCGTACATTATTCCTACCAGCACGGTATGGGAGAAACCAGCCATTCTTACCATCAGGGCTGCAACGTCAACGGGCAAAACATGCACCAGCATTATGGGTTCAATGTTGGAAATTGCCAGTGCAACGGTCACTTCTCCCAAAGACGTTTTAATTGTACACCTGTGAATATGCCTGCACACGCCGAAACAGAATCTCCTGCTAGTACATTTTGCCAACCGTCAGAAACTTCACAGTCCAGCGTTTCGTCTGAACCTTTGAATAGAGCGACTGCCCCACCACTTAACACCTCGACGGACATGAGAAACATCATACCACAATCGGTCCAAATCTTACCGGAAGCTTTAGTCACTGGTGCTGTGAATGTGGCGTCATCTGCTGTTAACACGGCACGCTCAGTTCTTAATATGTTTGTTCCAACCAAACATGATGAGGTTAGTAAATTACATTTTATTAATTTAGGTTGGTAATTTTGGCTAATGAGGTGAAAAAAGATGAATCCCTAAAACCATCAGTGCCAATTATACTGCGATTTTGCTTAGTTCTAGGATTCTTCTTCTTCTTCTTAATCGGTTCCTCTTGTACCTTTCGGTGTCGAGGTATGCTTTTCTATTTCTGTATTGTTTCTCCACTCCTTCCTATCGTTGGCTAATTGTGGCACATCTCTCCAGCTGACTCCTTTTCCTTCTAGTCTCTTCCTCACTTCTTTTTCCCATTTTATTCTTGGTCTTCCTCTATTTCTTTTTCCCTCTATCTGCATTTTCCATCCTATTTTCGCGTATCTACTTTCTGCCATGCGTAGTAAATGTCCAAGCCATCTTAATTGATTCGTCGCCATCTTTTTCTTAATATCTGTTACTCCTAGGTTATTTCGGATTTTTTCGTTACTGATTTAATCGATCAGTCTACATCCCTCTATTCTTCTCAGAAATCTCATTTCCTGTACCTGTATTCTTTGTTTGTTTTTTTTTGAGTTAGTGTCCAAGTTTCTGAACTGTACGTTATCACTTTCCAATAACTCCTTAAAATAATTTCCCCATCTTTCGATAATTTCTTTTTCTGTTGCCAGTATTTTTCCCTGTTTATCCATTATTTGCTTTAATGTATGGTTTTTATCTTGTTTTAGGTTTTTTAATACCTTGTAGAAAAGTTTTTGATTGCTCGCATAATGTTCTTCCATTCTTTTTCCAAAGACCACCCAAGTCTTTGCTTTTGCTTCTAGCACAGTCCGTTTCGCCTTTTCTCTTTGTTGTTTATATTTTTCGTAATCTGTTGTTTTGCTTGTTGTCAGGTATTTTTTCCAAAATCTTTTCTTTTCCTTTACTTCTCTTTTGACTTCTTCGGTCCACCAGGCAGTTTGTCTCCTATTATTACTATTACCCTGTTTCATTGTCCCACATGCTCTTTCGGCAGACTTGAGAATAATTTTTTTGAAATCTGTCCATAAATGCTCCAAATCCTTGCCTTGTTCGTCCCCTTCACGCTTTTGCATCTCAGTTTTTATATAATCTTAAAAGTTTTGTTGTATATCTTTCTCTTTTAGTTTATATGCTTTTATTTTTTTAATATTTTTCTTTTCATCTTGTTCTATTCTTTCTGGGTCATTTTGCCTTATTTGTATTGTTGCCATAAGTAGATAATGATCACTGCCTATTTCTGCCCCCCGGTATACTCTAGCGTTTATGACTTTGCTGTTTTCTGTGTCCTCTACAATAATATAATCGATTATTGACTTTTCATCCCTACTTTTTACCACTCTTGTGTATTTATGGATATTTTTGTGTTTGAATCTGCTATTTATTATTGACATATTATTTTCAAAGCAAAATTTTATTAATCTCCTTTCATTGTTATTCAGTACTTCTTCCCCATATCTTCCCAGCACTGTGCCATACTTTTTGACATCATTACCAACTCGTCCATTAAAATCTCCTACTATGATTGTTCTCCCTTGCATTTCATCCACTGTTTCTTGTAGTTGTTTATAAAATATATCTTTATCCTCTTCTGCCGCATTCTCATTCGGACCATATGCCACTACCACCCCTATCAATTCTTTCTTTGTAATTTGTATTTCTACCATCATTACTCTTTCTGATATACCTTTCCATCTTTTAATTTTTTCACTCCATTGTTTTCTTACTATGCAGGCTACCCCAGCTTTAGCAAATTCCGTTTCTTTTACTCCACTATATATTTATATATGCCCTTTGTCGAGCTTTACTATTCCTTTCCCTTTTTTCTTCGTTTCCGTTAATCCTAATATTACAAATTTTCTATTGTCAAATTCCTCTACTAATTCTACTTCTTTTCCTTTTATGCTTCTTGTATTTTATGTTCCTATATTTACTGTCCATTTCCGTTGCTCATTGTCATTTATATTCCCAATGTTTCCGTTTGGCGTACTCAAGTGGGAATTCCAGGTTACCCCATCTTTAAACTTGCTTGTTAGTTTTTTGAATCTGAGTGTTTGTTTTACCTTTTTGCCAATTTCTGTTCAACTCCATCCCATATGTGTAGTTGGTTGTCGATATAAAGTTTTTTATATCCAATTCTTATTTTGTGTCCCTGCTTACTAGCATCTTTTGCTTTTTCTATAATTTTTCCTTGTATTTCCCGCTCCATGACCGTAAGGTCATTGTCTATGTACATTTTTCTGCCTTTCAGTTTGCTTTTGTTTTTCATTACCTCTAACTTTTGCCTGCCGTTATCCAGTCTAGCTATTCTAGGATTAACGTGGTTTAATCCCAGGTTTAGCTTTTATGCAATTAGGCCTTGGTATCGAAATTCCTCTGTAATTAGCACGATTTTTAGTATCTCCTTTAAATTATTTTTTTTTAACAGGCTGGTAGATGGGTAAACGGTCACTGGGTTCCGAATGGATTGGAAACACCGCGTGAACGAGCTTTACGGACACTCCAAGAGATGGGTTTTTGGGACAGAGATCTGAACGCAACTTTATTGGCTCGCTACAACGATGACCTAACCCGAGTAATCTCCGAACTTGTTCAGTAAGATAAATCACGATATTTATTAGTTTCTAAAAACAATGCTTGAAGTACAAGTATTTTAGATAGCTTAAAAACTAATGTATAACTCTTTGAAACACTGTATAGATGTAAAAAAATCTCACCTTGTGTAATGATGTTGAATAGTTCGTTTTTTTTGTAAGAATCAGTAATAATTTTTTCTTTGGAAGAGTTGATTGAATGGTTTATGGTACATGTGGAGATTTGCTGTTTACGTGGAGATTTATATGAAAACTTTTTAGTTTTAGTTATGTAACTTTATATTCTTTGGTTAACAGAAATGGGGGTTTTTTGATTTTAAGTATTAGTGATAAATTACTGCATTTTTTGCTCGTAAAACTTCATTACTATTTTCAATATGTATTTGAAGAATTTAAGATATAAAATGAAATCTCGTGTTCACCTTGCAGCAAAGTAAATGTAGTAAAATAAAACTAATGC
Source organism: Elmis aenea (assembly GCA_947652605.1). Taxonomy (NCBI): domain Eukaryota; kingdom Metazoa; phylum Arthropoda; class Insecta; order Coleoptera; family Elmidae; genus Elmis; species Elmis aenea. Next base: position 12,941,534 of record OX393577.1, read on the forward strand.
AATATTTTTCAGTTTTTCAACAGTTTTGTGCACTGTCGTCAGTTTAAAAATTAAAAACAGGTGATTTTTGTTGGTTTGTGTTTAATTAAAAATCGCTAATCTTATTTATTGTGTTTTTCTTCAATTTCAATTCTTAAACAATTTCACAGTTTCGTGATACTTCATGAGTAGAATGTTTTTCTTTCGTGCTGATGAAGTAGCATGAAGCCGTGAAATTGTTTAAGAACTGAAATTGAAAGAAACCACAATAAATAAGATTGGCGATTTTTAATTAAACACGAACTTAAAAAAGAATGAGCATAAAAATTCAAAAGTATTCGCTTGATTTAGGAAGGCCTATTTTTTTTAAATAACTGATGGCAGAAGGGCAATTTAACATTTATTATTTGTGTTAACAATGAGTTCCTTCAGTGTGGTTAGAATGCCCCACCACCCTAACAATTATTGTGTTAACATTTTAGTGAAATGTACAGGGTAGCCGAATTTTTTATTCCCTGTAACTATGAATTTAACGCTAATGTTTGCATTTAATTTAATACATTTCACTTTTGCTATCGAAAGTCCATAAGAATGTATTTATTTAAATTGTTTTATGGCGACAGAATTTTTAAACTGCCGTAGTGTAGAATATTTGCTAGATTATTATACAGCTTTTGACTTTCCCACTATATTCAGCTGTTTTGATTTTAATTAAAGTAGTTACTTGACAAAATTTCAAAAACAATAGTTTCATTCGTATAAATTTAGTGTTTCTGCTATTTTTGTATTATTTATTTTTGCAGTATTAGAAATGGATTGTGTTTAAAAAATCTTTCTACGTATTAAGTATTTTACGTAACCATGCAGGGGTGTACTACTAAAATTTCAATATGATTTTAGAAAAACAACCCCAAAAAATATTATGTACCTTAAATTCAATTGTTTTTGGTCGTAGGTTTGTTAGAAATGGTTTTTGTTTTTCGAATATTTATATATTTTTTTGTTTAAAGATATGTAGATATGTAATGTAGATCATTTCATTCTGCATTATTGAAAGAAAAATATGAAGTCTGAATACTTGATTATTGATTGGGAATGCAAAGCTGAATATAGATTACTGATAAATTTATTCTAACATATGTGTATTGAAAGGCACCGCACACTTGAAGATTATTCTTCGATAAATTAAGTAGGTATGTGATATGTAATCTTGTAGCTGTGTTATTCTAAACTTTAATAGATTATAGTGTATTTACTGACATTTGGTTATATGTTTGAAGCCATGTATGTAATCGTTTAATAAAGTGTTTTTGCGTTATGGTATAAAATAGTATTTTTTTTATTTTACGTGTTCGAAATTCTTCGGTACTCTTGCAAAGACAAGATCATATCTTGCTATTGTTTCAAGTCTTTGAAAATAAGTGAAAATTCAGGGAGATATCGGATAACACTTTTTTATGGAGGCGCAGTGTCCTATTCATGTGTATAAAATTTAATTTTAAAATATTGTAAGCACTGGTTTCTCATAATAGGGTTGGCAGCGAAATTGAACAAATGTCATAGTAATGTCAAATTTGAAGGTTATTTAATACTTTTACTATAAAAATGGTGTTCTTAAAAGAAGATTTTAGTTATTTGCACGCGTTCTCGGATTTTTTGAGTGTTATAACAATCACTTTATCATTTGTGTTAAAAATTCCACAGATAATAACTGTAGTTAAAGTGAAAAATGCCCAAGGAATAAATTTGATAGGCCTTTTAATGGAATTATTCAGGTAAATTTACTTTAAATCATGTGAGTGTATGAAAGATCGTTTAATGTTACTAATTTTTAGTTATACCGTGATGTTTTCTTACAATTTCCGAAGTGGATATGCGTTACTAACCTATTTAGAGTATCCAATTATACTTATTCAAGAATTGATATTAATATATTTTGTTGTATACTACAAGGGGTATTTAGGAGCTCAAAGTGTAGTAGGAGCTGGGATATATATTTCTTTAGCATCTGCATTCTTAACTGGTGTTGTACCTAGAGAAGTCCTAACGTTTCTTGTGGTATGTGCATGATTTCTAATCTCGTACATTGTCTAATTGTGTCTCAATTTTTAGCCATTATGCACTCCTATAGGAGCATCATCTAAAGTAGTTCAATTACTTGAAATAATAAGGGCTAAAAATGCTGAGTCTGTAAGCGTACTTACTTGGTTCATATCAGCATTTACAAACTTAAGTAAGTTTCTTTGCTATAGTTAAGTGATGGTATTGAAAATTATTTTTTAGCGCGTGTTTTTACCATTTACATGGATTCTGCCGATTTTACTCTACTGCTAAACTTTACTGTTAATGTTGGTCTTAGCTCTTCAGTTATGTTCGCAGCATATTATTATAAGTATATTAAACCTAAGACAGATTAAAAACTTGTTACACTATTAACTTGGTATTTTTGGCCAAGGTTTTATGTACGGGTATTCCAGTTTTGTAATATTTTTACTTTAAAAGATAAAATACAATATAATGAATTTAAAGATTGGAGTTAGACGGATTGTTGGGATACCCAGTACATTTTTTAGTATTGTTTTGAAATCATGTTTTTTCTTTTTAAGTTTGATCTTGCTTATATTTTAACTGATTTTTTAAAATTTTGTGATTTTTAGGGGTGTGATCAAATTTTAACTTTAAAATTTAAATTATTTTTAATTGTGTTTTGTGCTGTTTGTTTAATTTTTTGTTTGTCTTTGTACTGTTCACAAATTGAGTGCAATAAGAGTTTTTTTGTATGATCAAATATAGCAATAAGGCCCGATTGCACAAAGTAACACTGGTGTTAAAATACGACTTAATCCCCAAAACTAAGCAAAATCAGCACCAACTATGCTGCAATTTTGCCTAGTTCTAGGGTTAATATGGTTTAACCCCGGGGTTAATCTCAGGTTCAACTTTTATGCAATCAGGCATAAGGATGTTTAATGAAAGCAACAAAATAAATCATTTAGTGCAGTGTTTACCAAAATCATAACCGTCTCGTACCCCTTTTAAGAATTAAGTCTTATCAGTGTACCCTTCTTGGCCGGAGATAGGGCTAATTATCATAATATTAAATTTTAACTAATTGTTTTTTACAGCTAAAGATTACTAAAGTATAATAAAAAATTCTTTTGCATGCCCACACTTTGGTAAACAATGATTTAGTGTATTGCTGACCCTCGTTCATTTGGTCAGTAATAGAGGGTCAGGTTGGTTAAAGCTTTTTTTAAATAAATAATGAAAATGAAGGTAATTTTGGACTTTTACACCATGATAAATCCTAGCATTTTTGCACAATTCCACTCATTGTATTTTTTCCATATATCTGTTTTTATATTTACTTTTTATACAATATTTACTTTGTCAATTGTAAAAAAAAAACTTTCATATGTGCACCGATTTGTTACATAGAAATTTACCTGCATTACAGTTTCATGTATTAAAAATAACAAAACTTACTACAGTAGAGACAGTTGAGGTGTATATTTTTATTATAAGTATAAAGTCTATAAGCAATAATGATATATTATCATTAATAACTAGTAAAACTGTACAAATATATGATATTATTGATGTTATAAATTAATACTTCAGATATATTATTGTTATTTAAAATGTGTTATTTAAATATTATTAAAAAAATCTTTACATAAATTATGAATTAATAAGTTGCCTATAATTTTTTATAGTATTATTAACAAATATTTGATGTATCTTAGTTGGTTTAATGTTTAATTGTTTGGGTGTTTGGGTAATTGTAAAATTACGTTTTGGGATTGTTATGTCATAAACTGTTGGTTTATACTTAAATTCTGTTGTAGTATGTATATGTATGCTAGCATTTTACCAAAAACCTGCCATTTTTTTACATTTTATATGAAATATAGTTTTTTAATTCTGTAAATATTCTATGGAAATGATTAATTGAAAGTTTTTATTACTTGTAACTCAATTTGTTATGTAAATTATGTTTTGTTTTCAACTGATTTTAATTAAATCTAATAAATAAGCGAATCATACAGAGTTTTTTTTTCAGTAAAAATTTGTATTAAGCAATTTATTTTTTAAATAATTAGATACTGCGTCGTTAAAAAAAACATTAAAAGTACGTTACTGCTCTTAAATCTTTGGTGGTGATTTTTTGCAAGAATGTTCAGAATTCTCGTACTTATTTTAAAATTAAATTGAGGCATATATGCCTGCTATTTATTTTTATATCTCTAAAATCTACATTAAGTATGAAATTTTATGGCAACAAAAGTAGCTAATACTAATTACATTTCTCAGAGTAAATGTCGGTAAACATATTAAACTTTTAAGATCTTTATTGACCATGATTATTAAAATCATGTAACAATGGTTTTCTGCTGTTAAGAATTGTTGATGGAATAGACGGAATTCGCACCACAGAAGCTAATCTTTCTGCATCCTTTACATTTACGAGCCTTTTTTGTCGAGTGGGGAAGATTTGAGACAGGTCCGTACTTAAAAATTTTGTAAGTCACATTTTTTAAAAGAACATCGCGAGGTACATAGTTACCGTTGCTAGTCTGCCAACTTTTGTTTTTAGCTTCAACTGTTTCACTGACGATTCTGTCCAATCACGTCGTCAATTCGAAAAATGGCTTTTGTTTCAACATCGTTTGTATTTTGTGAAATAGCTTATATTTTTTTGTAAATTTTTAAGTTTGTTGAAGTAATATGTCCCACAAGTAATCCGTATTAAAACTTTGCTTAGCACTTTAGTTTTTCGCTTATTATTTCACTAAAATCTTTAAAAAAAACTATGGGGTACCCAATGAATGTACCTGCTTTAAATTCATTAATGTAAATTATCCTATAAATTCACTCTCTTAATATAAGTACGTATTATTCATTACGCATTAATCAATTAAAATTTAATTTAAAAAAATTGTTGAACCGGTCCTGCGTGTCGGGGTTAAGTAATTTTGCGGCTAGCTAAGTCGGCTTAGTAAAGCAAAGATGTTGGTGCAAGAAGCACGGGTGGGCCTGCTACTGGCCCTACTACTCGTGGTCGGTACGCGCGCGGAAATTTTAACGCCACCGTATTTTAACCTGGCAGAAGGTAAAAAAATTACCGCATCTGCAACTTGTGGTGTTGATACAGAAGGACCGGAATTGTATTGCAAACTCGTCGGGGCGAATGCCGAAAATGATATTAACGTGAATTTGATACAGGGACAGGTGAGTTGCTTTTAATGATAGCAATTTAATAATTATTTTGCTGGTGGTATGACGGGGTCCTTCGAAATATTTTGGCGGAACGGCCGACCGATCTTAACGCTCTAAAAAAATCAATTTGGTTAATGATACACGTTTACGTGTTAATGCTGTGCAATTTTTTTATTTCATAAATTTATTTAAATTTAAAACTAATTTTTCTATTAATATTATTCGAAATTTCCTGCCATTTGTTGTACAGGGTGGTCCAAATTCGATGGGATTACATGGGTATCTCGCTTAATAGTCAATATAGAGAAACGGTTAAATTATCAAAAATGTGCAGTTTTTTGAAACAAACTCAGAACCGCATTTAAAAATATTTTATCACTTCCCGTTTTTCTTGTTTTTTTTTTGTTTTCACATCCTACTTTTGGTTTCTCATCTTTAAAAAAATCTAAAAACCTTTTTACTTGCGTATTATTGAAAATAAATACGTTGACCCTTATATATTTGGTAATGGAAAAAAATAAGGAATATAAATAGGTCATAGCCAACTATAGCTTCCATTTAAAAAAAGGTGAGTTTGTGTCACAACTCTTTAACGGCCAGCGGAAAAAAAAACAATTTTTTAGTGCTATCAAAATCTACATAAAAACATCTAAAAATAATCTTCATAAACTCTTTCGATATTTAAAACAATAAGGGAGATGCGACACATTATAAATATAGGGGAAAGTACCCATGAATGGGACAGTCCTTGGATGGGATATTCTTAATAAACTATAGTTAAACACAAATCTTTATGTACGTGCATAGATGGTAAATCGCGTACCTAATGTATGTAATACAATCGTGTTGTATACAACATGAGAACTTCGAAATGTGGTTGTACATTAGGTACGCGATTTACCATCTATGCACGTACATAAAGATTTGTGTTTAACTATAGTTTATTAAGAATGTCCCATCCAAGGACTGTCCCATTCATGGTTACTTTCCCCTACCTAACAAAAAAACAGCTTTTCTTTAATAACTCAAAAACCGGAAATGATAGAATATTTTTGAAAACGGTTCTGAGTTTGTCCCAAAAAACTGCACATTTTTGGTAATTTAACCGTTTCTCGATCTTGACTATTAAGCGAGATACCCATGTAATCCCATCGAATTTGGACCACCCTGTACAGTAAATACATTAAATTTACATACACTGATTCTAACACTTGCAGAAAATGAACACATATTTCATACTTTAAAGAAAAGAGAACGAATCAAAAAAGTACTTTTGGAAAAGGGTTCCCCAAATTTGGTAGTTAAAGTTTGAAAAATTCAACACTCGCCCAGAACACGCTTCAAAAAACGCCGAATACAATGTTTATCCTAAAAACGAAATCTAAAAAATGAGATGGTATTAACTGCTCAAAAAAATTTTTTTTTATAATGGTTAAACACTTATTTTCGCAGAATTGTAAATAATGTGCTATAAAATCTATTTAGTGACTTAAAAAATTTAAGCACGCATTCATTTTCTAATTTTCCAAACTGTTTAAGCGGTGTAACTTTAAAATATTTGCAACATTACTTCGTTTATCAAAAGTTACCTTTTCTTAAATTTTTGGACGTAGCTCCTTTGTAAATAAATGAAAGTTTGCAATCTTCCTGCGCCAGCTTTTCAATGTGAGACTAAATAATATTGAAATTTTTGTATCACACAATTTTTAATGTGCTTTTTGATGTTGTATATGAGCCGTTTGATTTTAAAGTGGCATAAGTCGTTCTTTTGCGAAAAATGAATAAAGCTGTTTACGATTTCAAAAATGTATGGTATTTGGTATTTTCACCTTTAAACATTTCACTCGCAGTTTCTTTCAAATCATTAATATTTTCAGCAAGAGAAATTTTATTGTTAAAGAGAAGTGCAAATACATTTATTTTGAAAATGGCATAATGCTGGATTTGCTTTCCTGTATACCCTAAACTTACCACAGTTATTTTAAAAATTTAAAACAAAGTAAAATGTCCGAAGATTTCTTCACTCCTATTAATGACAATGATTCAATACATATATAAACTTTTATATAAAAAACGATATATAAATGTAAGAATGCATTTACTTATTACTTATGTATTTTATAAATATAAATGATAATAAAAAATATTGGAATAAACTTACAATGAAGTACATTTTATAAATTACTTTTATTATATAATTTACTTATCATCTTTCTTAAATTACTGTCTTATCAAACATCACTTCAGTTAAACACATGCACGAAATAACACAAGTTCGTAGTTTTTATAAACTATTAATTTTAAAACTGGCTTAAGTCACTTTACAGTAATGGAAAATGACGATTCGTTAACGTCTGTGCGAAATTATGTATACTGAGAAAATTATAAGTTATCGGGATTCGGGATAACTAATATAAGTGAAATTTCTTTATAGTTAGCATAAATATTTTTAGACACATTATAATGCAAAACATTTAGATGCAGTGTTTCCCAAAGTGTGGTACGCGTACTACTGGGGGTACGGAAAGAGTTTGGTGGGGGTACGCGCTGCACCGGGCTTTGGCTGTACCTGGTGCCGTATTTGTAGTTAATTATGAATAAATTTTATTTTTCGTTTATTATTTTTATTTCTTTTTTAACGAGGGGTACTCATTGTTACGAAAATTATAGAAGGGGTACACAGGTGTCGAAAGTTTGGGAAACACTGAAATAGCTCAAAATAACATAAAACTGACCAATTTTAAAATAAAGAAAGAAAACATACAGAACTTTTCGATCATAGTTAAATTTGTCTTCTTACAATCTGTTTGTGTATAAACATCCTTGATACTTCATAGAACCAACTACTGTATCGGTTGGATTTCCAAAATTTTATTTTTGTACGCTTCTCCTGCGGTTGTAATAACGTCCGGTGATAATATGCAATTAAAATGTTTTACATCATCATTTTTTTAATTATTTACGAATATAACTAGAAGATGAATCGTACAATCAAGTACATATGGGTCATTAATTTAATGATGTCATAAAATGAATTAAATGAATGGCCGTTAAAAAATTGTTAATGATTGACCATAAATGGAGTAAAATGTTTACTTAAATTCTAAAAATAATTTGATGAAATAACTATACACGTAACCAGTGAATTCCAATTTAATGTCGTTAAAATTTTCGACAAATTCCTACTGAAAAAAAAAACACCTTCCACAGATATTTTTATGGCGTTAAGTATTTTTCTTTCTATAAATTTGTGTATTGATTTAATTGTTTACATTTCTTGACCTCTAACTTCTTGTGTACTAAAGACTTCAAGGAGTGGATAAGACAAATAGGCCATTCCCCTCATTGATAATGCACAAACCCTGTGTGATACAAACAGTAACCTTTTATAGATAAATATTTGGAACACGACCTTTGCCTTCTTTTTAAGTCTTCCAAATAAAACAAAAATGGTAGTGGTATATCCTAACTTCAATTTCATGAAACAGTTTTTTAATTTACTAGCATTCTTCTCTCACCTAAATTTTCTCAAATACGAATTAGCATACTACAATATTACACATTAGCTTTTAAAAGTTGAATACATTTTTGAAAATTCTGAACAAATGGAAGAATCTAAATAAATTTTCCATAAACGTTTAAATGATCTTGGATCGGCCTTTATATACAATTTTTTTCTTCAATAATATTGTATAAGAGAAAGTACAGGGTGTTCTAAAAGGTACGCATTTGCTAATTTTTGCATAAATCATATGTTTAGGACTTAAATAAAACGATTTTAGCCAAAAAAATCTTTTTTTATGTCTCCCATCATATACAAGGTGTCCCAGTTATGGTGAACAGCAAGGGTGGGCGATATATCGATACAATTTTGGTATCGATATTCGATATCGAAATTCCGACATCGCCCACCCCTAATGATCAGCATGGGAATTCGTAAACAGGAAGAGATACAGAGTTAGTTAAATGGTTCAAAATGATCTATGATTTAAAAGCAACTATTCTACGAAAAAGTCTTCGAAAAAAGTAATGGTTTTTGCGCTATTGATAAAAAACAAAACACATCAGGTTTTTAATTTATTTACAATCACACTCAACATATTTTTCAACATTATCGAGGCACTTTTTTGCGTATATTTGAAATTTGTCAACAAATTTTACCTATCTTCATTTCTTATTGTTTTTTTAAAATCAAGTTTTTTATTTTAAATTCGGCTGATGTTAACATAACAAAAAAAAAATTAAAGGTAAAATTTATTAACACATTTTAAATATACGCAAAAAAGTTCTTCTATAATGTCGAAAAATATTTTGAGTGATTTCTAATAAGCAAGTTATAAGCAAAAATTAAAAACCTGATGTGTTTTGTTTTTTATCAATAGTGCAAAAACTATTAATTTAACTTAACTTTTTTTTTCATAGATCAGTTGGTTTAAATCATAGATCATTTTGACCTATTTAACCAAATCTAAAAAACAATTACTCCTATTTGTTAAAAACGTTTTATTTGGGTCGTTTATCTTGTGGGACACCCTGTACATTGTTTGGTTCATTCCCAAAACGTTTACCAATTTATTTGTGTTTTGAAGGCCTTACTATGCCAAGTCAGTCGCAACAGTCTTTTACAGATAACATTTTGCTTTTACGTTTAAAATTTTCAATTTATGAGCCTTTACAACCTGATGCTGATTCTAAAAATATCTATACTATACCTTATCAATCGCGTATGATTTAAATGTTTAACATCTTTTTATGTGGTACAGAACTTATGGCACGATAATTAATAAGTTTAGTCGAAGAATCACATATCTTATTAGTGCAAAGAATATCTTCTTTAAAAATATCTTAACTAGTTTCGAAACACTCATCCCTTCGTCGGTAGATTCGTTATTTACCAGTACAATTCCTTCTTTATTAGTCCAAGGCTTTTCTCTTTTCATTAGTGCACCTCGTCCCGTTTTCAATACTACTAGACACAAGAGTCGTGAAACTACTATAGATAAAAAAGATATTTTACCGATAAAAATTAAAAATCTACCGACGAAGACATGATAGTCTCGAAACTACTCGAGCTTTTCTACAAGAGATTCTTGTCACATATAACGTAAGTGACAAGTCACTTAAGAAATTCAAACTTACATCAAGTAAATCATTCATGTTTGTGTTGTAATCAATTGTGTTTTTTTTTCAGTTTTGCGATGTTTGTGACCCAACACGTCCTGATAAGATGCACCCTCCAGAGTTTGCCGTTGATGGCATGGAAACCTGGTGGCAGAGTCCTCCGCTTTCGAGAGGGATGAGATACAACGAAGTTAATCTCACCATAAATTTGGGACAGGTCAGTAATTTTTATCACATTAAATATTACTGCTACAACAATTCATTTAATTTTTACACCTGTATGGATAAAAAAAAAAGCTATTTGAGTTTGTGTGTTTAAACTATTTAAAGTGAGCGCAATACAATATTGAATTGTTCAAGAAACTTCGTTAAAGTCAATAGTACATTTTACTGCTTAAAAATAAATTAAGTTCGTTTGGCCTGTTACATATAGGTGTAACAACAAAAGTCGAAATTCTAGACCTGCTGTTACAATCAATTATAACCGCTGTGGGTCAGTTTAAAATTATGAATGAATATTGTAGTAAGGCAAAAACCAGTAGGGACTGCAATAAAACTGACCATTGGCTTCAGACTAAATAATTACTTTACGACTTCTTTGACACTTTTAGACAAACTCTCTTTGTATTTGAATGTCTGAGCCTCTAGCCTGCAGAATAAAAGGTTTAGAAAAAGTTCTGCACATTGCAATATGTAGTGTAATATACTACAAAGTAAAGTTCAACTCAGTTTTTAAAAATCATTGTTAAATTAAAGTTGCAGAATTGTAAACCAACCTTTTAATTTTAATAATTGAAGTATTGCGATTTTTAAACTAAGCAAGCAATTTAGTAATTAAGCCCAAAAATGCTCCTCATAAACTTTATCTACAAAAAGCGGAATTTGTTCTTTTTGGCAGGCCTTCAAATGCAAACAACTGGACATAATCTTCTTATTATTATTCTTACGCTTCTCTACCGTTAAGTGGGAGGTTTTTCTTTTTTTGTTTGCCTCTTTTTGTATGCTTCCCTCCATCTTTTTCTATATCTTGTTGGTTTTTTCCTCCACTTGAACCTTTTGTTTGTGGCAGCTTATTTCACCTCCTCATTCCAAGTTTTTCTTGGTCTTGCTTTTCCATTTTTTTCTCCTGTTCGCGCTTCATATGTTTTCCTGGCATCCTATCTTCTTTCATTGCATACAGAGTGTTCCAGATTACATTTCCAGCATGGTAATCTCGCTTATTATAAGAGATACAGGTTTCATTAAATTAGATGAATTATTCCTTAGTATGAAAGGAACCACGATCAATTTTTAAAGTTACAACATTTCTTGTACATCAGATATAACAAAAAAAATATGAAAATGTTGAATTTCTTTTTTCTCTCATAACTTTTTTATTTAATTTATTTAATAATAATAATAATAAATTATTTAATAATTAATTCATTAGATCAATTTTATTAATACTTTCTAAAGGTACTTTTTATTGGCGAATGTAACTGTTATTTTAGATTTTTTTTAACACCCACCATTTTCGGAATATTACTCCTAATTTCATTTTTTCTTATGGGCCGCTTAGTTGGCTATTAAATAGTTGAATGTGCTTTTTTTCTCTTTTAAATGAGATGTTACTTGCTATATCTATTTTTGTAAATAAGTCACAAAATGAAGAAAAATCGAATTTTACTAATCACTTATCAAGTTATCTATAAAAATAAGAACAAAAAACAACTAATTAAATGTCCAAGGTGACTTATTTATAAAAATAGATATAGCAAGTAACATATCATTTAAAAGAGATAAGAAAAGCTAACTATTCCACAGCCAACTTCGCGGCCCATACGAAAAATTGAAATTAGGGGTAATATCTCGAAAATGGTAGGTGTTAAAAAAATGTAAAATAACAGTTACATTGTCCATTAAAAAGTACCTTAAGAAAGTACAAATAAAATTGTTCTAACGATTAAGACAAAAAAGTTATGAGAGAAAAAAGAAATTGGACATTTTCATATTTTTTGCTATAACATCTGAAGCACGAGGAATTTTGTACTTTTAATAATTGATTGTGGCTCCTCTCATACTAAGGAATAATTCATCTAATTTAAACAGACCTGTATCTCTTATAATAGGCAAGATCCCCATGCTGGAAATGTAATCTGGGACATCCTGTATAGATGATCTGGCCATCTTAGTTGTGCCTTTTGGAGGTTTTGTTCAATTGGTTGCGCTGTTAGTTTTTTTTTTTCTATGGGTTTCGTTTTATGAAACATTAAGCCAAACTAATGAAGGATGATTTTGGAAAAAACCAAAAAATGCATGTAAATTTGCTTTCTTTATAGACTAGGCCGGAAACTATTTATCCCATCCTCGTATACCGACAACTTTGTACTTGGGACTCAAATTTATGACCATAAATTCTTATTTATTGGAAGAGAGAATGTTAAATGTGAAGTGCTTCAGAGAATTATGTTGGTGTCGATTTTTTGAGCGTCTTATAGCATATTGAAGTTTGTTTTACTTTCAACAGTTTATTTTAAATTATTACAATTTACGTTTGTTCGTATAAACTTATTTATTTAAAGATTTATTATTTACGATGTGTTTATCAAAATTGTATTACAATTGGTGCTAAAGTATTTTTTTCTTTATTATTTTAAATCTCGTTTTTTTTTTCGGTAATGAAGATTATTAGGGTATAGACCTGAAGATAACTCCAATTAGTATTAGTATACATACATTGCATTACTAAATTTCGTTTTTGTTTAATTTTATTAGTAAAGATATCCACATGCAGTCGGCCAGATTTAATCTAAACAGCAAATGTTTATCTTTAAATTTTTAACATGTATTTTTTAATTCATAATGCATCACGTAATACACAATAAAAATTGCTTTTAATGTCTCAAAAATGATCGCTATATTACAGTTTATTATTACGTCATGTCTAAATACTGTGATGGTCTTGAAATTATTTGCATGTAGTGACTAACTTATGCTCTTTAAATAAGAAATTAAAGTGCCATTGCATCTTATTTGACGAATATTGAATTAAAACAAGAGCTACCCGCATTTGTTTTTGTAAAGAAACGTTCACACGTGATATAAAGATTGTGTGACCATTAACTTATTTTATTTTTAGTTTTCTTAAAACTAGGGTAAACATTCTTTATTGCTTTGCCTGCACTAGTAAATATGCGTGGTACTATTTACATTTTTCTCAATGAATCAAAACGAAAAAGTTTTAAGGTTTTTCAAAAAACAAACTTACAATATTTTAGTAACAAATTTGTTAGTTCAATTATTAGATTGGTTATTTATTTGCACAAGCTAAGATGTTTTAAAAATAAGCATACTTTTTTAAATGCTGTTAATTTATTTAATAAAAATAAGTTCACTAAAAATCACTCTTTTTATAAACAATCTCTTGTAATAATGCTGAATCAGTTTCGAGACTCGCTTTTCTTCGTCAGTAGCTTTCTACTGAAGATGGAAGAGTCTTTTTACTGATCTAGGATTTCTACAAAAGATTGAGAATTTAAAAATGAATAATTTTAAATTATTTATATTTGAATCATTGCTCTAGGTCAGGGTTTTCATTAAGAAATAACATAATTTATAGATCGCCTTCAATTGGAGCCCAAAATTAAAGTTTTTTATTCGAGTTTGTTATACATACGTTTAACGTGTAGTTTTATTATTATTATTATTTCCGCGGAGGTGGTCCCCTTTCGGGTTCCCTGTACTGCGACCTATTGGTCTATTGTACCCTCTGATGATAGCCCCTTAAAGAAGTCCTGTGTTTTTGAAAAACTCCAGGATTTTCTTTAAGGGTGTTTTTCTTAGCTCATCTTGGTTGGCTTTTTCCAACCCTAGAAGTCTGCACCGGTGGGGTGTGAATCCTTCACACTGGCATATTACGCGAAGAAGAGTTTCTTCTTCTTCACCACATCTTCTACATACATCGGTCTCTGAGAACCCTATAATGTAGAAGTGTTTGTTTAGCCCACAGTGTCCTGTGACAAGTCCTGTGGCTGCTCTGATGTCTGCTGTGCTCATCCTGAACATTTCTTTTGTCTTTTCTTTAGAGACCATTGACAGGATAGCCTTGGAATGGGCAACTTTTTCCCAATGAGCATTATGCCCTTGTATTAATATGTCAATAAGACACCGCTTGGCTGTTCCATAGGATGTACCAACTGCGGGTTCTGGTCCAAAGAAGGGTGTCTCGCTGCCAATTTTGGCTAGGCGATCTGCCTTCTCGTTCCCTGGTATATTAGTGTGCCCTGGGCACCATACCAGCTTAACATTATTCCTGCTTCCTAGCTCGTTGAGTGCTTGTATGCAGTTCAGAACAAGTCCTGAGTTTACTTCCGACGTGTAGTTACTATTCTCAAATTTATAAATTTATTTGGTTTAAACACAGATTTTTTACAGTTTTATGTTTGCATTTAGTTTTTGAAGCTTTGTTGAAAAGTCATCAAACTTTTTAAAAAAAGGGAAGGTCACAAAAGCGTTCTGTTTGCTGCCCTTAATATTTATTTTGACATAATAGTGTATGTGAAAACAACATAATACCTACTTAACAATGTGTAAACTTAATTGGTTTAGAAAAGCTTTTGGAAAATATTACTTAAACGCAATTTAAAAAATTATAGGTATACTTAGTGATGTGATCATGAATAGAATAATTTTTTAATAGCGTAAAAATATGTTTTAAAAATGCGCTCAGTCTGTGGCGCGCCGTGACGGGGATGCAAGGGGTGCTTTGCACCGGGGCGCGGTCAATCAGGGGGTGCATGCAAAGAGATAAAATTGTGCCTTTATGTTTTCATGCAAAAGCGAAAGGAACCCGAAGAAACGCAGGCGGGGTTTTCCTTAAAATAAAAATATTTATTTGTAATCTTATTCTACATGGAGTTGGGTCGCCAGAAATGAGTTCGAACCCCGGCGATAAATACCAACGGCGCGCCACTGCGCTCAGTCGATTACATAGTTATTTTCTGTACAAATAATTTTATTCAATAACTTATAACCGTTGCTTAAACGACTATTCATCAAGGGAAACGTGAAAATACGTTCACTTCCCGCTATAAAACCTAAAATTGTTTTAAAAACGCTAATAAAATTCTATTAATATCCTGGAAACAATTCTTACACACAACTACGTATGTTCAATGCACCCATAAAATTATTGGTGTTCGATACCCATGTAAAAACAATTAAATTTCGCTTTTGTAGCTTACTAAAAAACTAAAAATTGTTAGCTAATATTGGTCGAACGCCCTCAACACGTTTTACAAATTTTTTGTATAAAGACATTTGCCAAAAACATTCCTTTCGATTTATAAACTTAAATGTTTACAGTAGAATATCAAAGTGAGTTTAAAATGGATTTCTATTAACATATTTATAGGCAAAAAAAACTTTTGAATGACTAAAATAGCAACAAAAAAGTTAATTTGTAATTAATTTGTTATATATAATTAGCAATTTGTAGGTGAAAATAAACGAATCGGTCTTAGAAGTATAACGAAAAAGTTAATATGATTTACTAAAAATAAAGCTATTTAGAAATCTTAAAATATTCTGATACAGCTAACAATTTGTTATCAATGAACTTATTATAGTCTATTTTTAAGTGCGTTAGTTTTATTGTTGTTTTTTTTCTTGATTATTTGTAGCCTGGTGTAAGAGTTTAAAAACTTCCATGTTCTTAAGAGCTGTTTGTACTTGGTACTGCTTATATTTTGGAGCTTTCGTATCCCATGCCACTAGTTTTCGTTCATAATACTTTACACATGTGTTAGCCAGACGCTCTTTTTGCTGTCATTTGAAAATGGGCCTGAGACCGCCTGCTTTAAGGGATCCAACTGTTTATTGTACAGAGGTCAACACAAACATTTCACTTAAGCGTCATTTTAAATGATCTAACTCTACGCCACTTGCTTGTATTGGTTTAATAAGTTCGTTGTCTCCGTAGTTGATTTAATAATATTAGTCAGAGTTGTTGATAATCGAATATTTTTAGAAAATAAAGTAAAGAAAATTATGTTTCAGGTTTAATAACGTTTATAAGTGATGCCCCTTTTTCTTTCTCTCAAAATTTTTTTAATAATAACTTTCGCTTCTAATGAAACACGATGCTTAAATTAATTCATTTACTAATGTAAGAGTTTAATTATAAATCACTTGTCTTTTTCATGAAGGGTCTATTCTAGAAATGCTACACCAGTTTCAAGACTCCACTCTTCGTCAATATTAATAAAATTGATGCATACAACGAGACGAGAGTCTTAAAACTGGTCTTGCATTTCTACAAAAGATTCTTCTTAAAAAAAGATGTTTGTTTAACTTCTTTATATAAGATAAACAAACATCTTTATACAGGGTGGTGCTTTTTTCGATGCTCACCATTGCTATCTTGGAAACGGTAAGAGATACAAGATCGGTTAAATTAGAGAAAAGTTGCACATTTTTATGGCGATTAAGAATCTGAAAAGAAATCCTGGATATTTTAATTCGTTTTTGATTTATTACAAAAAAACTGAAAAATGTGATTTTATAAAAATATTATTATCTTCCCTACCATTGACGCTATTTCATTTAAACTTGGTAACTTTATGTTTTTGACCGTCCCGGGTTTGATGACGTCAACAGAAATTTTCTAAGCCTAGATTTCAAGTTGCGATAGTCAACTTTTTTATTTCTTATGGCCGCCATATTGGATTTTTACACCATCAGACAGACAAAAAAATTAGCTTTTCAGATTGGTAACCAACATACCTTTTTTCTTTCAAAAAACTTGTTGAAATTTTAAAATTTGTGTAAATAATTCATAAAATCGAGAATGCTCTGAAAAACAAATGAAATTATAATATAAATCAAAGTGACACAACATTTTATAGGTCTAACAAAATAACGAAAGGACAATAAATTTAAAACACAAGATAAATAATTATTTAAATTGTTTAAAGTGCGCGCCGTTATGTATGATGTATTGGTTAGTCCTCAGATTCATTTCGTCCACTGCCTTTAGGATAGTTTGTCTCGAAATAGAGTCGAAAGCATTTTTGATTTTATGGCGAAGAAGTTCAATATTTTCCGTTGGGGTTGCATAAACAACGTGAATGTAAAAGTAATCCATAGGCATTAAACATGGCGATCGCGGAGGCCAATGAACAGGACCAAACGTACCAAGTCATGCATTTTGAAACCGTACATCTAAATTAATATCATTTTACAATGCGGGCGTTGTGAGCACCAGCTTCTTCATGCTGAAACTACTGATGATTTTGAATTGTTAATAATGGCAATTCGCCTAACATATCTTCTAAATATGTTTCCAACAATCTTAATTTCGTTATCATTAGACCTATAAAATGTTGTGTCACTTTGATTTATATTATAATTTTAATTGTTTTTCAGAGCATTCTCGATTTTATGAATTATTTACACAAATTTTAAAATTTCAACAAGTTTTTTGAAAGAAAAAAGGTATGTTGGTTACCAATCTGAAAAGCTAATTTTTTTGTCTGTCTGATGGTGTAAAAATCCAATATGGCGGCCATAAGAAATAAAAAAGTTGACTATCGCAACTTGAAATCTAGAAGGCTTAGAAAATTTCTGTTGACGTCATTAAACCCGGGACGGTCAAAAACATAAAGTTACCAAGTTTAAATGAAATAGCGTCAATGGTAGGGAAGATAATATTATTTTTATAAAATCACATTTTTCAGTTTTTTTGTAATAAATCAAAAACGAATTAAAATATCCAGGATTTCTTTTCAGATTCTTAATCGCCATAAAAATGTGCAACTTTTCTCTAATTTAACCGACCTTGTATATCTTACTGTTTCCAAGATAGCAATGGTGAGCATCGAAAAAAGCACCACCCTGTATAAGATTAACACAACTTTTTGGCCGAGAAAGACCGACAAAAAATTACCCTTGTATAACCATTCCAGAAATATGTTTTTTAGTATTCGCAAGAGTAAAGTGCCCTTATTTTAAGAGATAAAAAAAAAATAGAAACAAGTTATTTACAATCTCAAAATAAGGCTAGATTTAAATTTTGAAGGTCAAATTCCACTTTTTATTTATTAACAAATTTTAAGCACTTTACTTTTGCGAATATTTCAAAAATCGCTAAAATCTGGTGTCCTATGACTTTTTATTAAACTTTTTTTCATCTTAAAATTAGTTTTAGGTCATGCACCACCGTTTATCAAGAATATAATTTTCTGAGAAATCGATAATAAAAAACGTTTCCATTTGTTGCAGACTTTTTGAATGTTGAAATTTCTTAAAAAATAAAAATTAGAATTTGACCTTCGCAATTTAAATCTAGCCTTATTTTAGGATTCTAAATAACTTTTTCCTATAATTTTTTTTGTGTCTCTTAAAATAAGGGCACTTTACTCTTGCGAATATTTCAAAAATCGTTAAAATCTAGTGTCCTATGACTTTTTATTGAACTTTTCTTCATCTTAAAAATAGTTTTAGACCATGCACCAACGTTTATCAAGAATAAAATTTTTTGAGAAATCAATAATAAAATTGTTTTCCATTTGTTGCAGACTTTTTGAATTACGCTGTATATTTTTGAAAAGCGCAAAAAGTAAGCTTTTGATTTATGCCAAAGCAAACTATGGTTGCCATTTAAAATAAGAAAGTTAGGTGTAATATATCAATATTTATATGAGTAAAAAAAATTAATATCGCTATCCTTTTAAGGACAAATTAAATCGCGATCAAAAGTATAAAAACGTTTTCAGAATTTGAATAATAAGAAAAATTTTCATCTAATTTTGACCTTAAAATATGCTAACGCCATTTAAAATTAGAGAATAGTTATATACAATTTTTTTACCGCACAACATTTTAAATTTATTTTTATTTCAATTTAAGCAACTTTATCCACCATTAAAATTATAAAAAAATTGTTCCCTTTATATTTAAAAGCAAGCGATATGTTAATGGTCTCTGATGTGCCCTGCTGCCCTGTATTATTTGTAACCAATAAATAATGTAAAGGACTGTTAGAAATAATCCCTCGTCAAATTTCAAGAGTTAATTTGTAGCTTTTAAGATGTTTACATAAAGTCCCGATTTTTCACGTAAAACTTTTTTTTGCCTTTTTTACATTCACGACTCATGAAGATAAAATTTTGAGTTCATTTTGAAACAGGGTATTCATAATTATATTAAATAATTTATATATTGAATACGTTTTCTGTATTGACTGATACCAAGGAAAAGTTGGACTAGGAACTATTTATTTATTCATTATCTTATCATTACGACGGGTCACAACGTTCTTCTCAGTTGTAGGCGTCGATTTCCTACTGTAATCGTTTTACGCTGCTCCATTATCAATTATCAAAGGATGTTAACAAGTCGTTTTGTGATACTTTTTTCATGCAACACAAATTTGCATACAAACGGAACTTCCATCCATGTTGTACATTTTAATGCAATTTATTTGAGCTGGATTCTTTTAAAACCATTTTTTTCAGGTTTTACTACTAAAGGATCATTTTACAAATGCTGAGTGTGTATTAGACATAAATCTTTGCATATTCTGAGAAAACGTGCGCGAGGAAAATGTTTAGACCGCGTTATGTAATTCGTTTGTTGTGAGAAAGATGATACGTCTGTGTAACATTATAAAACAAGAAACGTTAAACTTTTAATTGGATCATAGATTGTATTCTGTCATGCTTATTTAACTCTTAATGTACACTTTAATAAGATTAAATTTTGTAAATTACGAGTTCAATCAAATCATTCTAGAGCAGCTAGGGACGTTTTAAGACATTAGACAACTTGCTAGCAGAATTTGGGACCCTAGTTGAGTATTGAGTTGTTGGAGAGGAGGTGTATATAGGGTTTCTTTCCCGGGATCCCGGTCCATTTTAAGCTATTTTATATTTCCCGGGAAATGCTTTTTGTCCCGGGAATTACCGGGATTTTAAAAAAGTGTTGTTTTCGTTTATTTTGTGCTAAGATTTTTGTAATACTATTATAACTTACCAGAATTTTATGCTTAAAATGTCTTTACTAACAGTAAATTATGGAAAAACTTCAAAATAATGTTTCTCTTTTAGTATGGCGCAAAGAAGCCCGGTCTCCATTACAAAGTTAATATCTTCAAAATACTTTTACAGTTTTATTTTTGTGTACCCTGATAATTCAAAGCAAAATAGCTTATAAATGAAATTTTATTAATAAAAACGATGTTTCTTTGCTGCTAGATGCTCTCAAGACAATTTCACCTACATCAATAGAGACTTAGAGAGCATTTTATGCAGCAGGACTTTTTGTTAATAAATTAAGAAAAAGACTAATTGACTGAAGCACAGATCACCTTTGTTTTCATAAATCACATTACAAAAATTCATTGTAAAAATTATATTTTATTTCATAAATATGAAATTGCAATAGAAAGGTTATAATTCCCAAATGTATGTTTCTCTCACCAATATTATTGAATTATTTGTAATAATCATGGAGCAAAATGTATTACATATATGACTTGGAGTTGTTTTTAAGTAATAAACCGCTCCCTTAATTTTTTGGGTTATTTATTTAAAAATATTGACATAATTTATTACATCCCGGGATCCCGGGACAAAAGCCGATTTCTTCCCGGAATCCCGGGACAAGCAAAATGGTCAAATATGAGAAACCCTACACTGTATAGTCTTCTACCTTCTAGCAAAAATTAACAACATCTTAATGGCTTCATTATTAAAAGACAGTCTTCAGTTCCCATTCGTAAATATGCTCTTGTACTTTGAAGATATCTTTGGAACCAAAACATCGTTAGTCCATTTGTCCCTTTAAATTAAAGAATTCTTGCTCAAAAGTAAAGATAATTTTACTTATGTCTATAGTTTTCCAAATTTTTCACTTTATTACATTATGTTGTTATTTAACAGCCAAAATAGTTTTTTAAAAAAGTTTGATAACAAATGTTTATTACACTATTATTTAAGTCTCCTGTCAAGTGATTATGCATTATTGTGCATGGTCACATTAAAAAGGTTTAAGGACAACAATTCAGAGCCCTTAAGTTTTTTGTGGGCAATTAATTGACATTGCATTGAAAATTTTGTAGGGGAATCCCCGAGATTCCAAAGTTGTATTTCATATAAAACAGCAATGGAATACTAAACCTAAACAACACTACATACATAACTCTGTTGGAAAACTAATTTTATGTAATGGTATTGTTTTTATGTTACAGGAGTTTCATGTTGCGTACGTTTATATCAGAATGGGCAATTCCCCAAGACCGGGCCTTTGGATTTTAGAAAAATCAGCAGATTATGGCGCAACGTACACCCCATGGCAGTATTTCTCAGATTCAGAAGCCGATTGTGATACGCATTTTGGAAGGGAAAGTTTGCTTCCGATCACGAAAGACGATTCAATAATTTGCAGCACTGAGTACTCCAAGATTGTGCCTCTTGAAGGAGGAGAAGTAAATTATTTTTTGTATCAGTTTAACATTCCAGAAACAACGTCTTTGTTATTTTAGATACCGATTTCGTTGTTGAATAATCGACCGTCTGCGAACCATTATTTCAATTCTAGTATTCTTCAAGAATGGACCAGGGCTACAAATGTGCGTTTCCGATTTTTGAGAACTAAGAATTTGTTGGGACATCTTATGTCTGTGGCGCGTCAAGATCCAACAGTTACAAGAAGGGTAAGTGAAATATTTTTAAAATCAACAGCTAAAAAAAAAATTGGAAAACCACAGTTGTAAAGAAACACGAGAAAATTTCAAATTAAAATTCAAAATTTAGCCCTGAATTTGGGACACACTGTATATAAATTTTATCCTTATTTTCATTTTCCCTTTCCCTTTATCTTTTTTTATTTTATGTTAAGCAATTAGAACTAGCCAAAAGACCTTACCAGACTTTAAATTTATCAAGTAATTTACATATAGTTAGTTGTGTGGTTTTATTTACCGCATGAAATGATTTTTGGTTTTTGCTGTTTTTGAAAATGTTGTACAGTATAGAATATGTTCCCTAAAATTCTCTCTTTTGTTATTACAGTATTTTTACTCTATCAAAGACATTAGTATTGGTGGCCGTTGTATGTGTAATGGACATGCAGACAGTTGTGATGCACGAGACCCAACGGATCGCACTTTAGTGTGTCTATGTCGACACAACACTTGTGGAAACAAATGTGAGATGTGTTGCCCCGGTTACGAACAAAAGGCATGGAGACAATCCAAAAGTTACCTGCCTTTCATCTGTGAACGTAAGTGATTTATTAGTTCCTCAGTAGAGAAACACAAAAGTGTGTATATTACATTAAGAGTGATTTTTTATTGTTTTTTTTTAATATTTCCTGTATCATAAGTAGGGATTGCAATCCCGATCAAATTTTACGATCCCGGGATTTCGGGATTGAAGTTGTTTTAATCCCGGGATCCCGGGATTATATATAATGTGAAGTATTTGCTTAAAAACTGAAGCTAATGCAGTGTATATAATTTTTTTTAGAATTGCAAATGATTTACATAAATATTGAATAATGTAGTAATTATCATTTATTTTTATTAACTTTGTATTTAATTTGTTTCCTCTATAATTTCTGTTAATAATAATTGAAAAATATATACATATATACATACCTACCCTATTATGTTTTATTATTATAGAAATAATCAAACTATTAGATATAACATTTGAATAAATGAAATATATTTGAATAAATTTATTATACATTAGAATACATAATTACATATACATAAATTTGCTGAAACTGTTAAAAACTCAAACAAAGCACAACTTTAATTCACTAAAAATTTAAAAAATATACTGTTGTATAAGAAACAAAAATTAAAGAAATTAGGATGATTATTATCTTAGTACAAGATTTTTTTTAAATTTTGTTATTGTACATAAGACGGCGAGCGGCAACATAAACAAGCTTAAACTTGCAAAATTGCATCGTTTAACATATTCGTGTTCAGTAGATACCAACTATGAGCAATGTTTTTTACAAAAGAATGTACTTATAGTTAAAATTTTTAAATCCCGAAAATCCCGGGATTCTACATTTAAAATCCCGAGATTTTCGAGACCAAAAAGCGACCGGGATCCCGGGATCCCGAATCCCGGGATTGCAATCCCTAATCATAAGCTAACTACATTTTACAAATTTTTGGGCCAAATGTCCCCGACTTTTCAAATTTGAAAAGTAGCTACCCCAGGTTAGGGTTGCCAGAAGTTGAAAGTGTAAAAAGAGAACTTATTTTTTTTTGAATAATTACTCTCTACTGAAATATTTAATGGTCTAAAACAAATTTCTTAATAACTTATTCTTTATCTTAAATATTTTTAATTTTATTCAAATTCTCGATTGACTTAGTACAGCATACTTCAGAAATTCATATTTCTTAACAACTTATTCGTAACCATCAATATTTAAAATTTTAGGCAAGTTACAGATTAACTTGATACAATATACTTCATAAATTCATATTAGACACATAAAGACTGTATCATTTAATTGTTATTAAATTTTTACTGATACATGTGTTTCGACAGCTCTGATCCAAAACAAAATTTTTAACAATCGTTACTAGATCTATTTTATTTTTATTTCCCTTTTCGATTGAGTTAGTGCAATATACTTTATAAATCCATATTTGAGACATAAATATTGCATTGTTTAATTTTTATTGGATTTTTACTAATAAATGTCTTTTGACAGTTCTGGTCCAAAACCAAATCTTTAGTAACTTAATCTTAACCCAATTTATTTTAATTTTTATTGAAGTTTACGATTACCTTGGTACTGTATAATGCAGAAATTAATTTTGTTTGTCATAAGAACAATATTGTTCGCAACCCACTTAACACGTTGCGCCTACATGGGTATGCAGTGTGCTGAACAAAACGCCTACTTTTGTAATTTTTAGACAGCCTGTGTAACTGTTATGTCAAATTAGTTGCATGCCTATGTAGGCGTTATGTGTCGTGGTTGCCTATCAATAGGCGCAACGTTTAGTGGGTTGCGTACTGTATATTACGCCTACATGGATATGCAATTAATTTAACGTCGTTTCTACGCAAGTTGCCTGAAAACGCCGAAAGTAGGCGCTTTGTTAAGCACATTGCATAAACATTTTTTACTTTATCAAACAAAGCAGAACATTTGTACTTAAAAAAATGTATTACCTAGTATATTCCTGAAATAATTGTTTATTCTGAAATAAATAACTTATTATTCGAGGATCAACATTTTTTTTGACATTTAATGCTGTTAAACCTAATTATTAAAGAAATTGGTTTTAAACATAAAAAGTTAAATATCAATCAAGTGCTTTGGCACTAAAATTTTATAAAATCATAAAGTGAATTTTATTGTTTTGGCCTATAAACGACTCAATTTTATAATTTTTTAAAAATCTGACCAAAAGTAATTAAGGAAAAAAGAGGACAAAAATGATCAGAATAAAAAAAGAGAGTGAACAAAAAGATCGGGATAAAAAAGAGGACATGTTCTCTTTAAAAGAGATATTCTGGCAACCCTACCCCAGGTTGAATCAATATAAATTTTTATTGATGTCGACTTAATTAAGAAGTCTAATAAATGTAATATACCAACCTTAGAAATATTTTTGGTTATTTTTGAAAACACACAGATTTGTTTGTCCATAATATTAAGTGTATGGAACAAAGAACACATATTTCCATTTGAGTTAGGTTTACTTTTTTTGTAGTAGGTAAACGATGTAATTGCCAAGTTATTAAAAAAAGAAAATTGATTAAAGTAGTTTATAGGACACCTACATAAGAATATGATTTTTAGCAATAAATAACGTAAAAATTCTACAAACAAAAACATGCCCAAAAAATTTTTATACCTAGTGATGACTTTTAATTTCTTAAAATATTTTTAAGAGTAGAATAATAGAAGCTTTAAACACTTAATAAAACACAATTTCTTATAAAAACCTATGTACCATTACAAATTTAAGTAAAAGCAGCTAATGCAGAAGAAATTGCAATGTTCGATGCAAGTCGACGACCAAATGTAAACACAAATAATTTTTCGTATATTTCCTAATAATTTACAATGAAACTAATCTCTAATGTACAAAACACACAGCAAATACATTAAAAATTAAATTATTTGGATATTTACTTGCTAACGAGCGAAAAAATAGTTTGACATTTTGAGGTTATACTTTCTCACTTTATTAAATTTTTGATATAACTTGATAAAAAATTCTTATTTCGTAAAAATAACGAGTGATAATTAAAAGCCAATTATTATTTATGTTTTGAAGTCAAAGCCTGTTATCTACTTGCTTTTGTAAGCTTATAATACTTATTTCAAAACTTTACGTTAAGGGGTGCCGATTCATAACATTTCATAACATTACAAAAATGCTATATAAATAAAATTTTGTGGTTGATAACTATTTCTCATGGGCTTTTTGACTATCTTAGATCAAAATATGTACTTAACTTATTTATTTATTTATTTAGTCATGAGTCCTACTGTTAGGTGTAGAACCGTAGTTAAATAAAATTTACTTTAATATAAAAAGGTAATCGTACAGATTAGTATAGCATTAATAAATTACTTTTTGAATTTTTAAAATAAATTTTACATCAAGTTTACTTGCTTTAACAAAAAGCTATGTTTTAAATGTATGATAAACTATTTGTTATAATTTATTGGATCAGATTTATTTTATTAATAGTTATGTAATGTGTAATGTGTGTTTTTACTGATGATTGTTGAATTATTTTTGCATGTATTGCTTTCATTCTCTTATTTGATGATAAATATTTCATTTATATACTGTTTATTTCATGTTTTAGCATGTAACTGCTTCCAACACAGTAATGAGTGTACATATGATGCAGAAATAGATAAGCAGCACTTGTCACTTGATATTTATGGTAAATTTGAAGGTGGGGGTGTTTGTCAAAATTGTCAACATAACACCGAAGGCGTTAACTGTAATCGCTGTAAACCAACATATTACAGACCTTACAATAAGCATTGGAACGAGACAGACGTATGTCAGCGTAAGTATTTTTCAAATCTACCCAAAAAACTTGCAATATATTTTTTAAAGATATTTATGTTCCAAGGAATTTAATAGTCACTTATACTAAACTAATACTCACTTTCCCATCGGGATTACTTGCAAATTTATTTGTCTACATGTATCTATTGCAATTGCAAACAAATAACAATTAAATTATGCACCTTTTTTTATTTATTTATGTTTTTATTTAGCTTGTGAGTGCAACTACTTTTATTCAACGGGCAACTGTGAAGAAGGTACCGGTAGATGTGAGTGCAAGAAGCAGTACACTTCCCCCAACTGTGACAGCTGTAGTTTTGGTTATTATAGTTATCCTGATTGTATACCCTGCGATTGCAATCTTAATGGAACTGAGAACTTTCAGTGTGAACCGACCGCTGGACAATGTTCCTGCAAGTATAATTTCGGAGGCAAATTTTGTCAAGAATGTGCTGATGAGTTTTATAACTTCCCTGAGTGTGAAGGTAAGACTTAAATATTTATTACAGGCCGGCTGGAGGTTTTGCGGGGCATCGGAAAAAAGTGGTGCAAAAAAAATTTCGTTATTAGAAACTCAAATAATCCTATTAATCATAATGATTCTATTAATAATTGTTGTTAAAAGCTTGGGACCTCGGTCTGGGGCCCGAAAAACCGACGTCTGAGCCGGTCCTGATTACAGGTTCTAGCTGTATGTCTATTAATGAATTCCGTTAAACAAAACTGAACAAATTGATGACAGATTTGTGCAATGATTCATTCGTTTGAACAAACTTTGTAGTTTTATTGATTTTACAAAGATTTTTATTGTTTTTTAGCTTGTGCTTGTAATCCAGTGGGTTCAATTTCTACAACTTGCGAATCAAAAAGTGGCAACTGCACCTGTAAAAATAATTATGGAGGAAAGCAATGCGACCAGTGCCAACATGGATATTATGATTATCCATCATGTACATGTAAGTCACTAAAAAATTCACATTTTCTCAAAAAAAAAAAAATTTAAAACTGCGCTTTTTGTATTCTTCAATAAAATCATAATTTAAATAAATTGTTTT
The DNA here is from genome assembly GCA_947652605.1 of Elmis aenea. Lineage (NCBI taxonomy): Eukaryota > Metazoa > Arthropoda > Insecta > Coleoptera > Elmidae > Elmis > Elmis aenea. Next base: position 12,968,966 of record OX393577.1, read on the forward strand.
TGAATACTTATTATTTAGTTTGAAGTTTTAAGCCAATTACTGTAGTTTTTAAATTCTCCAATATTTTCCAGAAAAAAAAGTATACATTTTCAATTTATTATAAAATTTTAAATCTTGATTTTAATGAACTAAAGTTGAATAATTGTTGTTTAAAATGTAATAAACATGTGTGTAATGTTTTAAGCCAATTGCTGTAGTTTAACAATTTCTTAACTTATTTCCAAAAAATAGTGCAAATATTGCACTTTTTTCATTTTTCATCAACTTTTTAAAGCCTTAATTCAAATGAATAGTTGTTATCTAGCTAGGGTTTCTGTGAAATCAAGAGCTAATTACTATAGAGGAAAAAAAATCAAATTGTTCCCAAAAAAGTTGAAAACTGTATGTGCTTTTTAAATTAAAAAATTAGGCACATTTGAATGATTTTTTAAAATTGTATGTTGGTACACATACATAATTATTTGCCAAATGTTATTATATTAGATTGTTTAGTATGTTTTATGAATTGCTCGTAATATTTTTTAAATATTCTTTTACTATTATTAATCAATTAAGTATTATATTCATTGATACATAGCATGAAATGTTAAACCAGTTTGTTTAATTTTTTTGACTTCACAAATATGCAAATAATAATGTGTAAATGTATGTATTTACTACCTGCAGACTATTACAGTATGTTGTAAAATTCAGTTTATGAGCTTTATGGTTAAATTAATTTTTTATTGCATTTAATTCAGTGCAATAAATTAATTAACACATGTTTAAGTAGATGCACTAAAAAAATATTTACAATAAACAAGTTTTGAAATAGTTTTCTGTTGCCTTTTGTTTTCATTAAATTAAAATACTTCTTTTTTATCTATTGTTTATAATAAATTGTTTTAGACTGTAACTGCGATATCAAAGGAACTCAAGAGGGAGTATGTGACAAGGATAGTGGAAAATGTCTTTGTAAGGAGGGGTATGGTGGCATTCGTTGTGACCAGTGCATCCCCGGATTCTACGGATATCCAGATTGCAGACCTTGCAATTGCAGTTTGGTTGGTTCATCATCTGCCGTTTGTGATGCAACAGGAAAATGTCCGTGCCTTGTTAATTTTGCTGGCCGGACATGCGAACAGTGCAGTGTCGGATATTATCAGTATCCAGAATGCTTGTGTAAGTTACAAAACTTTGACAAATTAATTAAAAGGGAAAATTATAATGAAAATATTACCACCAGTAATTAAAAATATGTTTCATTTTATTAATTTAATATTTTTGCAGCTTGCAATTGCGATAGCCACGGTTCAGATGGTGTGTCATGTGACAATGAAGGACGATGCCAGTGCCAGTATAATTTCGATGGTAATCGTTGTGAAAAGTGCAGGGAGGGCTTTTACAATTTCCCGAGCTGTGAAGGTACATCCAAATTATTATCTAAAAAATGTTTATTATTAGGGGATTCCCGAAACTATTTTATATAACCAATTAAATGTTGGCTAAATTTATTTATTTTTAATCCAGAATGCAATTGCAATCCTGCTGGTGTGGTGGCTGCTTTTGCCGGCTGCGGTTCTGTACCGGAAGGTGAATTATGTCGATGCAAAGATCGAGTCCAAGGACGCATTTGCAACCAATGTAAACCGTTGTATTGGAATCTCCATCTGAACAATCCAGAAGGCTGTGATGAGTGTAATTGCCATATACCGGGCGTGTTGGGAGGAATATCTGTCTGTGACACTGATAATGGACAGTGTATATGTAAGCCGTCCGTGGTGTCCAGAAATTGCAAGGAGTGTGCTGATGGAACTTACAATCTACGTGAAGATAGCCTGTTTGGATGTATAGGTAAAATATTTCCTTTGTTTTAAAAATAATAATAAATATTAATCTTTGTTAAGACAAAAAATGCTTCAGTTTATGTGTCTTAGCCCTGTCCTATTTTATTATATAGCTATTTATATATACACGTGTTTTTACACATTATGTATACAGTCAACTGTTTGTTTAAACAATTGACTCTTGATTTATTTTAAAATATCTTTAATTTATTGATTGTGTACACCTACTATGTTTTAACAATAGACAGTCATGTATACATACACTAACTTTAAACAATTGACTGTTTAAATATCCACTATGTTTAAACAATTGACTGTCTATGTATACAAACACTATCTTTAAACAATCGACTGTCTATGTATACATACAATACACTATCTTTAAACAATTGACTGTCTATGTATACAAACACTATCTTTAAACAATTGACTGTCTATGTATACATACACTATCTTTAAACAATTGACTGTCTATGTATACATACACTATGTTTAAAGAGTTGACTGTTTAAATATCCACTATGTTTAAACAATTGACTATGTATACATACACTATCTTTAAACAATTGACTGTCTATTTATACAAACACTATCTGTAAATAATTGACTGTCTATGTATACATACAATACACTATCTTTAAACAATTGACTGTCTATGTATACATACACTATCTTTAAACAATTGACTGTCTATGTATACATACACTATGTTTAAAGAGTTAACTGTTTAAATATCCACTATGTTTAAACAGTTGACTGTTTATACATACACCATTAAACAATTGACTATCTATTTTTTGATGTACTATGAATAAACAATTGGCAATATATGCATAGAGTATGTAGAGTCATGTAGCGTATTTTATTATGTTGTAATTTTATTTAAATTCTCACAAAATAATTAAACAGTTAAGTTTCTCCCAGGTCACTATTTTTGTCTTTCTGTAATATTTAGATTGTGGTTGTGATATTGGAGGCTCGGTTAGCACGATTTGTGACAAAGCATCTGGTCAATGTCCATGCCAGTCTCGCGTAACAGGACGTACATGTACAGAACCTCTTCAGGCTCATTATTTCCCCAGTTTGTACCAGTATCAGTACGAAGTGGAAGATGGGCGAACACCAGCATTCACTGCTGTTCGGTATGCTTATGATGAACAAGTTTTCCCTGGTTATTCCTGGAAAGGATATGCTGTCTTTTCTTTATTACAGGTAAATAATTTGGCATGATTGTCCTCAAATTTGGATAAAGTAATATTTATCTTTGATACAGACAAATTCTTTACTCCTTAATTTATTTCTGTTTAGAATGAAGTCCTACAAGATTTGTACATCAGTAAACCATCTCTGTATCATATGATTTTACGTTTTGTCAACATGAATCCAGATCCTGTAACAGGCATAATTAAAATAACCCCAGAAAATCCGAACGATATAGAGCAAACTTTCCAAGTCAGATTTAAAAATAGTTCAGTACCAGCATTTACTACCGTATCAGGATCTTTGGGTACTATACCATCAGCTTTGGTTATGAACCCAGGTCGTTGGACTGTCAGCATACAAACAAAGAAGAACTTGTTCTTGGTATGTTGCTCATGATAAATGATTTTATTTGTTTTGGCTTGTGAAATAATGCAATTTTTTTGTATTGAATAAGTAATCAAGTGTTTTCTTTTTTAAGGATTATTTTGTGCTTCTACCAGAAGACTTCTATTTGGCCACGATTTTGAACCAGAAAGTGGAGGAACCGTGTCTTGTTGATTCCAAACGCCTGTGTCGAGTTTACAGCTATCCTAATGTTACAAAATTCGATGTTACTTGGGGTGGTGGGGGCCATACCATGGCTGGAGGAACACAGCAAGTACCTGTACGCGAATTTTATGAAAATGAAGACGTAAGTAGGGTTTATAAACATTTAAAATTAATGATCTATTAAAACAAAACACACAAAAGTAAGATCATAATTTATTTTATTTTTTTCTCAGAAATTTTATAAAGTTGTATTTTTACATAAAATTTAAACAAACAATTTCTAAATTTTGGCAGGGATGGACTTGGCTTTTGTCAACTATCCCAATGTAAAAGGGGGCTCTTTTAAGTTGCGAGTTTTTTTTAATATTAAAAAATATCTAAATTTGTATTAGAAGCTATAACCCATTAAGAACTTTCCAGCCCTCTTACTGCTCTATTTTAAAAAATAGAGCTTTGGAGTTTATTATTTTATGTAGAGGATCATGAGCCTCGATTTCTTGACTATTGGGGCCCCCCAAACTACCTAATTCTGCCTTTTAAATTTACTTACATAATATTTTTATGTTTTAGCATTTAAATCAAGCAAAAGTGAACAACAGGGTGGCACTGTTGAATTCTGCTCAACCAGATATCACTTACAACATCACCGTAAGCAAACCAGGCCGTTATGTAATTGTCGTCAACTACATCACTCCTATTGACGACATTCGTACTCACACGCTGGATGTAGATATCGTTGCACAAAATGGAAGAACCGGTGGTAAAGTTGTGCTATATTTCTGTCCGTATACCACTGTTTGCAGACAGGCTGTTGTTGATAAACAAAACTCCATCGCTGTTCACCTTGTTGATGGTAATACAATTAGTGTAAAGCTGCAGGTACGTGCAATAGTTGAATGTAGTATAATAAAAAGAAAATTCAATTTTATATTTCTCCTTATTTTATGTGTTTTTTAACTCTCTGTAATTCAATTGTTTAACATCTCTATATTTCATTTGTTTTTCTTCTCTTTGTATTTCATTTGTTTTATATCTCTATATTTCATTTGTTTTATTTTTGTCTGTATTTCATTTGTTTTTATTTAGGGTGTAGATGCAAATGTGGGAATAAACTCTGTTGTTGCTGTACCATACGACGAATGGTCCGTAGATTACATAAAACCGAAACCTGTATGTATCCAAAAAGACGGTAAATGCATATCTTCATCGTACATCAACCCACCTGAATCCAAAAAGATACAGTTCGAGCAAGACTTTGAGGTGGACGTAACTGTAAGTCGCCCCATCTACAGGCTGTCCAACGCGACTGCTTATATTCATCTTAGTCGAAGTGATAACATGGTGGACCTCCGTGGAAAAGTGCCCAACCCAGGCTACTACGTTTTTGTTGTACAGTACTACCAACCTGATTATCCTGGTTAGTAAAATGTGGTTTAATTTAAAATTTTATTTTCTATACATTTTTTTTGTGTTGCAGAATTTGATCTTGATGTCATCCTTCAGAATGGACAGTTTTATGATGCTAAACTGCCAGTGCCTCACTGTCCTTCAGAATCAGGGTGCAGAGCCGTTGTCACGCAAACTGATGGCAATATACGTTTTGTTTTGACTGAGAACTTCATGATAACTCTCAAGGTAAACATGAATAATTAATTTTTCAGTTACTGCACAAAAAAGTTGACACTCAAAAATGTCCAATAATCTTTATGTTTCTTCAAATTTTATTTTTATTTGCAGGAACCTAACAATAAAGGTGTTTATTTGGACTACCTTCTAATTATTCCTGCTGATTTGTATAATGATAGAATATTGGAAGAAGATACTTTGGATCGCACGGGTGAATTTATTTCAACATGTGGCAGCAATCATTTTGATGTAGATACATCTAAAGAAGGTAATAATGCCGGCATTTCAAACTGTTTAAAACATGTTTTAATTTTTTTAAAGTATGCATTAATTTTTGTTAATGATTATTACAGGATTCTGTAGAGATTCTGTGTACTCCATAACAGCTGGTTACAACAATGGAGCACTTCCTTGCCAATGTGATTACGATGGTTCTTTGAGTTTTGAGTGTGATAAATTTGGTGGACAATGTACTTGCAAAGCGAATATAATTGGAAGACAATGTGAGGCTTGTAAAACTGGATTTTACGGATTCCCGGACTGCAAACCGTGCAATTGTCCATCAACTGCTTTATGTGAAACAAGCACAGGTATATAGATAATTAATTGTTAATTAATCAGTTTTTTCATGTCATTGTAACTTTTTAAAATTTAATTCTTCATGTACAATATTTTTTTTTTAAATTTAAGTTTTATGTACATAGGTATGCATTTACTTTACCAAATTTGTTTGTGTTTAGGACAGTGTATTTGTCCTCCACATGTAACTGGAGAAAAGTGTGACCAGTGTATGCCCTATACATATGGTTTTGATCCCATAATTGGTTGTGAAGAGTGCAAATGCAACCCTCTTGGTGTTTTGAACAGCATGCAATGTGATCTTCTCAATGGCAGCTGCTCGTAAGTATAAGTATTTATTTATTTCTCGCCTCTGTAGCTGTCATTACTCCTTCTATCCACATTCTTCTTGGTCTTCCCCTTTTTTCTTCTCTTCCTCTTGTTTCATAGGCTCTCTTCAACAATATGTTCCATCCATTTTAATTATTGCTTGCTTCTGCCAGTGAATCCTTAGTTGTTCTCTACATTTTTCATTTTCTATTCACTCTCATCTTGTTTTTCTTGAAATGTTTTTTCAGAAATGTTACCTCTTCAGCTATATTCCTAACAATGTTACTTCTCCAACTGTCTTAACTTCTTTCATCCACATCCTTCTTGATCTCCTCTTTTCCCCCCTTTCTCTCTTGTATCATAAAGTTTCCTCTTTAGTCTGTCACAATCCATCCTGTGTGTGTCCCAGCTATCTTAATTGTTCCTCTTTTATTGTTGTTTTTAATGGAATCTTTAGTTTTTATTTGTGCTTCCTGCTTTATCCGATCTCTTCTTGTTTTTCTTGAAATTCTTCTGTAAATTCTTACCTCTGCAGCTGCTTCTTCCTTCCACATCCTTTTTGGTATTCTTCTCTTTTTCTTCCTTTTTTTATCTAGTTCATAGACTTTCTTTACTAACCTATCCCAACTGTATCTTTGATTATCAGTGACAGATTGATGGTGGTCTTCATTTTTTGTATCAAAAACTCTACCTGTTCAGCTATTTTTCCCAAAAATCTTACTTCTCCAACTGTGTCTTTACTTCTTTCATCAACATCCTTCTTGGTCTTTTCCTCTTTTTGTCCCTTCCTGTCTTGTATCATAAATTTCTTCACTAGTCTGTCACAATCCATTCTGTGTGTGTCCCAGCTATCTTAAGTGTCCATCTTTTATTGTTGTTTTTACTACTGGAATCTTAAGTTATTATTTATGTGCTTAATTCCTTATCCTATTTCTTCTTGTTTTTCTTTTATTGTTTCTGTAAAATGTTATCTCTGCAGTTACTTCTTCCTCTCACATCCTTCCTGGTCTTCCCTTATTTTTCTACCCCTTTTCTTTTGTTCATAGACTTTTTTCACCAACCTATTACTATCTATCCTAACTATATATCCTGGCCTTCCGAATTGCAGCTGTTGTTTTGTTATTTCTACTGGTGAAATCTTCAATTGTTTACTATGTTTTTCTTTTGTTCTTGTAATTGATTATATAACTGTAACTTATTTACAGTTGTAAGAAAAACATCGTTGGGCGACAGTGTGACGTGTGTCAGGCTGGCTATTTCGCATACCCATACTGCGAGGAATGCGAGTGCGATCTCAGAGGAACAACGGACGATATCTGTGACCAAGATTCGGCTCAGTGTTACTGTAAAAAATACGTCACCGGACCCGCGTGCAGTATCTGCAAAGAGGGAAGCTTCAACCTGCAAGCGAACAACGAAGACGGGTGCAGCGAATGTTACTGTTTCGGCAAGACCTCGAGATGTATGAGTTCGAATCTTATGCAGATTAATTTGTTGTACATGGAGGATTGGATGATGGTCACCGTTAATGAAACTGTCGACAAGCTGATGGTGCAGGAACTGAATTCCACAATACACGAAATCGATACCGTTACTATAGGGGCTGACTTTACGGTTGATGATGTTAAAAATAAGTCCGTGTATTTCTCAGCTCCGGAAACGTACCTGGGAAAGAAGTTGACGTCTTATGGAGGATATTTAAATTACACCATCTTTTACACGATAGGGCTTTCAGGTAAAAACATTTGTTTTATTGTGTACCAATAAAAGCTACTGAAAGTTTACGTTAGTAATGGAATATTTTAAAACAGTTTCATGATACCAGTGGCGTATGCAGGAGGGGGTTAGGGGGGTTGTAACAACCCCCCAAAAACCTTAGTATATTAAATTAAGGTTGTAGCCCAAGCTCTGCTGGACATGTTCTACCATTTTATGAAAAAGTTCTTGTAAATACAATTAGTGTTTGAGTGTAAAGCTGAACAGTGAAAATCAATTTAAAGGGCTATTGCCTTTGTTAACCCTCCTCCCCCCCCTATGATAACATCCTGCCTACACCACTGCATGGTACACTTAAAAAAAGGAAGGATACAATAATTATATCAAATGTTCCTTGTTAAAAGCTACATATTTTCCAACATTATTGTACCTGTAATTTTTTTTTTATGACAGGGAAAGCAGTAAGTGGAGCCGATGTTATTCTGGAAGGTGCTGGAACATACCTGACACACACAAGCGATGAACAGCCAGCAGCAGCCGCAGATTACCGTGCCAGTTTGCAACTGGTCGAGGCTAACTTCCACTTACCTACAGGAATCCAAGCTAAAAGAGACAGTATCATGTCTGTTTTACAAAACTTGAAAGGCATTTACATTCGTGCCACGTACTGGAGTGCCAGCGTCACAACTAGGTAAAATATAATTGTTTGTTGCAATATGACTTAATTTTAAACCTACTTAGGTAAGTTTTTTATTACTAAGCAACTTTTTTGAATGTTAATCTATTTTTTTTTTTTTGGAAAAATGTGCATAATTTAAAAAAATTTCAGGCTTTCATATGTATACATGAACGATGCCGAGCCGATAATTTATTTCAAGCCTCAGTTGGCCAAGAATTATAAGCTTGCTACGTCTGTGGAACAGTGCCAATGCCCTCCGGGGTATCAAGGATTCTCCTGTGAGGATTGCGCCCCGGGCTATTACAGAATTAGTGGGGGCCCTCACGGTGGCCACTGCGTACCCTGTCAGTGTAATGGACACTCAGACGAGTGCGATGTTAACACTGGCATTTGTCTTGTAAGTAAACCTTATTTTAATTTTTTGCTGACAAAATAATTCTTGCATCTAAATGCTTGAATTATTTTGTTATTCGTTTATGCAATAAAAATAAATTAAATTAAAAATCACTATTTTTTTTATGAAGAACCTCTTGCAAAAATGCTAGAGTACAAAGAATCTTCGTAGAAAGAGATAAGTGTTTTTTAATTAAATTTGTTGATATTAATAAGTGATTTTTATTAGAGTACTTCTTGAATGATTTTTTTTGTATGCAGGGTGTCCCAAATTCGAGTAAATGCATGGGGATCTGGCTTATCTTAAGAGCTACGAGGTCAGTAAAACTAGGGCAAAGTTGTTAAATTCGATGCTCATTAATAATCCAAAGAGAAATTGGAAATATCTCAAAGGTATCCGAGAAAATTAGGAAAAACTGGAAAGTCCATTTTTGAAAATCGTTTATAACTCCTTTGGAGTTTGAAATATTTTAAATGTGTAAAAAAGTTGCCCAAGCAACTTTTCAAGCCGAATCGGATGGTGGTCACAAATTTTTCCTAGGTCGATTCGTTTTTGTTTTAGACAACCAACTTTGTTTTTTCTTATGGGCAGCATATCGCGTTTTTCTTCGTTATTAAAGTTCATTTTTACGACTTACAGGCCTTCAAAACTTTTAGTTTGTTGATCGGTTGTCATGGAAACAACATAAACTACAATGACCGGCCAACCTGATTTATAATGGTTATTGTTTAAAACGTATTTTTTGAAATTTGACAATGAAAGAAAAAGTAAAATACCATGTGTGATACATCAATGGATTCAGAAAAATAAATGCTATTTGATTATGTAATTAGCAAAAATTGCGCCCATAAGAAAAAATAAAGTTGGTTGTCATAAAACAAAAACGAATCAGTCTAGAAAAAATTTGTGACCACTGTTCGATTCGGCTTGAAAAGTTGCTTGGGCAATGTCTTTACACATTTATAATATTTCATACTCCAAAGGAGTTATAGACGATTTTCAAAAATCGTATTTTCCAGTTTTTCCTAATTTTCTCGGATACCGTTAGAGATATTTCCAATTTCTCTTTGGATTATTAATAAGCATCGAATTTAGCAACTTTGCCCTAATTTAGCCGACCTCGTAGCTCTTAAGATAAGCGAGATCCCCATGCATTTACTCGAATTTGGGACACCCTGTATACGTCCAGGACTGGCCTTAGACTTTATTTACTATATTAACTTTGTTTTCAGAACTGCAAACATAGTACTAGAGGAGAACACTGTGAACAATGTGCAGTTGGATACCATGGTAATGCTTTGCAAGGTACCCCAATGGACTGCTTAATATGTGCTTGCCCACTACCAGTTGCTTCAAATAAGTAAGTTGTTAAAAATGTTACTGCATGCCGATAAATAAATATAAAAAATACTCTTGCTAAACTGTGCAGTAGATTTCAAAAGTAGATTAAAATATTTAGGGCTTAACATATCCACCCATAGACTTGGAGCTGCTTATAAAATTTCTTTGTAAAATATAAACTTTAATTAAATGTATTATTATTGATATAAAGGTTAAATATACAGGGTGGTCCACATAGAAGGGTCACTATTCAGATCTCGTAAACGGTAAGAGCTACAAAGAAGTTTAAATTAGACAAATTGTTCCCCTTTCTGAGACCTAATTAGTGATGCTTTAATGTTTTTAAAAAAGTTCCATGGCACGCTAGATAAAAAACAAAAATCAAAATGGGTATTTTATTTAAATATTTAATAGCTCGGCTATACTTCATGGTACAAATATATTTTTGGGGAAAAAGTTGTAAATATTTTAACGCACTGTAAAATAAAAACATTCATTTGTTTTAATATTGTTTAAATTCTTAAATAAATTACAAACTAGCATTTTTTTAAAATTAGAAACCATTGTTGGCTATGACCTCATGAAAAAGCATTTTTTCCCCCTCTTTTTAATAATATAAGGTTTAATATATTGATTTTAATATTTAGGTCCAAAACAAATAAAATTCATGAAAAAGTACCCATGAAGCTATTGATTGCCATGAATGTAAACAATATTGAAACAAATGGATGTTTTCATTTTACAGTGTGTAAAAATATCTACAACTTTTTCCCCAAAAATATTTTTGTTCCATCAAGCAAAACCGAGTTATTAATGATTTAAATAAAATGCCAATTTTGATTTTGGTTTTTTATCTAGCGTGCCATGTGTTGGAGGTTCGAAGGGTTTTCGAGAAATAATACTTAACCAGACTATTTACTTTTGTATTCTATTAAACGAAATTCAACTACAAACTACAATATCTACAACCATCTACAAACTTGGTAAAAAATGTACTACAACTAACTGCAACTGCAACTGATCTACAATATGCAAAAAATACCTATATGTAACTCCATGTCACGTGAAATATCATGCTATTTTTGAACCAATGAAATTTATGCAAAGAAATGAACCAATCAAAGTTAAGGGTAATTTCTACCGTAGACGTTAAACGAAAAGTGTAAATCTCTGCAGAAGTTTCAGGTGACATTAAGTTTTCCCACAAGCAACCTGGGAACGAAGAGCTATAAGCACAATTTGATGCTAGTGATATAAATGGTAGATAGTAACATGACTATCTTGAGACAATGTAACATTTTAAATATTTGAAAAATTGAATTATAATAATTAAATGAAAAATAGTAGTACTTTACAACACATGAAACTTTTTTTAAACGTTAAAGCATCACTGAATAGGCCTCGGAAAGGACAAAATTTGTCTAATTTAAACTTCTTTGTAGCTCTTACCTTTTACGAGACCCCAATAGTGACCCTTCTATGTGGACCACCCTGTATATAAATTACAGTTGAAGATTACTAAATAATAAAATTTTAAAATGCTGTTATTTCGATCAAAAATTATTTGTTAATATTATAAACTTTTATACTACAATTTATTTATTTAATATCTTTGATTATCAGTGACAGATTTATGGTGCATGGGGCCTTCATTTTTGGGGCCTGTTCATTTGCATAAATAAATTTTAATGTAATATGAAATTTTAACAAAAATAAAATAGATTAAGATTTTTTGATCTAAGCTGGACACTTCAAATTAAACTTTCTGTAGATTTTTTGGGCCCCGTAATCACGGGGGGTCCCCGTAATTACGGGGGGTCCTTTTTCTGTGTGCATCATGCATTTTTATTAATCGGCTAATGTTGATTATTAATTATTGCTTGTTTTATTTTATTAATAAATAATTTGCAATGTTACTTTACAGACTCTGTTCTTAATGTATGTTTTTTTAATTTATTTTTTTAGCTTTGCTACAGCTTGCGATGTAAGCACAGATGGTGAAAGAATAAGCTGCGAATGTACCGAAGAATATTTTGGTGCAAGATGTCAATCATGTGCCGCTGGCTTTTTTGGTCGACCTGAAGTCTTAGGTTTGTAATTTATTTTATTTTCCTCCGTACTATAATGGTATTAGGAATTTATCATGTACAGAAATCATTACCATCTCGATTATTTCTTTTGTTTTTGGAAGTACCCCCTAACCTTTTGTAACATTAAATGAGGAAAAACCTGCAAACAAGTGAGATATTTAAGGTGGTAATAATGTTTAGGACACCCTGTGTATTATTGCGTATTTGTATTATGTTGTTTATCAACAGGAGAATACTGTAAACCATGTCAGTGCTCTGGTAATATTGACCCTGATGACTTGGGATCGTGTGACACCGTAACAGGAGATTGCTTACGCTGTCTTAACAACACATTCGGTACAGCTTGTTCGCTGTGTGCCCCCGGATATTTTGGAGATGCCATCGAAGCCAAAGACTGCCAATGTAAGTAACTTCTGAACCGTATTTCATTTAAAAATTATTGGACAATAATTTGTTTAGCTTGTGTTTGTGCTGTAACCGGCACCGATCATTGCGACAGCTACACAGGATTATGCAAATGTAAACCCAACGTAATTGGAGAAAAGTGCGAGCGCTGTGAATTTGAACATTACGGATTCCAGTCTGGAAATGGTTGTGTGCCTTGTGAGTGTGGCTTGGCGTCACTTAGTGCTCAGTGCGATGACGTCACTGGGCAGTGCAGGTGTAAGCCGGGTGTCACGGGAAGGACTTGCGACCGTTGTGCAGCCGGGTATTGGAACTATACTTATGATGGATGTGTCTGTAAGTACCGTTGACATATTTTTAACATATTGCCAGCATATCTAGAATTATATTACCAACATATTACCAGCAAATTATCAGCTATCAAGAGTCATATTACCAACATATTACCAGCATAAACTCATTACCGTCATATCTATATTATATTACCAGTATGTCTGGGTATTAAAAGAATTTTTATTACATTACTAGCATATCTAGAGTCATGTTACCAAAATATCTAGGATCTAAAGATTTTTCAACTTATTACCAGCATGTCCATAATCATATTACCTATATATTTACAGTCATATCTAGAATCTGAAGGTTTTTTAACATATCTAAAGTCACATTACCAGCCTATCTGTAATCAAATTACCTTCATAATTATTTAAAGTCATATTACTGATATCTAGAATCTAGAGGATTTTTAACATATCTAGAGTCACATTACCAGCATATCTATAATCATATTACCTTCATATTGAAAGTAATATTACTGACATATCCAGAATCTGAAGGTTTGTTAACATATCTAGAGTCATATTACCAACATATTACTTACCTTCATATTTAAAATAATCTTACTGACATATTTAGAATCTAAAAGTATTTAACATATCTAGAGTCATATTACCATAATATCTTTAAGCATATTACCTTCATATTTTAAATAATATTACTGACATATCTAGAATATGAAGGTCTGTTAACATATCTAGAGTCACTTTACCAGCATATCTACAACAAATTAACAGCAAATTTAGAGTGTTAATGATTTTTTAACATTTATTGTTTAATACAGTGATTCTCAAAATTATTAGTCTAAAAGCCCTTTTACACTTTTAAAACTTGCTGAGGATCCCATAGAACTTTTGTTTATTTGGGTTCTGTGTAAATCGATTTTGAAAATATTTCATGTAATAATAGTTAACAGTTAACATAAATATGATAGATAAAATGAAAGATTGCTATATTTTTCAACAGAAATTATTTGAAATTTAAAAAAGTCTATTTAATGAATTTGTGAATTCCTTGAGTCTGTTGTAACACTTTGACTTAAGAAATGAAAAAAATATGTATGAATTTTTAGCTTGTGGATGCAAGAGTGAATACTCTCTTGGATTTGGATGCAATGCCGAAACTGGTCAATGCGAGTGCCTTAAGGGAGTTACTGGTGAAAAATGTGACTATTGCCCTCACCGATGGGCTTTTGTTGATGAAGTCGGGTGTCATGAGTGCGATAGCTGTGTCCACAATCTGTTAGATGATACTGACAATCTAAAGTCACTTCTTGATCCTATTATATTCGAATTTGATGTAAATAGGCCGATTTTTATTTTGGTTTTTAATTTCAAAAATTAATTATGTAGTATATGAAACTGCTATTCGAAATGTTAACTTTCTTTGCAGTTAAAAAAAAATAATTTAATACTCAATACTCGAATATATTTTCATGATTGCGTTTGTTGTAGTCTGTAGATTCTGGATATTTTACAACGAGACGATTAGCTCACATCAACGACACATTAAATGAACTACGACCAAGGGTAAACGCATTGGACCCAGATCAAATTAATTTAACGCCAATTATACAAGAGGTTGAGAGCTTGGAACAAGATTCACAAAATATGAACAGAGAGGTTTGTAAAATAATTATAATAATTGTTAACTATACAAAACTAAAAAAATATGTTGCTTTTTTAAAAATCTCAGGTAAATTATTCAATGGAAAACAGCGACTCTTTAGCAATGAAATCAGACGAAGTGGAAAAGCAAGCAACAACAGTACTTAAAGCCATCAGACAAGCAGCTAATAATGCCCAAGACGCAGTCATAAGAGTTGAGCAAATTTCTGAAACATTAATATCTGGAGAAGGTACCCATTCCCATCAAAATTTTCCTCCTTAATATTAATAACATTTTTCTGCAGGCCCCAAAATTGATTCGGCAGTGCAAGAAGCACAAACCATATTGGACGAAATTAAAATTTACAATCTCACCGGACGCGCTGATGATGCTACCAAACAGTTGGCGAAGGC
Source organism: Elmis aenea (assembly GCA_947652605.1). NCBI lineage: Eukaryota > Metazoa > Arthropoda > Insecta > Coleoptera > Elmidae > Elmis > Elmis aenea. The sequence continues at coordinate 12,984,040 of OX393577.1, forward strand.
GAACGATCTCATAGAAAGCCTGAAAGATTTCAAAAAACCGGTGGATGAAGTTGGAAAAGAGTTTAATGACCTGAAGGAGCAGCTCAAGAATTTTAACGACAAAATGGACGACCTCTACAACGACACGCAGTATTCTCTGAACAAAGCCGGAGAAGTTAACAGTGCCCAGATAATTAGCACGTAAGTAATAACAAAATTATTTTGCAGCACTTGCCCATTGTTGCTGAAGATAGTTAAAAAAAAAGTTTTTCGCACACATGATAGGAAATTTCAAAGGCTTTTAAATGGTGTGTGTAAAAATACAAAACGTCCAATTTATGCAAAATCCAATGATATATTAATAGGACTTTTTTATTATTAATATCCGTAAGCTACTTCTACCACCGGTGTCGAGGCCATGTCTCCTTTCCATTTTCTCCTGTCCGTTGCTTTCTTTCTGGATTGGTTCCACATCAGTCCTTTTTTTCTTAGGATGTTCACTATCTCACTATTTCCCGTTTTACTAGGTCTTCTGCGTCTTTTTCTTTTTCCTATTTCCACCCAGGGCCGACGACGGGGGGGACTATGGGTACAGCTATACCGGGCCCCCGACTTAAGGGGGCCTTCATGTCATAGCTAGTAATGAAATAAACAAAATTTTCCATAAATGGACATACTCTTGATTTTCCATTTTTATGAACACAACAGACAAACACGATAAAAGTGGTCGGCAGTTATTTATACTGGCATTTGTTTTCATTTCCAAGGCTTGCTATTTAAAAATGTTACAATTTTCTCTTAGCTTTATCAAAATTCCTTAATAACTCTAAAATTATTGCAGATAGGTATAGGAAATGCTAAAATAAATTGATGCACAATTTAATTATGCATTAGAAAATTTTTAAAAATTTGGTCATTGTATTTGAAAAAACCAATTTTTTCAAAAAAGTCCAAAAATCCAGTTAACGACTGCACTTGAGTATAGGGAATGCTATCAAAAGTCCCTCTAAAATAACCTTTAAATTCAAAAATTAAATAAAAAATATACCATTGTATTTGAAATAAGAAAGTAGATGTCAACTTACGGTATTTTCGGAAGTGGCGCCATCTTAAAAATATTTCCATGAAACCAATCATGTGCCAATATGCTACTAAGCAAAATTTTACATCATTACCCTTTTTCATTCTGCATCTATTTCTAATTTTCTGTATTATTTGGTATTTGCTATCATAATAATTTCTGTTTTCTTGAAATTTATTTTCAAGCCATATCTTTTAAAATTATCTGTCCATTTTTGTTGTTGTTTTGTAATTATTCTTCCTTTCCCTTTGCAAATAAGATTAAATCATCTGCATACATGTGTTCATACATTCTAATTGGCATGAATTTTCTATAACGTAGGTGTACTCCCTTTGTTGTATGTTTTACTTTTTTGAGATGCCATCCATTATCATTATGAATGGTACTGGGCTCAGAATGCTTCCCAGTTTAACTCCCTTAGTTGTGTTGCCTTCTATTCTCACCACATTTTCTGTTTTATGGAATCAGACTGCCTTTCTCCAATCTTTTGGTATTTTGTTCTTCTTCCACTCTCTTTGGATTATTCTGTACAGCAGTTCAATTTCTTCCTATGTTTTTAATCATTTCAGGTCTGATACAGTCAACTCCCGGTGCCTTTTTTACTTTAAGTTTCTTCAGTGCTTTTATTGTTTCTTCCTTTTTAATGTCCTCTTCTTCTTTATTTCCTATTTGTGTATTTTTTGTTTTATTGTTCGGGGGTATATTTAGAGGACTTTAATTATTTTTAATCAACACCAAAACTATCTCTTAAAAATATGAAATGCCATTTAAAAAAATTAAATGTGAATTTTAGTCATATCCCTTAACAACTGATGGACTTATGTAAAGTCTATTGACATTTAAAAAGAACTTATGGCACCCCAAATATTGTAAATAACACTAAAGCTCTAGCTCTTCAAATAAAGAAGCTATTTTGACTTCAGAAACTGTATAAGATAAAAGATTGTAAATGAATTACTATCGTGTTAGTACCCATCATATTTTTAAAATACTGCACTATGAGCAAGAAAAATTCTATTTACTTTGATTTTCAACTTTTTGATTCTATATCAATTATTTTTGGTTTTTAAAATTGGGCTGTCATTTTCATAACAAATGTAAACCTAGTAAATACAGTGTCTCATCTTTTTATGTTAGTCATAGTACAACAGAATAAAGAATATTCGAAGTAAAGGTAAGTGGTAGAATTTTTTTAAGTAACACTGTTCAGCTAGTATCGAAATTTTAAGATTGATGTTTTATGTAATTCAAGTTTTTAAAATATTTGTAGAACAGTAAAAATAGTGATTTGTCTAGCAGCATCATTATTTGACTACTTCATAATGTTATTATAAAAAAACGTGTACAATAATAATATTTATTTCTCACAAGTTTAAAAAAATTTACAATCAATTAACAGTTGCTGGAAGATATCCTGTAATACTAACAAATTGTTTACAATAAATATAATATTAAGTTATAAATATAAAAAAATACCAGTAGTTATAACACCTTGTTCATTTTAACCGTGCAGCTAAGTTAACATTTAACACACATTTTAAGCTGTACGCAAATTATGAACTTTAAAAATTATAATAGGCTTAATTGAGTATTTATAAAGATTTTTCTATATCAATATAGAAAGAATAATTACAATAAATATAATATTTGCATATTTGGAAAAATTATACACAATCCAAAATTGTAAAAATTAAATTTGGCATACAAAAAAGGGCCCCCTCTAACAATACTAAAAAAAAAACAGCTTCATTTTTATGTACACATTCAAAATGGCAACTGGAAAATACAATTCTAAACCCATAAAAATATGAATTAAAAGATCAAAAAGGTTTTCATAGTTTAAAAATAGCAAATATACTCGGTGACCGTAAAACCAAAATCTATTAATACTTAAGACTTTTCACATTTGTTATAACAATATGTTTTATAACTTATAAAACCCTTAAATATAAAAATTCATCGGTGTGGGTTTAAATTTGATAGTTGCATAAAAATATATTATTTATAATTAAATAAGTTTTGGAAAAAAATAGGATTAATTTCAATCATTTAAAGAAAATTAACAGTAAAGTAGTACATTTTTTAATTCCTGTAATACTGGAATTCTTTTTACATTATGGAAGACAATATATCTTACAATAAAGTACAAAAACAAATTCAAAAATTAACCAAAGCTGTAAAAACCAAGGCCCTAGACTAGACTACAAAATAATTCAAGATTCAAGATACATTCATAGCCAGTTTACTTAAACAATATCAGAAACTATTAACATTTTTACAACAAATATATCATAATTCATCCAACAATTTTTTGCACTTTGAAAATAATCATCTATTTAATAAACAGGGTAGATCTAAAAACGCTACGTTGTAGGTTTGTATGGAAAAAAAATACCACAAACTTTTTATACAATACTTTTTGATAAACTTAATATTTAAGCCATTGTATTTCTAAACTTTTATAGTCTACCCTGAATTTGTTTTATTCAGAAATAAACCTCATACTCACATATCAGTGCGTTCAGTTGTTTTTAGTCTGTGTTTTGTACATTTCCTCTCTGGATGATAAAAACTTTGAAAATGTCTTATTCAAATGTTTTTTCAATCACATATGAATTGAATTAATTAAGTTTTATACCACGTACTTTAAGTTCTTCTTTCACTTTCCAAATAACAAGTTCCATAGAAGCTAAAGCATCTTCAGCACTGTCGTGTCCACTAACATCGTTCTGGATAATTTTCTTTAAATATTCACTAGCCAAAGCGCGCAAAGCTCGTTTATGGGGCAAACCGAACTTGTGCGGAAACAAAACGGACGTGTCCACAACACAACTGTGAATAATTTTCAAAGCCTTCATGTCCGATTCCAAGCTGTGCCCGATGAGGATGGTCTTTGAATTGCACAGATGTAAAATATTCGCTTGCACCTGTAAAATGCTGGTCGCGGTTCGTTCCATCTGTTCCTTTGTGATTCCCGAGAATCGCGTGTTGTAATCGATTATGGGGTTCAGCGGTTTCACTAAAGTTTCGTAAACGGTTTTGCACTCGGGATTAACGACCGTGACCCGCGTTAACTCCAAGCCTTTGGTCGTGTAGCACATTTCGCAGTCGAGGGCATAAACGGCATGGCTGCGAGGATCTTCGTCGTGTTCCGGGGCCATCGTAGTCTGGAACCCTTCGAGATCAGCTTCCCGTGCGTTCATTGACTCGCTCACATGAGTATTCGATATAACACAGCCCGTATCATCACTACTTTTGCAACATAAGAACCTGCTTTCGCCCCGAAATGTTCGTTTCTTCAGAGGGTGGTAAAGACATTCTTCTTCGTATAAGGGGAAGCCGTCGTCGTCTATTTGATAAAGTTTAGAGCAGCGTAAACAAATTCGTTCGTTTTCATCTAGGTGCATGGTTGGTACGTGTTTTTGTGTTTTGATTACTGCCTTGCCAGGTATCGGTCCTTCACGGGGGTACCCATGCAAGTCGAGTTCTTCCTCTGTCAACACATAACTCTCGATATTTTGGTAAAACTTCCGGCCCCGAAGCGGGTTTTCCTTGTCTGTCTTGTTGGTAGTATCTCCATACGTCAAGGGACCTGCTCCTGACTTCTCAAGCTCCTGATGTTCCTTGCGTAGACGGTTTATCGCTAGCATCGTTGAATTCCGATAAGTTACCAGTGCGGAGCATCGTTCATAGCACTTTAATTCTTCGTTTAGGGCTCGTAAATATGCATCTTCTTTGGTAGCGTACAGTTTGATGCATTCGTCCGCTAACATAGTTAAGTAACGAGTTCGGACGTTAACGGGTAGTTTAGATTTATCTGCTTGTAGTACGTCGGGTAAATCGGACAGAGAAATGTCCGGTACGTGGGCTACTCGTGCCAAACTCTTTCCTGCAGTTTGACAGGGAGTCTTGGGAGGCACAGATTTTAACTTGGCCATTTCTTCGATGCGTGCTTTTGCTCGTTGCATTAAGCCGACGTTAAAGACCGGTGCGATACGTGTAGGCTTTACTGTTGCACTTTTACCGCTAATGATGTCATCTATTAAACTCGACGACGAAGAAGGCACCCCCTTGGAAATTTTGTTGAGATTATTTTGCCTATTATCAAGTCTTGCCTTAGAACTCAAAATTTTATCACCCTCCGATAATTTTTGCAATTTAATTTTGTTCTTAACTGCATTTACAGAACTAGGAGCATCTCGTTTCAGATTTTGCCGATTCATTTCTGCTATTAAATTATTTTGTTCGTTATTAGCTTGTGCCTGTCGTGCCAATTTCAGTCGATTCGCCAAAATCATGCCAGGATTCTGAAGCGATTTCGGCTTGTTAAAAAGGACTTTTGTGCTAGTTTTATCGGCATTGTCGTAAGCTATTCGTTTTTTACCAATTTGATTAGCTGCAGAATCATTATTCGATTCCTTTGTTTCTATTCCTGATTCTTCGGGTTCAGGTGGCTTATATTCATTAAATATTTTAAAACATTCTTGCAGGGTGTTTTCATCTTCGTCTAGATCGGTGTTGTCATCTGCGTTTAATTCAAAATTACTGTTGTAACCATCGGACGAATCGCTTAGATTCAACAAGGCCTCTTTGGTTTTGTACGAACTGTCTGTTTTGCTCTTTACAGGGATTTTATCTCGTTTATTTTCGTGTGGTTGATTAGTTTTTTCTTTATCTCTATATTTACTCTTCAATGTGCTGCGTTTTTCTTTACTTTTCGACTCAAACTTATTTGTTTTACCCATATCACCTTTAACTTTATCATTTTTACTAGTATGTTTATATTTGTTGTCATGACTCTTCTCTCTCTTACTTTTTACGTCTTCACTTTTCAACTTATATTTTTCTTTAGAACTAGATTTCGATTTATCTTTATGAACTAACTTTACTTTTTCTTTTGTTTCTTTAGATGAATCTTTGGAAGTCTTTTTGGAGTGTTTTGTTTCTTCATCCTTTTTCGATTTTGATTTACTTTCCCTGCTGGATGATTTCGAGATACTGTTTTGTTTAGATTTGCTTTTATGTCTTGATTCTGACGCAATTTGAGACCTCGAAGACTTTTGTGTAGATTGCTTGCTTTTTTCATCTTCAGTAGTATCACTCTCTGTATTATTTGTATTTATAGTACCCGAATCACTGATAATTTCATCTATCATATCAAATTCTGTTGATAATTCTTCAAAATTGATATCACTTTCGGGATTATATGGTTCTGGAGCTGGTTCGTGATCGCTATTATTAAAACTATCGTTGCTGTTACCCTTTAAGGCATTTGTGATTTCACTGGTTAAAGCAGTCTTTGATTTCTTTTTCGTGGATAACATACACAAAGGCGTGGGATTATAAGTGGGCTTATCATCAGTACTTCCATAGAGTGGCATCGAACGAAACATTCCACGATCCGTCCTATTTATGATATCTGGTACATAAGTAATGGGAATATGACTTCTGCTGTTAACTAACTGGCTTTTTGGTGTGGGATTATAAGTAGGAACTTCGCTGGTTGTTGCTTTAACTGTTGTTTCATTGTTATCTTGGTTTTTCTTGCGATGCCTAAAATGGCAATAAGGCCGATCACACGAAATAGTAAAATATGGACAATCGATATCTTTAAATAAGCCTGCTGTGGGCAGCATTTTTGATGCAAAATTCTCTCTGTACCAGTCAAAATTACATTTATTTTAATGAAGGTTATAAACCAACGTAATCGAGCTATTAAACATAACCTATTAACCTGACATATGACAGTCAAAACAATTGTCACGTGATCTGCGCAAGGCGGGGCCAACAATTGAAATATTTTGGCGGTATATTTAAATATTATGTGTGTTTAGAATTTAATAGTATTTTTTTATTTCAGGCAAGACAAAATTAAAAAGAAACTGCAAAGTATAGAAAATCAAACAGAAGAGTCACAAAACAATATTAAACACGCACAAGAACTGCTTAAAAATGCAACAAAACTTTATAATGATGCAAAACTTGCATACGAAGTAGTAGAGGATGACCCACGTTCTTTGGAAAAAGTTAACAATGATTTTAATACAACGTTAGAAGATAGCTTCAAAGAATTAACTGAGGTTGAAGAACTATTGCCCGTTGTTCAAGATCATGCTGAAAACTTAACGAATCGTGCTCAAGAACTTTATGGTTTACTAACAGAAACTCGCGACATATCTGAAAATGCCGTTAAGGCTGCGACTGCTTATAAAGACATTGTAGATGCTATAGAAAGCGCACTCAAGGCTGCGGATGAGGGAAAAACTTCAGCAACTAGTGCCGCAACTGTGATTAACAGCATAGCGAACGACACCGTAACATCAGATAGAAAATCGGAGAAATTGCTTGAAAAAGCATTTAACGCGGAACGAAAAACCGTCGAAAAACTCGAACCCGAGTTTCAAGAAAACGTAGCCAAGTCTCGAAGAGTACGAGGATTGCACGATGAGAATAAAGCGAAATTGGATTACATAGAGAAATTGCTGTTACCTCCGTTGTTGCAGCCGCTGGATGAATTATTGATAAACGCAACGATAACGGCGGAAAAAGCTGATGACCTGTCGCAAAGTACTTTGGATACAGTTACCGAGAAGTTCGAAGAAGTAGCTAAAGAACGGGACGCTGCCAAAGAGCTGCCCAAAAATTTGGACTACGCGAAACGTGATATTCTGCAAGCCCAGCAGCAAATTTTGTTGGTCAACGAACGACTACCAGAACTCGTGCGAATGATTCGTGCATTACCCAGTAGACAGGAAGATATAAAAAATGCAGCAAATGGAGTTGACAATAAAATTAAAACATTAAACCAGCAAATTGCGTTAGCCAGAGACATCGCCAACAGAATTAAAGTGGGAGTTAAATTCTCTTCTAGTACTACATTAGAATTACGAAATCCTCCCAACTTAGCTGAGCTAAGTACTTCAACTTATATTTCTGGATACTTCAGGACAGAGCAACCCAATGGTTTGCTGTTTTATCTCGGTAATGCTAAAGGCACCAATCTTAGGAAGACCAACACGGTAGTACCCTTTTTTTTTCCAAATTTCTAAGTTACACATGAGTTTACTTTTTCAGGATGATTACATGGCTTTGGAAATTGAAAATGGTTACCCTGTTCTAACACTGGATATTGGAAATGGACCAGAACGAATAATAAGCACCAAGTATGCTGCTGATGGTGTGTGGTATCAGTTTATTATAGATCGGTACGTATTTATTTTTGTTTAACTGTTTTACCAATCATCAGATTTTTGTGAATTTTGACTGAAGTTTTAGCCAAAGTTTTGAACTATTGTTTAAAACATAAAAATTTGGCCGGCATTTTTAAAGTGTGAAATATTAATCATTATTTAAAGTTCTGCTTTTGTCAACATTTTCAAAAAAAAAACGTTACTCAACAACTGTTTCACACAAGGTGGACCAAATTTGATGGGATTACATGGGTATCTTGCCTAATATTCGCACTTTTTTTTTTGTTTTCCTAGCCTACTTTTTGTTTTTATGTTTATATTAACACCTCAACACCTTCGGGTAAATAAGGTTGTTGATAAATTAAATTTAAAAAAAAAAAAAACTTAAACCTTTGTAATATTAAAAATAACATCAACCATTATATATTTAAAATAAGCAAAAATAAGGAATTCAAAGATCGTGGCCAACTATAGTTTCAATTTTAAAAAAAAGGAAGATATGTCATAACTTTTTAACAGTAAGCATTTAAATTTTTTTTTAACACCATCAAATTCTACGTAACAATATCTAAAGCAGTCTTTATAAATTTTTTCAATTTTAACAGCAATAACCGAGATGACACATGATCAAAAGACAAAAAAAAAACAGTTTTTTAATAATAACTGATAAACCTTAAATGATACAATATTTCTGAGAACGATTCTGTCTCAAAAAACTGCATATTTTTAGTAGTTTAACTGTTTTTCTATCTTGAATATTAAGCAACTTATGTAATCCCATTGAATTTGGTCCACCCTGTACAGTACTATCAACTGTGGTTGTGCTACTGTTTTGCATTGATCTTTGACTGTTTTAAGCCCAACCATTAAATAATTTTAGCAAACTGTTACTGTTTTGTTTATATCTTTAAAACAACTGAACAAATTTTCAAACGCTTTAATTTATAAGACTCGTAAATAATGAGACTAACACAGAATTTTTAAATTTACGACCATTTAAAAAATATTTCAAATTATTTTGAAAAACCTAAGATTGCAAAACCAAAAATTGCAAAAATTTGGTTTTACATTTAAAAAATTATTAACTAAATAATAAAATAAGTTAATCTTAATTTTGTCTAAGCTTTTATTAAAAAATTATTTATTATATTATTTTTTTGTAAGATTATTTATTATTATGAAATTTGCATTCTGCTTTATATTTTGATAGAACTGGACACAATGTAAAATTGTCAATAAAGGAAGAAATATCCGGTGGTCGTGAAAAAATTCATACCGACGAAAGGATACTAGAAGGTCATTACTCGATCTTCAATTTAGACAGGAATCAATCGAAACTGTTCGTGGGCGGATATCCCCCGCAGTTCCCAATACAAGAACACATACGTCAAAATTCATTCGAAGGGGAAATGGAAGATTTCGTTATCGGAGAGACCCCCATATCGTTCTGGAACTTTAATGACGGAAATGATAACAATGAAATCGCTATTGAGAGGTGGGTATTTTTTTTTTAAAGAAATTTTTGTCTTGATTTTCGTTTGTTTTAGGAATAAGTTGGTGAATCTAGAGCCAAGCACGGGGTATAAGTTTAATGGTGAAGGATATGTTATCATAAACGGAAGATCGCATTCTTTGAGGTCTCGGTTGGGTATACAACTTAGTTTCAAGACATTTGCCACTGAAGGCTTGCTATTCTTGGCTGGCAAAGATAAAACATTTATATCGCTTGAACTCAAAAACGGAAAAATTTTATACCAGGTACGTAAGTGACCAAATAATTATTTGTTTTGTTAAATATATTCAGGATGTCCCAGAATGTTATACAAATTTTCAAGAGATTTGAAACAATAAGTTTGAAAAAATAATCTACCCATTTTGTAATAAACACCAAATATTTATCTCTTAAAATAATCAGAGCTAAGGAGTTCTTACTGGTACACCCTGTATATTAAAAGTTCTTCTTCTTAATCAGGTCCTCTTGTACCTTTCAGCATCGAGGTATGTTTCCCTAGTTCTTTATTATGTTTCTCCAACCCTGTTTATCATTGGCTAACTGTGGTACATCTCTCCAGCTGGCTCCTTTTCGTTCTTGTCTATGTCTCTTTATAATTTCCCATTTTTTCTTGGTCTTCCTCTAATTCTTTTTCCCTCAAACCTTGTTTTCCATCCCACCTGTATTGTGGTATGCGCAGTAGATGTCCCAGCCATCTTAATTGGTTTGTCTCCATGTTTTTCTTTATGTCTTTTACTCCTAGGCTTTTCTGATTTTGTTTTTCCTAATCTTATCAGTTAGTTTCCATCCTTCCTAAAAATCTCATCCCCTGTGTCTGTATCCGTAGTTTTTGCTCTCTTGTTAGTGCTCATGTTTCTGATCTATAAATAAATAAAATTTCATTTTGCACTTATTTCATCCATAAGTATTATAAAAAGCAGTGGACTAAGTACCCCCTGTCTTACTCCCATTAAAAGTTAATGATAATAAATAAAATTTTTATTATGAAATAAAATTATTTATTATTTAAAATTTTAAATAATTAACATATGTTAAGATTTTTTTGCTAAAGTACTTGAGTGACATGTTTCGGGTAAGGAAAATATCTGTGCGGACCTCTTGTGATAAGCAATGTCATCTTGCAATAAAGAACCCTTTCTTGGCAAGTTAAAAATCAAAATTGGTAAGCTTTTTTCAGGTGCGAAATCTCGCCCCCTGAGATCAGTGATTAGCCTCATATCAAAGATAGACCAATTTAAAATCAACAAGAAAACAATTAATTTTTATTATAATTGTTCATTTAGTTGCTATTTTATTTGTAATTTTAAGCACTAACATTTTTTTTAGTACAATTTGGGCACTGGTACCAAAATTTGGCATACATCGAAAACCTACAACGACGGGCAGTGGCATACCATTGATGCAAGCAGAGATGGAGCCAAAGGCCGATTGGTTGTTGACGAAGAAGACATCGAGGACAACACGAAACCTATACAGAGTGGCACTTTGGAACCAGTCGAGAACTTATTCTTCGGTGGATATCCCCAAAACCACAGTTTTGCGGATGTTTCAAATATGGACTTCCGTGGATGTATCGACAATGTAACCATCATGGGCAATCAAGTTGATCTTAGCCAAAATATTAAGGCTTACGCAGTTACTCCTGGATGTCCAACTAAGGTATTTATTTATAAGGACCTTTTATTATTTCACAAATATTTATTTGTTATGTTTATTTACATATAATTTATTTAGCAATTTGAAAGACTTGTGTCATTCCAAGAAAGTAGACCAGGTTACATTAAAATAGACAATTTTACTGGTGGTGCCATTCAGATGAACCTCATATTCAAGACAAAATCGAAGGACGGCTTAATATTCTATGCGACAGATAGGAACCAAAATGAGGCCATATCTTTGTCAATCGTCGATGGCCAACTCAAGTTTATTTGCCAGAAAATCGAGCTGATTTCGAATCAAAACAACTTCAATGATAACGAGTGGCATGTCGTCACTATTACCCATAACAGTAAGGAGCTGCGGATAGACTTTGATGATTCTGAATTTAAAGTGTAAGTAAAATATACAGGGTGCGCCAAATACAATGACAACTATGAAGATATTATTTTTTAGTTTATTTTGAGGCATAACATCAAAATAAATGTACAAATCTATATATATTCAGAAAGAGATATAAATATGCTTTTTAATGATCTCATCAAAGCCAACTATGATTTCCTTTAAAACAAAAGTAATTAGTTATTTATCTCAGAATCTAAATTGTTTCTAAACAAGTGAATTTCGCCATTTAATACTCTGTAAAAATATCTACAATTTTTCTTCAGCAAATGTTTCTATTAATAATGAATATAAAGATATTAGAAAACTGCAAATTTTTGGGTTTTGTTCATATCTACTGTTCCACAGATTTTTCTTCAAAAAAAAATAATTTCAGAGTTACCTTCTAAATTAGGATTATTTTGTCCAATTTGTGAACTTCGGCTTGTATATATATCAACATTTTTTATAAATCGTAATATAGTACAATAACCATTTTTTAGAACTGATTCGTCACCTTCCTTACTAACTATTTTATATGGAGAGATATACTTTGGTGGTGTTCCATCGAACTATAAAATCAAGAGAGGCATGACATCTACCAGTGCTGGTTTCAAGGGCTGTATTGGTGATGTAACTATAAATGGAAACATAATAAACTTTGCTAATTCCACTGATAAATTTGCTGAGAAATTGGGCAGATGCGTCCTTGACAAGGAGATAGGAAGTGATAGTGATATCCATGTTGGTTAGTACTCAACACTAGGGGTGGGCGATATATCGATATATCGATAAATATCGATATAATTTTGATATCGATATATCGATATATCGAAATATCGGATATCGATATATCGATATATCGGAATATCGATATATCAATATATCGGAATATCGATATATCGATATATCGATATTCCGACATTCCGATATATCGATATTTTAAGGGCGAGAAGCTTTTTTTTTTTTTTTTAACCAGTCTCTTTTTTCACTTTTTTACCGACTTTTTTTAGCTTCGCGCCGCTTTTATATCGCAATTTCGATATGTCGATATATATCGATATATCGATATTCCGATATATCGATATTCCGATATATCGATATGTCGATATATCGATATGTCGATATATCGATATATCGATATATCGATATATATCGATATAATTTCGATATCGATATTCGATATCGAAATTTGGATATCGCCCACCCCTACTCAACACTATGATAAAATAAAATATTTAATATTTTTAATACAGTGCAGTCACTTTTTTTTATGAATGTTATACAGGGCGTTTCTTAAATATTGCGAAAAAATTCGGGAGTAATTCCTTATCAAAAATTAAGGGGGTTTTATATAACTTTTTTCCCTTAGATGTCTCCTTTTGGAGTTACACCCCCTAAAGAGGAGTGGTAAAATTAGGTTTTTATTTTATTTCCCAAATTTGGATATATGTAGGAGAATGATATTTGGTAGATGTTTTGTACTTATTGAAAGGTTTCCCATAGTTATATTTTTAATCATCTTCCACCTTCACAGGGGGCTGAAAAGTGCGACCCCTGTTGTTTTTTTTTATCAGAACCTTTTGGAGGCTTGAAATTTGGCAATTTAAAAAAAATTCCTTAAAAGCCTGATTTATTTAGAAACTTTTTTTATTTTTTTAACTTTTCCTGAAAAACCTACAGTTTTTGAGTAAAAAATTAAATGAGTGAACATGAACCATTAAATATTTCAAAATAAAACAATTGGTAAGATTATTTTATAAATAATTTAACACCTTTTGACATGCGATGTATTTATTCATTTGTTATTCTGTTAGCCTTCATCTTTAATTTTTTTAAATAGCACCATGGGTCATGTGGGGCATCATTTTAAAGAGTATTTCATTCTCAATACAGCAGTGCAAAAATGTTAATATGTTACATAGGGTAAGTTTTGAATAAAACTGTAAAATGTCATTAGACAACTCCATAGGTATAGGTAGGCTATTTATACTCTCCCAATCTTTTGTTTCGTCATTTACTAGTTGTGACAACTTTGTGTCCATCACGGCAGATGTATGTATACAAATGAAGAAAAATTGAAAATGATTTTAATTTATGGAGAACGTCAACAAAATAGTCATGCAAAACAAAAGTTTGGAAGTAAACAAATAGCCATTTTTACCTATGGAGTCATCTAATGACATTTTAGTTTTTTTTCAAAATTTTCCTTAAGTTAAATATTAACATTTTTGTACAGCGTTATTAAGAATGAAATTCTTTTTAAAATGATGCCCCACATAAACCGTGGTGCTGTTTGAAAAAATTAACGATGGTGTCACAACATTAAAAAAATGTCGCAGTAGTACCAAAAGATATTAAATTGTTTATAATATAAGCCTGCCAATTTTAAATTTCTTAATTTAAATGGTTTAATACTTATAGGGGTGCGAATACCAAACTGAAGCACCCAGTATAACAAAACTATTTTAGTTTTAAATTAGTTGTTTGCTTATTTGTTTTTATTTTTAGTCCCAACATTACCTCCTTTAGAAGACCGTAATGCATATATAACCAGGGAACCTGACTCTGGTCAAGGAGGTCCATCATTGTCAAGTAAGTCATCAAACTTCTTTATTTGAGCCGCTCAGTTGCCAAATCGATTAACTCCAATTTTTGATTTTTTTTAGATTTTTGTGCCAAAGCACTTGATTGATGCTTAACTTTTTATATTTAAAATAACTTTGCTTAAAAATTAGGTTTAATACCACTAAATGACAAAAAAAAACATTTGGCTGTCAAATAATAAACTTTTTTTTTCCAAAAAATCAATTATTTTTGGGAAATACTATTTTATGTATTTTATACTTTCTTGAATAAAATATACACCTGTAATAATACATCCTACAATGGTTATTTGAATTTAAATTTAAAAAAGAATTTCAAAAAAAGGCTGTTTACTATTTTATCAATTTTCTCTACTTTTTGTTTTGTGGAGTTAATCGATTTGGCCTACGAACGGCTCATTTAACTGACACAATGTCCAAAATTACATTGCCTTCAAGTGAATGAAGACTTTAAGTGACAATTAAATATTTTAAAGATATACCACAGCGTGGAGATGGAGGTAAAGAAACAGTGGATGAAGTAGGTAGAGACACAACTGCTGCTACCCCACCACAACGTCCACCAAGTCCTGCACCCACAGTGCCTAAACCACCAAGTCCAGTGCCAAAATCATCTTGTGCACTGCCAATGGATCCCGTTGAAGAACCAGATACAATGGGATCATACAGATTTGGTGAGGCTTAAACCATGTTACTTTTAATCTAATTTATCTTCTCCTTCTCCTTCTTCTGAATTGAGGTCTTTTCGAGGTATTTTTCCTAGTTCTTGATTATGTTTCTCCACCTTTGTCCATCTAACCATATCAGATCTCTCCAACTGACTCCTTTTTCTTCTAGTCTTTGTCTCACTTTGTTTTCCCATCTCGTTCTTGATCTTCCTCTACTTCTTTTTCCCTAAAACTTCATTTTCCATTCCATTTTTTGCGTACCTGCTTTCTGGCATGCGTGGTAGATGTCCCATCCATCTCAATTGGTTTGTCTCCATCTTTTTCTTTTTGTCTTTCACTCCTAAGCTATATCCTTCTATTCTTCTCAAAAATTTAATGTAACTAAATTTTTAGGAACTGTAAAGGACAGCCGTTTGGAATACGGAGTGGCAAGAGGAAAATATAGAAAGGCTTTTGAATTCGCGTTGGAATTCAAGACCAGCGCAAAGGAAGGCATTATGCTGTATGTGGCAGACAAGCACCACATGAATTTTGTGTCCTTATTTTTGCACGACGGTCAAGTAAGTCGATTACAACATAAATAAATGGTGTTACTTATTAAAAACTGTGTTCTAGGTTGTGTACATATTTAACGGAGGTTTAGGGCAGGCTATAATTCGTTCGGACGGAACATATAACGATAACGAGTGGCATACAGTTGAGATAAGCAGAAATGGGGCCGACGGTACGCTTGTGGTGGATGGAGGCCTTGAATACTATGGCTCAATGCCCAAGATCAGTAAAATACAATTTGAGCCACCATTCTATGTCGGTGGAATACGACCGGAAGATTACAACAGTGTCCTTGGTAACATTGTAAGTAAATGTTGTTACTTTTACAATCATTTAACACTTTGACTCCAAAATCAACCAAAAGAAATAAACATTTGCTTTAAATTAAATTAAAAAAATAAATTTATAGAAAACAATTGAAGCATGATGATTTATTTGATCACTAGATTATTAATTTTTTGACTAATTAACTCCTCCCCAAGAAAGCTTCACGTGGATTTGATGGATTTGGTTTCATTTCTTTTTTATTTATAGAATACGACTGATGGATTCCAAGGATGTATCCGGGGCTTCCTAATGAATAATTACCAAATGCAATCGCCGACCAACTATGGAGCTTTGCCGTGTTCAGAAAAAGTAGAACCAGGAATATTCTTCAGAAGTGGAGGAGGTTACATGCGCCTCAAGGACAGGTTCAAAGTTGGCCTAGAAATCGATATCAAACTGGACATCAAGCCAAGAAATGTTACCGGTCTTTTGGTATTTGTGCAGGGCAGGAAAGATTATCTAGCCCTTGAGATGATTGATGGTGTAATTAAATTTTCGGTGGATAATGGGAGAGGGGCCATTACTACTTCTTTCAAGCCTGATAAGCCATTTTACTTCTGTGATGGACAGTGGCATAACATACAAGGTATTGTACATACAAATTTACTGCTATATTTCAATACTTATCCTACCCTCTATATTGACTATACAGGGTAGACCAAATTCGAATGTTTTACGGGGTATCTCGGTTACCGCAATAGATAGCGAAAATCTGATTTCGGTCTCTTGGGCTATTTTTTTGAAAAAATAACGCCTATGCAATCAGATTTTTTCTATTGGATTCCATTTTGGCACTACAGATGAAAAATGAAATTACATCATTTTTGAAAATTTGCTTTAACTTCTTTATTTATTAAATTAGAACAAAATGTTATATAGGTTTTTTATACAAATTTGTATGCTTAATTTAAAAACAATTTCTTTTTAGCCATCTTGACTTTCAAAATATGGAGTAAACTTACATTTTTTTAAATGGAAACCCTAGTTGGCCATAGTTTTATGTGAAAGAGTATTTTTTTAGCTTTTCAAAAATATATAGTTTTATATGTTTGTTCCAAAAAATAAGCGAGATATGGCCAATTTTGTAAAAATTCGATTATCAAAGTTTGCCATGATTTCGTAAACAAGTGATGTTTGCAATTATTAAACAACTAAAAGTCATTTCCAAGTACATTCTGCAGCAACCGCTATGTTTTTATCACTAACAAAGTAATATTCTAACATATTACATTTTTCAAAAAGTTCATATTTAGCCATGTTCAAAATACCACAATAAACAGTTATAAAATACAAAAGAATACACGGATTTGCTTTAAAGTTAACAAATGTACTTCGAAATGACGTTTAGTTGTTTAATAATTGCAAACATAACTTGTTTACGAAATCATGGCAAACTTTGATGATCGAATTTTTACAAAATTGGCCATATCTCGCCTATTTTTTGCAACAAATATATAAAAGTATATATTTTTGAAAAGCTAAAAAAATACTCTTTCACATAAAATCATGGCCAACTAGGGTTTCCATTTAAAAAAAATGTAAGTTTACTCTATATCTCGAAAATCAAGATGGCTTAAAAAAATGTACTTTTGTTGTTTTTTAATCAAGCATAAAAATCTGTATAAAAAACCTATATAACATTTTATTCTAATTTGATAAATAGAGAAGTTACAGCAAAATTTCAAAAATGATGAAATTTCATTTTTCGTCTATAGTGCCAAAATGGAATCCGATAAAAAAAATGATTGCATAGGCGTTATTTTCTCAAAAAAATAGCCCAAGAGACCGAAATCTGTTTTTCGCTCTCTATTGCGGTAACCGAGATACCCTGTAAAACATTCGAATTTGGTACACCCTGTACAGGTTGTTTTACTTTTCGATGGGGCACTGTTGCTATCTTCGTCTTTTTCCTGTTGCTGTCTATTAAGGGCTTCCTTCTCTCTCCATCCTCTTTCCCTAACTTATGTCCTACGTATCCCATTTTATTTACAAATATAAGCGAAAGAATTAAAAGTTTGCAAAATCCAATATAAAAGTGAACGTTGCCATGGAAAAACAATAACTGACTTCCATTGTTTTATTTCAACCCATGCTAGTCTACCCTGACGCTCTTTAAACAGTGACAATTAAACAAATGTAATGTGAAAACAAAAACAATTGAAGGGGAGAAATGAAAATTGAACAAAGATGTGGTAAAGCTGGAACAAAAAAAAACTGAACAGTAAACTTGGGATGGCTAATAGAAGTAATGACTAGGCTATGATAAAGAATATGAGAATGATAAATAACAAACCTCTACACCGTTGGGTAAAAGAGAACTGATTGTAACTGATTATTTTACAAAGAAAAAAATAATTTTTGTGTCCAAGTCATCACCCACTAAAACTGCCATTTAAAAAAAATTGTTTCATTAAATATCTCGCACGGCACCATAAATAAAAATTTGACTGTTACCATAAAAAACAAAGAAAATCTAGCCAAAGTTTTTTCTGTGATATTTTTCTGTATTAGCAACGGTAGCTGAGATATGCGAGTTTAAATTTTTTTATCAATTTCGGTTTTTTTTGTTATATCACACAAGCCATGGATTTTTAAAACAAAGCAATATCTTGTTTAAAATGCAGTCCTAAATAGCTAAATTTTGTCCCATTTAAGCAACCTTGTATTATTATTATTTATGGAGATAGCAATAGTGCCCTATCGAAATGTGAAACACCCTGTATAAATGTTTCAATGATATCTTGGAAAAGGGAACTTTCTCTTTCGTAAAATTTTTAATTCATTTTTTGAATGTGTAAATAATGGTAATTTAGAGTGTATTTTAAAATAATTATTTTAACAAACTGAGGGTAAATATTTGGTGTTTGTGGTTCAAATAACATGTATGAAGTTTTAGCTAACAGCTTTAGTTTAAATGTTTTTTCAAAAATTATAAGAATTTTAGTTTTTTTATGAAATTTTCTTATATTTAGTTTGAACTGAGGGTTTATGATAATTGTTAATTTATTGTTTTAGCTGTTAAATCGAAGAACGTAGTAACACTGTCCGTTGATCGAACTTCTACAGAACCTGGTGTAGGTGACTTTAGATCCAAATCAACAGATACTGGAGGAGCATTATTCTTGGGTGGTCATCGCTTAATCAACCGAGCCCGTGGACTTACCATTCGTACTCCTTATGTAGGTTGCATAAGAGATGTGCAAATTAATAATGATCATGTAGAATTTATACCTGGTATGGAAGATGGAGAAGTTATGATAGGTTCTTGTCCTACCAATTAATAAAATTTTGCAAAATAAATCTTAATGCATTTTATATTGTTTTTTTATTTAGTAGCTTAGCTTTACTACTGAATTGCATTCATATAAATAATAGCAAAAACAGTGGCAGAGTCCTCATTTGTTTTATCTCAATAAACAATTGTTTTGAAAGTGGTAAATGTTTGTGTGATTAACATGATTAATGTTACATTGTATGTCGCTCACAAATTGTACATTTGATGCATTTGTATATCAGAGTTTATTGAGATAATAAAAGAATTAAAAAATTGTTGGTTTATCCTTTAATATATGCAGCACGCAACACCAATGAATATTTTTTGTCAATGTATCGAAAAGGAGGACATGTAGGACACTTTTCGAGGGAGGACAGAGTTTACAAAAGAGGGACTGTCCTCCCTAAAGGAGGACGATTGGTCACCTCTAAAAAGGCAGTTCTAGATTTATGAACGAATATCGTTCCTGATTGTCATTCCCCATACATTCTGTTCATTAAGCATGCATTACTTTTCTTGTATATCTTAATCGTTTTAAACCAATAACTCAATTTTTGTGATTATCGATAAAGCAAAGGCTCATACATTAAAGACGGCCTGTATTTTATTTTAATTTAGCTTTCACACTGAAGAACAACTAAGCAGCTTGCACTCTGTAGATAAAAAATAGAAAGTTCCATAATAATTATTTAATCATATTTTATTTATTCATATTTTAACCAAAATTAACCTATAATTTCAATCAAAACAATAACATTTCACATAACATGTTCATAACATAGCTCATAAAAATGTCCCTAGGTTGTCTTGGCGCACCATCAGCTGAATCCGAGATATTTTCCTCGTCAATGCTATGCTTATGGGATTTAGAAAATGAGTATCAGGATAGCAGAAACTGCAGGAGGTCTTTGCGTGTATTTTGTACTAGTAATATTTACTTCTTAGGTTGGCGAACAGATATCGGCCATGTTGACATCAGCTGTCAATATGAATAATTTCCAGTGTTTGAGCAATTTAAACAAATACAGGTAAAAATATCGTGCAAAAACCCAATATTTATTCATTTTATGATAAACCAAACAACTTTCTTTGGTTATATGGTGTGTAAATGATTAAAACAGTGTGATTTGTATTTTAGTACCAACAGTTAGACCATTCGACACAAATTTGCCTACAAAACTCAAGGTATGGAATTTCGATGATAAATAGGGTCTCCAAGGCAATTATTAACCCCATTTAGTAACTTTGAACAATCCTGAACTGATATGGTTGCCACAAGAACATGTTGCTGTACATGTGACAGGAAGTTGCACAACTGGGCACGAATTAGTCTACAACACTTAAGGTATGAAATGTCGATATTATAATAGTGCTTTTAAGGCTATAAGTAATCCAAGATGTTAATTTTTGGACCAATACAGCTGCCATATAAACAATTATGCATTACGTTTTACAGGTTACTTCGTTCATGATTTTTCTTCAGGCGAGTGCTTAACAATATTCAATGGTGTTGGTGCAGTTACAGAAATATATTACGATTATCATGTCGTGAAGTTAAGTAGTCAACTTTAAACTTGTTGAAACTATGTAGAAGGATTTGAAGACATCGTTTTGTTATGGCAATAAACAACTATTTTGAACTTAAGTTAAGAAAACACTAAGATGTTACCAGAATGCATCAAGTAAAGCGATGATTAAATTTAAAAGGTAAGATGATGATTGTAAATCATAGCTTAATAAATTTAGTTGTTTAAATGTCTTAATTTAGTCTTTAGATAGTGTAAATATTTAGATCTTGTAAATAGTACTTTTCAACTTGCTCAGTATCAGTAATTTAAATTATTGTTTTCAGTTGCAATGGAAAGTCCTTCAATAACTTCTATGCAATGGACTCAAAAGATGTCCAAGACGAATTAAACAAAACATGGAATATGAAGCCACCGTTGATGTGGTTTCAGCCAGGAAATCAAGTTATCTACAGGACATGCCATGAAAGCCAATCACATAACTCAGTGGAAACTTTCAACATCAAACTTCTTATACATTTTGGCATTAATTTTTAAAACTTTATTTAAATATTTAATATGTTTACACTTAATATGTTATTTGTTTAGCTGCAGATAATCTATTATCTTATAAGGTAGAATTTTTCGCTCAAAAGTTGTTAGTTTATTACTGTTTTGTTAACACTTACTGATATAGTTTATAATTATTGTTAAGTTGTATATCACTCAATAATTGTAATTTCTCTACGTTAATGTTGAATTTAATTGAAATATTAATAAAAACGTAATAAAATCTTGCGTTTTAATTTTAATGTATGCAACCCCCCATACACGGAGTATGATTCCCACCAAAAAATTCAAATTCAAATTTAGTTCATAAGTTGACCACCAGAGGGCTAAATACCGCCATGTACCTCCTATAACTTCTGTGATCTTGATACAAGAACTGGATTTTCGGATGAGAAATGAAGTAAAATTTTACAGATTATTTCCTGAGAGCAAAATTTGATTCTTGTATCAGGATCACAGAAGTTAAAGGAGGTACGTGGCGGTATTTGGCCCTCTGGTGGTCAAGTTTCAAACTAAATTTGAATTAAAAATTGGTGGGACTGAATTAATTCTGATGAGAAATAAGGCAAAATTTGATTTTTGTATCAGGATCACAGAAGTTATAGGAGGTACATGGCGGTGTTTGGCCCTCTGGTGGTCAACTTACAAACTAAATTTGAATTTGAATTTTTTGGTGGGAACCATTCTAGTACGTGGGCTGTGGGTTGCATACATTAGAATTAAACACAAGATTTTGCAATATTTTTATTAATATCTCAACAGATCTCAACATTGTCATTTTAACAGCATTTCCACTTCTCTGAAAACTGTAATAACATAAAATATTGTCTTAAGTACTTTTACATTGAACAATGGTGTCATTTATTTCTTACAACAAAATTATTTGTTTATACATACAATTTTACACTGACTTACTTTTAACACAAACACAAATTTATAGAATGATGATGTTATAATTATAAGGAACTTGTATATGCGTTTGTAATTGTAATCTAGTTTTCTATTTTGTTATATAAATAATTGTTTTGTTCGACTACTTAAAAACTATTTGTTGTTAATTCTGTCCAAAGATTTCCAAACGTATGTTTAAAATAAAGTGTATATGTATATACTTGTATTATTGTACTGTATGCAAAATAAACTATGGCGTTGTAATTAAATCTTTTATGTATTAATGTAAATAAGTTTAATTAAAAATCATCCTTTCCCATCAACCCTTCTGTACAAACTTTACTAACGACCCAATATCATCATCCTTATTTGGAACCTTTACCCTCCTTACAACATGTATTAAAACCCCGGTTTCACTACTTATATTATTGAGAATAGCACATCGCAAGAAAAAATGAACAAACCATCAAGAAACTCGAACGAATTTGCGACACAGTGTTTCATCAACATATTTATTTGGACCATGTAGTGGTCGAGCAACAACCAAGATACGAAGAATAGGGAAAATGAAGGTAAATAGTTATATCTTTAAGTATTATGCAAAATGTATAAGGAGAAGTTTGATGTTGAGAGTTTCTACTAAGTTATGTGATTGGCTTTCACGGCATGTCCTGTAGATAACTTGATTTCCTGGCTGAAACCACATCAACGGTGGCTTCATATTCCATGTTTTGTTTAATTCGTCTTGGACATCTTTTGAGTCCATTGCTTAGAAGTTATTGAAGGACTTTCCAGTGCAACTGAAAACAATAATTTAAATTAGAAGTCTCAAAATAAAATGATGATACTGAGCAAGTTGAAAAGTACTATTTACAAGATCTAAATATTTACATTATCTTAAGACTAAATTAACACATTTAAACAACTAAATTTATTAAGCTATGATTTACAATCATCATCTTACCTTTTAAATTTAATCATCGCTTTACTTGATGCATTCTGGTAACATCTTAGTGTTTTTTTAACTTAAGTTCAAAATAGTTGTTTATTGCCATAACAAAACGATGTCTTCAAATCCTTCTACATAGTTTCAACAAGTTTAAAGTTGACTACTTAACTTCACGACATGATAATCGTAATATATTTCTGTAACTGCACCAACACCATTGAATATTGTTAAGCACTCGCCTGAAGAAAAATCATGAACGAAGTAACCTGTAAAACGTAATGCATAATTGTTTATATGGCAGCTGTATTGGTCCAAAAATTAACATCTTGGATTACTTATAGCCTTAAAAGCACTATTATAATATCGACATTTCATACCTTAAGTGTTGTAGACTAATTCGTGCCCAGTTGTGCAACTTCCTGTCACATGTACAGCAACATGTTCTTTTGGCAACCATATCAGTCCAGGATTGTTCAAAGTTACTAAATAGGGTTAATAATAGCCTTGGAAACCCTATTTATCATCGAAATTCCATACCTTGAGTTTTGTAGGCAAATTTGTGTCGAATGGTCTAACCGTTGGTACTAAAATACAAATCACACTGTTTTAATCATTTACACACCATATAACCAAAGAAAGTTGTTTGGTTTAGCATAAAATGAATCAATATTGGGTTTTTTGCACAATATTTTTACCTGTATTTGTTTAAATTGCTCAATTTTTAAACACTGAAAATTATTCATATTGACAACTGATGTCAACATGGCCGATACCTGTTCGCCAACCTAAGAAGTAAATATTACTAGTACAAAATACACGCAAAGACCTCCTGCAGTTTCTGCTATCCTGATACTCATTTTCTAAATCCCATAAGCATAGCATTGACGAGGAAAATATCTCGGATTCAGCTGATGGTGCGCCAAGACAACCTAGGGACATTTTTATGAGCTATGTTATGAACATGTTATGTGAAATGTTATTGTTTTGATTGAAATTATAGGTTAATTTTGGTTAAAATATGAATAAATAAAATATGATTAAATAATTATTATGGAACTTTCTATTTTTTATCTACAGAAAGCAAACTGTTAAGTTGTTCTTCAATGTGAAAGCTAAATTAAAATAAAATACAGGCTGTCTTTAATGTATGAGCCTTTGCTTTATCGATAATCACAAAAATTTAGTTATTGCGTTATTGGTTTAAAATGATTAAAATATACAAGAAAAGTAATGCATGCTAAATGAACAGAATGTATGGGGAATGAAAATCAGGAACGATATTCTTTCATAAATCTAGAACTGCCTTTTTAGGGAGGACAGTCCTTCTTTTGTAAATTCTGTCCTCCCTCGAAAAGTGTCCTCCTACATGTCCTCCTTTTCGATACATTGACAAAAAAATATTCATTCAGTAGAAAAGTACTCATTTAAATAATAATTAATAGGCATGTAAGCATATTTACATGTTACAAATGTCTTTATTATGCGCATTTATTAAAACGGGTAATATTTTTGAATGCATGGAACTTCGCAGATTAAACCTCTTCACACTTATGTGATCCTGATACCTAATAGGTTAATATTTCTCGTTTGCAAAGCGTAATATTTTTGAATGAAAGCATGCGAATTTACGAATAGAACATTTATTTCTTTTCTCATTTATGGGATAAAATCTGTTTATTGTTTTATTAATAATAATTATATTTCTCAAGTACTATGATATATTATTTTTCAATTTAACTACAGGGTTATGAAATGTTTAGGGATGATTCAAATAAAGAAAAAAGAAATAAAACAGTTTATTGTTATGCATAAAACAATACACTATGTACATGCTTTTGCTTAAATGCTGAAATATTTTATACAATCGCTGTAAAAACACATTTTATTCATTTATTTTACTTAAATCGATACGCCGTATTTACAAAAATTTACTTATGTACAAAAATATTTAATTCCTAAGAGTTCAGAGTTCTGTTGATTCCTCCATCATACTATTTCGCCTCTGACAGACATGATCGACTCCATCATTGTTAATGACAAGTACACCCTTTCTAAATGTACCATAACTATCTGGTGTTGTATAGTTGTATTGTTGAGGATAGTTGACTGGAGTTGTTGACAAAGGATAAGAATAAGTTTTAGGGCCCTTGTCCCTGGAGTTATGATTATTCTTATACACTTCATCGTAACTATCAATTAATGAAGTTACTCTCAATGGTTTATCACATTGTATATCACCATTATTTGGTACATGACTAGATAAATATTTACTGTTTAGATTTTCTTGGTATTGCATATTGCTATTACTTATAATACGAATGTTGTTTTGGTTGAGGTCATTTTTGTCTTGGACAATGTTTGTGGCTTTCGACACGGTTGAAGGCTCGCTTACACTGTATATATTGCCATTGACTTTGTTACGTTTTTTAACCGAATGGGTGTAATCTCTTGTACCTCGACGTTTTAGTGTAAAGTCTCTTTCACCATCTTTGGCTTTACTGTGCCACTGTACCCAGCCGTATCTCATAATTGGATCCACAGGGCCCCACTTTCTTAAAGGCTTGGCAACTGCTTTTAGTTTCTGTAAATAAAAAATCATTATACATATTTACATTGTTATGCAAATCCTTGTACATAATTATTTAGAGATAATGATAGATTAGCTGTATTTTTGTTATAGTTTGCTTTTGTAATCTTGTTTCCTGAATATTTTTTTTTAAATCAGTGTGTGATTTGTAATGAAGTGTACCTATACTTTCACATTTAATTATAATTTTTTTTCTAAATTCTTTGTAAACCAAAGAAACGAGCATTAGTCAGTATTTTACAAATTAACAAAAAGTTTTTATAATTAAATTTACATTATATTTAATTTATCTTCTATGGAATTAAATGTCTTGTGTTGCTATGTTGAAAATATTTCAGAAAATCAAGTAAGTATGTATATTAATTTATTTCAATAAGTTTATTATTTAACAATGCTAAAGGAAAAATTCGTAGGCTGGGGTTTTTTAAGTCCAAAATCTACGTGCTTTGAAAAATGTCTTTCAACACCTTAAGACTTGGGGTGCACTTAAAAAAATGTAGTTTACTTCTTTAAAAAATGCAAAGCTTAAGATTAAAAAAAATTTGTTTCATGAAACGTATTTCAGCAAAAAAAATAGAACCTATTGTGTTTTCTTAGTAAAATTTAATATTTACTTGTAAATTAATTGTACTTTTGTATCGAGGGTCTCATATCAGATGGGCGTACGCGCCAAAAATACAAAAATGGAGATTCTTTGCCAAAAATGTGTTAAACTGAAGAAAAAAGATAAATCTTTGTATGTCAGATAAATCAACATATTTTGATATATTTATAAGCAGGAACAGAATTGAAGTGATTGCATAAAAATTGAACTTACAGGAAGTTTTTCTCTTTTCTTGAACAATTTTACAGATGGCTCATACTGCCCTCTGATATGAGACCTTCGATACATCATTGATACATAATTATATACAGTGTGTCCCAGAAAAAGCTTTTCAGATCTATTTAAAAAGTTTTGGGGTTTATTACAAATACTTGGAGAGTCAAAAGTATTTTTTGACATAAATATATTTAACTGTGTTTTAGGCATTAGACTCTGATATTTTAAATAACAGTTGATTTTTTACTTTTAACTGGCATTTTGTATTTATAAGGGCTTTCAAAATGATGAATATTTGAATTATTTAAGTAATTTATTATTTATAGGTATAAATAAAATAAATAAAAAATAACTTTTTTAAGGATCTCTTTGCATCAAGCAAAACTACTTTTAAGATTCTTGTCGTCTTGCTCTTCATCATAGGAATGCAACTGATGAAGAAACGAGTCTTGATTTTTAAATATAGGGTGCCATTTAAAAGACAAAAATAAAATTTTAAAATCAATTACCTCAAAAACAATTGACTGTACATAAAACTAATCACTATCATCTTTACAAAAACATGTTACAGGACTGAGATTACTGGGACACCCTGTATATAATTATAAATATACATAATTAATTATAATGGATTAAAAATTGAGGAAAAGGAGATAATTCAAAAGTTACAAAAGATTTAAAATATTTCACAGCAACCTAGACATTTATAATAACCAATTTTATTGCACAAACAAATAATTTTATTTTTAAAGATTTATTTGCAACATTACATAAATTTTATGTGGTTATCAACATGCATGAGTGTGCAAATGCATGTGTATGTGTGTTTGTGTTAAAAATGCATACTTGACTATGTATCTATTTACTTACATCATTAAATGTATAATATTCGTCTTGTTTGAAAATCTGATAACATGCTACCACAATAATAAATATGGCAGATGTTAGAACAATACCCCAACCAGTTGCGTACAGCCAAACCGAATCTTCTATCTCGATACCAGTGAGTGTTAATGAAGCCAAAGCCCATACGAACAATCCCATTAAGAGTAATGGAATAAACCACCAGAGACCAATCCAGATTTTTGACAATCTTGATCCAAGTATGAATTCAAAATCGAGTTGCAGTCTTTGAGAACCTAAAATCAGAATATTTAAAACCTAATCTTTAGTGAATTTTAATTTTAGTTACCATAGAATATAACGAATGCCATGATTTCAAAAAATACTGTGATTAAAATAATGTTTCCAACGACGTAGTGGTCGAATAGGTGAGGAATTTGGAAGTCTTTGACTAGGGCAAAAGCACACCCAATTACGGTTGCAGCCAAACAGAATATTAAAGAAACTTTTTTCCATGATAAGTAATTCTTTGTTTCCACATTGATGGCCTTAAATAGTGTGTAGAGTAGTGTCATCTGAAAATTCAAATACATTAATATTTCAGTACCTACACTAGAATTTATATAATTTGTAAGAATAAAAATTTAATCCAAAAAAAATATTTTTCAGTATTTTTGTTAATTAAAAGTGAAATTTTAATGCATTTTATTTAATTTAAATTAAGGTTTTTATTTTTTATTACTTAAATAAGAGCAATAAAAATGGAATTGTGTCTATGCAGGACCGGACTAAGCTTTTAGGCACAATAAGCAAAATACTTTTATATTCCCATGTTTAAAATAGTTTAATAATTATAAAAGATGGTGACAACAAAGAAAAAAAAAACACTAAAAATATGCTACAATAAATAGACCACATTTCGCAACTTTGCCCCAATTTAAATGACTTTTAGCTCCCAAGATAAGCAAGATCCCTATGTTGAGCCTCGAATTTGGGACACCCGGTATATAAATATATATAAAGGGGTGTCCAATTATTATTCGAATTTGGACACCTCATGTTTTAGTCCGGCCTTGCTAGATTTACTGTTTTTAAAAGTTTAAAAATCTAAAATCATATTTACCACACTAAGGACACCAGCGAGAAAGAATCCACTATAAGCCACTATCAACCAAGGTTGTGATTCAGTTTGTCCTGTTTCTACTCCTGCATTGTAGATTAAAGTTGCCATGTGTAGTTCTGCAATGTCACCCGTTTTTGGTGCTTGATCAACTTCTCCGGTTGCAGCATAAGTTAAAAGAACAGCTGCTACTCCAAACAGTAAATTGAAGAAGATGTACCCTAATGCGGTCCTGCAAATAAACAATCAATGCCAATTTGTTTTAATTACAGGAATTTGTTACGTACCAAAATGCATTGACTTTGCTGAACATGATGCCAGCGTTGGTTACAAACGTTCCAAAGCCAATGTATGTGGAAAAAAATACTTGTATTGCAGCATAGTACCACACCTAAAATCACATGAATATTAAACACAAAAGCCAAAATTATGTTTTTACGAGACCACCCAAAAATTATTTTTAAAATCATTTTGCAAAAAAAAACCTGATACACATAATATTTGCCAACAAAACTGTATCATTCAAAACCAGCATTTAAAGTTATTATACTTTGGATTTGCTACGTTTCTAATGATTTTTTGGTAAGTTGATTTAAGCAATTTTTTGTAATAAATTGTTGCTTTTGATTTTAAAGTTATTTTATAATGGTTTAAGTTATTTAAGCCAACCATTTTACATATAAGAATTTTGTTTTTGTAGTAGTTTTACTTCCAAGAAACGGTTTAAGAAGAATAACTTGAATATAAATATATATAAGTTCGACTAAAACATCATTTTTGAGAAAAAAATTTTCTTGAGGAATACCTGGATACCTGGCTCTATCTTTTTTCAAGAAGAGATTCTCCTGCACATAAAACAGGAGATTTTTAAGTGAGCTTATATATACTCATATTTTTTTGACCTAAACTTTTGCGTGGAAGCAGAACTACAAAAACAAACTATACATTTTTTACACATACAAACTAAAATTTAAAGTATAACAATTTTATGAGAATTTTTATTTGATTTTGAGTCAAAGGGTTTCACAATTAAATAACATTTGCAACTTTGTACAATCACAAAACTAGTATCAAAATAATTTTAAAAACTTACATCAGCACTTTTAAGCACGGACCAATCAGCGTCATCATTAAATCTTTGTAATCCTGAATAAATTTCTTCTTTTCTGTCTCCTATCACGATCAAAGTAACAAGACAACCGACAACAAGAAATGATAAAATTATTAGTGCCTTTGTATATAGCTTCTTCCTGAAGAATAGCCTGTAACAGTAAAATAATTTCTAGTTGTATTACTTGTCACATGTAGGAATGATTTAATTTTTTACTTACAAAACAGCAAGTACTATCCACACGACAACAATAGCGCCGGCGTAATTACCATACCAATCAGCATCTGTGTTGTAAGGAGTTAAAAATGTTTTCCTGGAAGAAAAATGGTCGATTAAATAAAATTTTCAAACTTCACATTATCACATTCTTATAAAATCGGATGGAACTTTTTCAGCCATGAATAGTTTTAGTTAGGAAATTCAAAATTTTGTGTAGTGAATAGCAACGTATTAAAATACGTAGGTAAGTTTATTTAATGATAAACACAACAGTGATCAAAAAAACTAAAGAGAAATGTACGTGAATGAAACTTTTTAGCCGTTAGCTAACTTTAAAATACAGGTAAACTTTATTTACCAAACCCGGGATTAACGAAATTCGGATTTAACAGACGCGTGTCTCGGATCTTGTGTCGGTACTTCCCCGAGTTAGGCCATAATTTTTTGAGTATTTCACCATTAAGCGCTAACAATGCAAATTCAGATTTGGGTGCATCATTCGTTTTATAAAAATTTAAAAACTTTGAATCATACTTTTGTAAAAGAGAACTACTGTACGTATATTTCGCTTATTGTTCGAAAGTTTTTTTAAAGGGAATTATAGTTAATAATCAAGATTAAACCAGTGGCGCAAATTTTTAAAATTAGTCATCTTTTAGCGCTCAATATGCGCCCAAATGCTCAACGGATTGCCGAAATAAGGCCAATTAATTAAATGGCGTGCCAACTTCACGCTGGCACGCCAACTATTTCCGAAAATTTTGAAACTCGTCTTATCCTTTAGCGCCCATATGCGCCCTTTGTTTTTAAATTTTGCTCAACCGGTTACCGAGATATAGGTAGCTAATTAATTAAGTGGCGTGCCAGCTTCACACTAGCGGACTAGCACGCCAACTATCACCAAAAATTCTGAAACCGGCGTCATTCTTTAGCGCCCAAATGCGTCCTAATTTTTTTAAAAATTAATTTTGCTAGTTGCCGAGTTATGATCAATTAATTAATTGAGGAGCGTGAAGTTGGCACGCCAGCTATCACCAAAA
The DNA here is from genome assembly GCA_947652605.1 of Elmis aenea. Lineage (NCBI taxonomy): Eukaryota > Metazoa > Arthropoda > Insecta > Coleoptera > Elmidae > Elmis > Elmis aenea. The sequence continues at coordinate 13,014,922 of OX393577.1, forward strand.
AAATTCTAAAACCGGTGCCTTTATTTTTAGGTCACCAGTCTCTTTTTTTAGTATTTTAGCACAAAATTTACAGCGCTCTGGCCCTTTATCGATTTACTGCGACCCTATGGGGGGGTTATGCCTTCGCCACTGCATTATCGCACAATTTGCATTTTAGTAAATGAATTTTTAAATAATTTTTTTACTTGAGACCCATGTAAATTTTTTCCCCGGGCCCGCCGGCGTCTCTCGAATTTTAGTATGGTCAGGTCTGTAATCCTATTTGTTTGGAATCTAATTATTTGTGGTATTATTATAAATAATAATTTTTAAGTGTACAGAGTAGTGTGGTGAAAACAGGGGCTAAATGTCCCTTTTGAATTCCACAGAAATTTAAATCTGATTAGTCTGCTAAATCAAGGTTTCACCGTGTTCATTTAGTCCAAGTATTTTTTGATCGCACCGCGTAACTGAATTAATTAATCTACTTACTGCAAACACTGTTGTCCTGAAATTCCTTCTGCTCTGTATCCTCTCTGAAATGACAAGACAGCATTAATTCATCGTATTTATTATTGTTCATAATTTCTATTTCAAACACAAGATTAATTATTATTTCGCTAGCGTACTATATATCCTAATTTAGCCGTTATTACACGGTTGGATATCAAATAATAATAGCTAATTAGATATGTTACGGTAGGTGTGATCACTGGCTTTGAACATGATCTCTTCCGGTCAAGTTCTTAAAGTTGGTCAGTGAGGTGGCGTATGAGAAATGAGCTTGAAGTTGAAGGTCTAGTTCAGCACTGCTAACCGAATTTTACAATTTTCTTTTCGCTAACGACTGCAATGTATATCTCTTCTAATATTAATTTGAATGGTTGTGACGCAAAATCACCCGGTCGCAAATCAGGATTTTACTGTTTCAAAAGCATATTCGCTAAATATTCTTGTGTTAAGTTGTCAACGCGTTCTCACAACTGTTTGTTTAAAATTTTAATTCTTACAATTTCTAAAAGAAAGTAAATTTTTGTACTGCGTGTTTTTTTCTACTTAAAAACCGCGCGCATGCACTCCATAGCGTTTTTTTTTTTAAACAAAGTCTAACAAGTGTAACGAAAGCTCTACTTAAGGTACTTAATAAATCCACTCATTATTTATTCAAAAACCTATGCATTGAAACGCATGATGCGCAGATAATTTGTTAATAAACCTTGAAAGTGTTATATTTTTTTCAATATTAATGAAGGTGTGTGCATACATCTTATAGAAAATTATCATACGTTTAATTCTTATCGGTTTTGCAGTATTGTTCGATGCAGATATGATCAACAAAGTTAATTAAAATGACCAAATAAGTAGCTCAAACCACCTAGCGGGGGATTTATCTTAGAAAACATGCATTCAACGATACATGGTTGTAACAATCGCGTGAAGTAAATGTTTAATAGATTTTATAGATATTCCTTTGTAAAAAAAAACGGTTACAATCATATCTGTTGTATTAATTGCTCATTAATTATAACGATTTTAAATAATTAACGGGAGAACATCAGGAGGTAATCTTTTAATCTTCAATTAATTTCTAGGCTGATATATTGTTACTGTTTAACAGTTAAGAAGCAAGAATTTGTTCGCTATCAGATTAACCCCTCTTATATTCAGCATTTATATATAATTAAAAATACTTGCACATTGTCGCCCGCAAACTTTTTAATAAACTTCAAAATGTATGCGTGGTCTTGAACACTTTGATAATAACATAATTATTTGCTTTCAAAAACTTAACAAAACAGTAGTTATGAATACATTATTCAAATTCATATTCACTCTCATTATATTTAACACACCATGCTTGTAAAAGAGAAAATCATTTACTATTATGTGTGTAAATACGTGTCTTACCTTTTAGATTTAGGAAAGCAAAATTAATTAATGTTTACTGCTAATCATTTTAGGATGTGCTCTGTGTAATACGCATTTATTATACTTAAGACTAAACAATTAGCAAAAACAATCCGAAACAAATAATTAAAAAGTGCAAAGAATAGCATTTTTTTTGGGAAAAAATAGAACAATTTTAATAGTAAAGTAATTGGCTTACAACTTCATGAACTTTAATCAATACTTAAAAAAGTAAAATAGGGGGTAGTCTTGTATAATTTTTTTTTGTAAAAACACGTTTAAAATGAAGAAATGAGCTTCAAACTGTATATACGAGGTCTGTTCTAAAAATAACCGAACTTTTGATATTGCGCGGACACTGATAGTCCTAGCGACGTTATCTTTTTATTCAATGGTTTACACGATTCAAAAGTGGTCGTGACTCAGTTCAAGATGATCTTCGACCAAAAAGGCCTTCGACTGATGACACCAACACTCAAAAAATCAATGATCTGGTGCGCGCCAATAGTTCTTTGACAGTCAGACGACGACTTTTATTTTTTACTACATACTTAAGTGAGATGGCTACCCAGAGGAAAGGCACTATTGACGCTTTTTGAAGTTCGTAGTCTACTTCACGTCACATAATTAAAGACAAACTTTAATTGCATTTTTAACAAATTCTTCATGGACGATAAGTACTGGAAGTCTTGCGTATCTGGCAGATACTTGTACAATGAAATGAACTAATAATTCAAGGAAAGAATATTCCAATTTTTTATACGGGAGATAAAATTGCATCTTTAGATAAGAACTTACATGTCTGGATTTCTACAGTTAAACAGAATAAATTTGATTGTTAAACCGTCTTGCATGCATTTTTGAATAAAATAAATTTTAAAATGGACGAGGAAGTTACCAACGTAATTTTAAAACACTTGCATGACTTACAATCAACTTTTTGCGATATTTTCCAAAATCTAGAGAGGACAAATTAATGGGCTCGGAATTTATTTACAGTGACAGCTAAACCAGCAGGCTTCAGCGCAAGTAATTATGAAAATCTAATTGATTTAATTAGTGGCTCCGATTTAAAATAAAAATACAAGGAACTGCGATTAAATAATTTCTGGACAAATTTAACAAACGAGTACCCCAGCGTGTCAAAACTAGATTATTCTTGTTTTACTTCCTTTTACAACGATATATTTATGCCAGAAAGTAGATGCGCTAAAATAGGATGGAAAATGCAGATAGAGGGAAAAACAAATAGATCAAGACCAAGAATAAAATGTGAAAAAGAAGTGAGGAAGAGACTAGAAGAAAAAGGAGTCAGCTGGAGAGATGTGCCACAATTAGCTAACGATAGGAAGAAGTGGAGAAACATAATACAGAAATAGAAAAGCATACCTCGACACCGACAGGTACAAGAGGAACCGATTAAGAAGAAGATATTTATGCGAGCAGAATTTTCCTACAAAATAACCAAGGTGTTAAAATTTCAGGATTTGTGAAGTGTTCCATCGTATAAAAATTGTGAGAAACACTGCCCTAATTAACGATTATTAAAACTCATTTTGTTTAAATTACGATTAAATATTTTCACAACAAATTGAAAATGTGGAAAGGCTATGACGTTTGCATTGTTTTTCGGAAAAAATCAAATATTTTGTTTACTAAAGCTCCTATTTTCACACTCATAATACAGGCCACAACTAACAATTTTTCACGTCCAGTGATATTTAGATCAATTAGTTAACAATATTTCATTAGGTAAAACTAATTTAATGCAAAAAGAAAAATAAAAAGTTTGCATACGAGATTCGAGCTGGATTAATTGAGAAAAAAAAATTAAGATTGTGTTTTAAAAATGTAAAAGTAATTTCCTTCAGCCTTCAGCAATAATACATTTCACTATTCTTACTTTCTGCTTCTTAAAAGCTTCCAACCAATCTTCTTACGGAAAACGTGCAAAGCAATCGCGAACGGCAGTATCAATCTTCTTCTCCCCAGACAAGTAATTAGTACCCCGCATTTTTTTTTAAGTCAAAAAATAAATCAAATTCGCACGTTGCACAGTCACATGAGACTGGTGGATGGCCTATTACATTTTTTAGCCAAAAACTAAGGAGTTGAAGCTGCTGTATGAGAAAATACATTATTATCGCGATGAAGTACAATACCCTTTTTTGGAACTCTAGTGAATACTTCAGACAAATACTTTTTTGCATCTATCTATATGCGAGTTAGGTAACGGCCATCGCCGTCTTTCTCTTCCTGGTTTCCTTGTTTGCCTGTCTCTCCAAACTTCTTCACTTGCCTCTTGCAGCCATTGCTTCCTTTACTTCCTGGCCCCAGTTTCTTCTAGGTCGGCCTCTTCTTCTTGTATATGGCGACACCCACCTCCATATTTTTTTGGGCCCATACCATCTTAGTCTTGTTCTATAGACTCTGTCTACATCTACACCCATTTCGTCTCGATTATCTTTGGTTTCTCTTTTTGTCTGTTCTTGTATAGCCACAACATTATCATCGCCAGTAGTCGATCCCCATTGCCTTGATCCTTGACTGTCCGGTTGGCGTATTTCCCATAATTCTGATGCATATGTACAGGGTGGGCAAATTTCGATGCTTTCATAAGAAATCTCGGTAACTATAAGAGTTATGGAAAAACAGACCCCCGTTCCTCGATCTCTTTTATCAAGAAAAAGTTAATGGTGAAAACTAAAATTGGTTATCGTCTTTTGTTTTCGAGTTATCGCCGATAACTCGACTTTTCGACTTTTCGTTTAATGACTATCATATCTCGCTTGTTAATGAAACTAAAGAAAAATAATTTTGACGTTCTACAGGAACTTTTTTGATAAGAATGCAGTGGCGTAGACAATTTTTTTAAATAAATATTCGAAATTCAAGTTGTGACAAACTTATTTTAAATGTAATCCAGAAAAAAGGCAACCTAATAAATCTATTTTTGAAAGATTAAAACAAAATCTCATTAATTGTGGGACATTTCTTGTTCATTATGGGTAACGATTAAAATATGTTTTACTTGCAGCTTCAGAATTATTATTACTTTGAATGAAACATTCTAACATATCATACTTTTCGTAATATTCGTAAGCCATTTCATGTTTTTAAAGTACAAAAATATAAACAATCAACAATTAAAAGCGATTATTTCTGTCAAACTATCGTTAAATTAACAGAATGACAGTTTGTTTTACCAGTTATATTCTTAATGACATAAGTCTACTGCTAAAAACCAAATAAAATACCAAAAATTACCGGCGATAACTCGAAAACAAAGGACGATAACCAATTTTAGTTTTCACCATTAACTTTTTCTCAATAAAAGAGATCGAGGAACGGGGGTCCGTTTTTCCATAACTCTTATAGTTACCGAGATTCCCTATGAAAACATCGAAATTTGCCCACCCTGTACTGACATTTTCGACGATTGTTTTGTAGATGTTAACTTTCGTATTTTTAGTTATTTTTCGGTTCCGTAATAGGCCATGTCTAATGATGGCTTTTTCATGTCCTTTTCGGTTTCTAATTTCCTGGTTGCTTTTAACATTGTCCGTTATTTTAATGGCCAGGTATTTGTAGATTTTGCTTTTCACGGCTTACTAAATTTTTTTTTTTTTTAATCTCAATAAATTAAGCTTGGTCCTCGCATGCAAATTAAAAACTCGCACAAGACAACAAAGTTTCCAAACAGATTCCGCCAGAAGAGAATCAAATCAAGCAAACAATGTTTAAAAAGGTAGATTAGATACTAACTATAAATAGTCAATAAAACGTTATCGCACGTTTATCACAATAAGTGACTCATTGTTAGTAAACCAACGAGTTACCTTGTAATTTAACAATCTGTTTTGTTCCAAAAAAGATTTAAATTGTGCAACATTTGTACAAACCAACACAAATAATTACCATTAAAAAGGGCCGACATTAACATCAAACATTTGATATTTTTATAGTTATTTTATTCATACAATGCCACGCTCTCTTACACAAAAAGTCATCTCAAAAACTTTCTAATAGACTATCATTGCAAATTTAAATTTGTATGTACTTAAGTGTGTTTGCAGGAGGAATAAATTAAACAGTATTAATAAATGTTTGTGTTTAACAAGTAATATTAAACAAATTAAACATTAGTAATAATATTTGTGTATAACACGAAACATCAAACAAACTGTGTACTTATTTCATTATTACATTGAGATTGCAGCTGTAACATTTTTATGGAACTGTTTTGGTTACAAATAGCACTGTCTGCTTATGTTTCTACCACGCCTTTTTAATTACATTTTATTTGTAACTATTTCTAGCTGACAATATGAGTCACAATGAAAATATGCAAAGTTTAATTTAAGAAGAAACAGTGCGTTTTGTTCAATTTTAATTCCTTCACAGTTCCACAGCGTCGTGTAGCTTTGTCAATAGAATCTTTCTATTGTCCTACCCATGATCGTGTTTTACTGACGAAGCAGCATAAAGCTGTGAACTGTTTGGGAATTAAACCTGAAGAATGGATAATAAATATTGTAGGTGATTGTTTATATCAATATAAGTAAAAATTACTAAAATTACATAAAATGCAATTCAGAAATGTTAACTTAACGTTCATTTAGGGCATTAAAAAAAAATGTGATCGACTTACCTCTGTTATTCTCACCGAAGAGCAGTCCGTGAATGGTATTGGTCCGACTGATACCCATATTATATACTGCAAAAATATTGCTAAATAGAGGGTGTAATATATGCTCAGGAAACATCCGGCTAAGAATTTTATGTAAAATACCCCTAGAACAAAAAAACAGTTATCAAGCAAGCCTTGTTAAGTATCAAGAGATAACTAATCAACAGAAAAATAACTTTAAAAGCCTGTAATAACGTTAACAAGATATTTTCCAAACAATATGAAATATACAAATATTTAATGAGTTCGTTTTTGAGAATTATTAGATTATTTTCAACCTTCGATACGCATAAAAAAAATATATTTGTGTAATATTTACATGCTGTTGTGTATAATTTTAAATTATGATTGAAATTTCACTTTGAAAGTACTATTTATGTGAAAAATTCATCAAAAATGGAATGAAATAAGAAGCTGATTGAATGTTTGATTTATTGGGTTAATATTTATTCAAAACAAATTTCTTGAGAAAATTTTTCTGAGTGGACAGACACTAGTTTAATAACCACAAATATAATATTCTTAGAAATGTATGTTGAAAATTAGTGCGTATAATCATTTTGGAAATATGTAAAAGAAAAAGTGGTCAAAGCTTGCATTATTTAAATCGTTCGTTTAGAATTAAAACGCTGCTGAAGTTAAAAGCGAGTCTTAAAACTGGCCCAACATTCCCACAAGAGAGTGTTTATCAACTTTTTTGTATTTGTGCCCCCTTTTTACCATATCAAATTTCATTGCGCCCCTTTTCCATTTCAATTTTTATTGCGCCCATCTTACAATCCTTTTATTCTGCCAAGACACTCGGTTCGTATTTATTTCTCAACTGTTTTTTGACACACCAGGTTCTTACACAGCCTTATAAACTAGTGTTCTAGATTTCAATGTATTTTTAAGTTTTCATAAGCAAAAAAAGGTAGTAACAAAACTGCACATTAAAAAAATTATATAGATACTCACAAGGGAGAGTCGCTAGAATATGATCACAGCTGCGTTTATTGCATAAAGAAAATCAAAACTAAATGTTTTGCAGAGTTATACGTGCCACTGGAAAAATAGGGAAGAAACTGAAAAGTTGAATAATAAAAGTAATTTTTGCGACAGCGTTGGCCATGAAACCATGAGAGATAAAATCGAAATTCTTCTATTTACCAATTCGCGCATCCTTTGCAAATATAATGGTGCAAGCTTTTAAAAAAAATCTTAAACGGTCCGGAGAAAAACGTCAAAAACTAAACCCCTGCAAAAGCGCTATGATTTAACAAGTTGTATAACTAAATCTATGCGACTTGCACGGGCGTTTAACATAGGGGAAACCGTTTTTACAAGGGTCTCGTTTTTCGCGTTTTTTTTCCGGAAGCGTTTAAGACTTTTTCAAAAAATATGCACCATTTTACTTGCAAAGGATGCGCTGATTAGTAAATAGAAGAATTTCGATATTATCTCTGACGGTTTCATAGCCAACGCGATCGCAAAAATTACTTTTGTTATTCAACTTTTCAGTTTTTTCCCTATTTTTCCAAAGAAAATGGCCAGTGGCATGTATAACTTTGCAAAACATTTAGTTTTGATTTTCTTGATGCAGTTTTGTTACTACCTTTTTGTGCAGTGTAAACTTAAAAATACATTGAAATCCAGAACACTAGTTCAAAGGCTCACTAAGAACCTATCACATCGCGACTGTAGTCATTTTCAGAAATTACTTTGTGTGATTATTTTTTTGCTGTTTTAATAAATAGTTTTTGTGTCCCCCTTTAGAAATTTTGCGCCCCACAGGTTGAGAGTCACTGCTATAGGAAATTATTTATAAAAGAGAAGTTATTTTAAATTAGACTTATTTATATGACAAAAATGACAAAGTTTTAAAAATACACACATAGATTAGAAGCTGAAGTTTTCAAATATATAATTATTGAACCAAAGTTGGATTAACGATACCAAAGTTAGTTGTAGATACTATCAAAGCGAATCAAAATTTTTGATCGAGATAATTTTCACAGGCAATGATTCCTAAACGTTGTATGAAATTGTAAAATGGTTAAAAAATATTGAAGCATTAACGTTTAACAGTTAAAATTCCAAGAGATGTTTTAAAAAAACTGTGTTTAACATATTTTCAAAATCTTTTTTAACCACTGATTAGTTTTCCATGTACTAAACATTTTGGTGTGAAGCCCACCTATACACTTACAAACGAAATTAAACATCGATAAAAATTGTTACTAATTTAAAAATTCTTACCTCTTAAAAGTGGCACAGCCCTCCAAATTTTTGTAAACCCTTCTTGGGCCAATTGTCCAAGCCCCAATTCTAAGAACAAGAGCGGAAATCCTACGACTATTGTTAAAATTATGTACGCAACTAAAAATGGTAGCCCTCCACGTATTAATGTGGTTTGTGGTAACCTGTATATATTTCCTAAACCAACTGCTAACGATGCTGTACACAATATGGTTTCAACATACGAAAACCATGAACAGCATGCCTGAAACAATAAAAAAAATATAGATTAAAATAAAAGACACTGTGGTTACTTATTTTATTAGTATATTTATATATTTACAGGTGTTTTATTCACGACATAACGACCCCTCATTGTGCTATCGTTAACTGGGCCCTACCTACAAAGTTGCTCAAAATATATACCTTAATCAGGGCCGGATTTAAAATAACCATGGCCCGAGCTATGATATGTAACAGATTTTTTAAAGTAATAAATTAGTACAAGATTTACCCAACTTGAACAATAAAAAAGTCTATAATGAGCTATTTATAGCGCCCTTTGAGTGTAAAGCCTTAATCCTGCAACGCATATAGTTTACATGTAAATCAGTCCCTGATTTTTTATCTGTCTTTTATGTTGGCGTTTAAGAAATGTTTACATACGCATATTTAACAATAATTAATATTATTTGTATAGCTATTTAAATATTATAGTAACCAAAACGAAATCCGCCTTTACAGAAAGCAGGATTCGATAAGATAAAACTGTGAATGACTTACATAGAATATTAACCATTATTTACTTCACCTTAAATTAACGATAACATTGCAGGAAATGACTGGATAATAATCTGACATTACATTGCCAAATTTTCATCTAATTTTGTAGTGAAGACAGTGTACTCCAAAGAATAATAAATACTATTTTATTAGACAGGTACATCGAGTGGTAAAAATCAAGATGCCTGAAAATATTGTGAAACAGCAAGAAACAATGAAAGGCGAAATGAAAACCAAGGGAAACTTAGAAAGATAAAAGAAGCTGCCACGAACAGAAAGATTGAAACGAGTAGGGTTGGAGAATTGGCAAAAGACAGAAGGGAACAGGGACCAAAAAACGAGAAGGAACACGAAGGAAAATTGGAATTATGAGGTAAAAGCTATTGCTATGAGGGATAGATTGAAGTAGGTTAGATAATTGGACCAAAGACACTTTTAAAGCAAAAAAAAATAAACAAAAGAGAACACCAAGGACATCTAAAAACGATAAAGTAAAAGAAGCTGCCGTGAAATTAAAAATTAAATAATGCTGTTATGCGAGTTGGGAAAATATAAAAGAAAGCTTAAAAGCAAAACACACTACGAATAAAAAAAAAGCTTTACAAATAAAGGTATTTTTAAAAGAGAGGAAAAAGTCTTTAGGCAAGGTGAAAAACTTGTTCATGGGCAGTAAGCAAAACAAAACGATAACAGCAGATAAACGAAATAAAAATTGTTAAAAAGAATACTAGAAAAAACAAGAAGAGACAAAATCCGTAACACAAGCATGACAAAAAGATGCACCATCACAAATGCATTATATTTGAGAATCTTACAAAAATCGTAAGTACACAAATGAAATAAGTACAATAAATATGACGAATAGAAAAAGATCAACCGCACAACTAAGAAAAATATGGAAAAAAGAATTTGGAACAAAAATTTAAGCACGGTTAAAATGGGTTCTAAAGATTCAGTTATACTGAGCCATTTTCATTGATTCAGGTTGATTAAAATGAAACTAAACTGATTTTGTTTAAACGGGTTAGAATTTTCTGATTCATTTTGAGTAATTTAATGTTGAATATTGTGCTGCGTAATAACAGTGTTCCAGAATGCCTACGAAAACGGTAGTATGAGCTGCTATTCAGGAAACGTGTACAGTTATCGAAATGTAATATTCAGGAGGCCATCTTCAGGGGTTTATTTTCAACACATAAATAATAAGAAGTTGGTGCAAGTTAAATGTTTAGCTCAAATTAATCAGTAGTTTTCACATGTCAAATGGCTTTCAATTTGCAATATCGATTAGCCAAGCTGAACAAAAACTAGGTCTAGTTTTTACTTTTACTGAAAGATAGAATTGATTGATTAATTTGGTTGAAACGGTTCTGGTGTTCATTTCTTATTCAGTTTCTGATTGGAAACCCAGTTTTAAGCAATGGTCATTTAATCAGCACTGGATTAGTATTGCAACGGATTTTTTTATTTTGCTCATCTTTCATTGTTTAAGACACTTTAATATAAAATAGACAATGGTTTTAACAAAGAATCATGTACCGGTTTCTGTCAGGCTATACAAAGAAAAACATGACAGGTTTCAAATTTTAAATATTTAAAAACGATAATCGCAGAGAACGGTGAATTGGAAAAAAAAACAAATAACAGAATAGCAGCAGCGACAAATTTTGATGAGGCCCCAAATAAATGCTTAATAAGTAAGAAGGAGATCTCGAAACAAACTAAGACGCGAGTATTTAATGCAGAGTACGTACCAATTCTTGCTTATAGTTCAGAAACTTGGGCATCAACAAGAAAGCAAAAACAGAGGATACAGACACAGGAGATGAGATTTTTGAGGAGAACAAAAGGATGGAGACTAATTGATAAGATTAGCAATGATAAAATCAGAAAAAGCCTGGGAGTGAAAGTCATACAGAAAATTATTGAAAAAAAAAAACAATTAAGATGGCTGGGACATCTACTACCAGAAAGCAGATACGCAACAATGGGATAGAATACGAAGTTTGAGGGAAAAAGGAATAGAGAAAGACCAAGACCAAAATTGGAAAACGAAGTGAGATGTGGACTAAAAGAAAAAGGAGCCAGCTGGAGAGATGTGCCACAATTAGCGAACGATAGGCGGGAGTGGAGAAATCACAGAAATAGAAAAGCATACCTCGACATCGAAAGGTACAAGAGGACTTGATTAAGAAGAAGAATGTTACAGTATTTATAGAAGTTGTATCTGTTCAATTTTTTAAAAAAATCTTTAGCATTGAAGGTTTAACTTTTCAGTCAGTTTTCGAAAAAGCAAAATTAAGTTGTTTAAAAAATTGCTTCCCTACAACAAATACGGATAAAACTGATAGAATACGATTAATTCTGTAGCTACTTTCCAGATGAATCTCCTTTAAATCGTTGTCTCGTAAACAGCTAAGACTTAAATATTTGGAAGTTGTTTTATAAGTACTTAATTAACTACATAATAAGTACCATAAAAAGACCGCTAAGAAGCCCTAGACCACAACTTTTAAATTGGAAATATCGTTCTGAATAATACCAATTAGTATTTACAAGTTCTACTTACATAACCGTTACAGATAATGAACGTAAATTTACCTCTCGTGTTGAACGAGTGTACGTGCGCGCTCACGCGTGTATGGATGGCACCGATGCTAATCATAATTACATTCGTATTTTCCGAAAAAACAACCAGTTTATTGATGTATAATTACGACGGCAAAGTAGATTTATTGCTGAATATATTGATGCCTGTCATTTAAATAACTTATGTGGTTTTAATGACATTATTCATGTACGAATTGATCTAAATAATTATAAGTTGCAGCTTATTTTTGTTTGAATAGTGACATAATTACACCGATAAACGAATATTTCCTGGGTATGGTTACATACGTGTACTAGAAACTGTTTAAGACGAGGCATAGTTCTGCATAATTCTAATTTGTTTTCACTGTTAGATAAAAAGCTTTAATTGAAAATCACTTTTTTTTTCGAACGATCTCCTGCAAAAATGGTGGACCAGTTTCCAGACTCTTGTGCCTTTAAAAATAGGTCACTATTTAATCATATTTTCACAAAAAAAGCACTGGCGAAGAGGCCACAGTCTCGAAACTGGTCTAGCAGTTCTACTACAAGAGGTTCTTCATTAATTGAAATAAGTGGTTTTTAATTTATTTACATAACATAAATGAATCACCCAAATACGTCACGCATTACGTGTGTATTTTTATTAACAAAATTTATTATTGGGTTTTATAGCATATGCATCAAAATATGTTGCCAAAATTACATTTAGGAGATGCCAGTGGTTTCCAACCTTTTTGTACCTCCGCCTCCCTTTTCATAAACAAAATTTTGCGCCCCACTCACTTTTCGCAACAATCGAATTTCATAAATACTGTTGTGATATATCTAATAATTATTTAATGGGCTACAAACAGTGGCGGATCTTGATTTTGTGGGGCCCCAGGCGCAACCTGATTTGGAGCCCCCCCATTGGCCCTTCTAAGAATGGGATGGTTCACTAAAATGAACAATGCAGAAAATCATACTATTTTTTATTTTTGAAATCAACAAAAAAAAACATAAACACAAAAATTAGATACGAAAATTATTAATTAAAAAAAAGGTACCAGAAACAAAATCACATTCCCATTTAAAAGAAAAAATCACATCTTAGGTAAAATTCAGCATCATACAGTACAGGATAGTCCAAAATCGATGGGATTACATGGGTATCTCGCTTAATAGTCAAGATAGAGAAACGGTTAAATTACCAAAAATGTGCAGTTTTTTGGGACAAACAGAACCGGTTTTAAAAATATTCCATCATTTCCGGTTTTTAAGTTATTAAAGAAAAACAGTTTTTTTTTGTTATATTTATAATGTGTCATATCTCCCTCATTGTTGTAAATATCGAAAAAGTTTATGAAGATTATTTTTAGGCAGGGATGGAATAACGTTTTAAATCGTTACGTTATTGTATAACGTTATTTATAATTTGTTTTCGTTACATAACGTTATAAATAACATTAAAAAAATGAATTGTTATGTTATATAACGTTATATAACGTTACATAAATTATGATATAATTTAATTTTTTTTAAAAATTATGATGTTTCTTAAATAATGCGACAAACTTCGGGTGGCGATTCCTTATTGAAAATTAAGTGGGGTCTTTTTCTACACAATTTTTATTAGACGTCTCCTTTCGGAGTTACACCCCCCTAAAGGGGATCGGTAAAATTAGGTTTTTATTTTATTTCTCAAATTTGGATAAATGGAGGAGAATGATAATTGGTAGATGTTTTATACTTATTAAAAGGTTTCCCATAGTAATATTTTTAATCATCTTCCACCTTCACAGGGGCCTGAAAAGTGCGACCCCTGTTGGTTTTTTAATCAGAACTTTTTGGTGAGTTGAAATTTTGCAATTTTTTTTTTTTGTTAGTTGGATTTATTTAGAACCTTTTTTTATTCTTTAGTTTTTCTCGTAAATCCTACAGTTTTGAGTAAAAAATTAAATGAGTGAATATGATGTTTATGTGCATATTGGGTAGAATTGACGGGCGTTTTAGCGTTGTCGTCGCGTAAACGTCAAAATAAATTACACCCGTCACTTCTACCCAACATGAACATAAACAAACCATGGTAACCACCAAAATGAATCGTTTTATATTGGAATATTTGATGGTTCATGTTCAGTCATATAATTTTTTACTCAAAAACTGTAGGTTTAACGAGAAAAGTTAAAAAATAAAAAAAAACTTCTAAATGAATCAAGTTTTCAAAAAAAAAATTGCTAGATTTCAACCCACCAAAAAGTTCTGATAAAAAAACCAACAGGGGTCGCACTTTTTCAGCCTCCTGTGAAGGTGAGAGATGAATAAAAATATTACTATGGGAAACCTTTTAATAAGTATAAAACATCTACCAAATATCATTCTCCTCCCTTTATCCAAATTTGAGAAATAAAATAAAAACCCAATTTTACCGATCCCCTTTAGGGGGTGTAGCCCCGAAAGGAGACCCTAAAGAAAAAAATTAATTTTCGATAGGGAATCACCTGTCGCATTATTTAAAAGAAACATGTTACATAAAAATAATTTTTATTTGTAACTCTGAAATTATTTTTGGGATCTGTCAATGTAAATTTAAAAAATAGTACAAAATTACGTTGAGATATTTTATTTTCATTTCTAAAATATAAACAAAATATTATATCATCTGAAAATAAAAAGATCGCCATATAAAAATTTAATTTATATAGAATAACGATACAAAATAACTTTTAATTAAACGTTATTGGTTATTATAACGTTATAAAAATATCGTTACGTTATTGCATAAAAAAATATAGTTGAATCGTTATTATAACGTTATCGGGTATCGTTACGTTACGTTTTCCATCCCTGTTTTTAGGTATGTTTATGTAGATTTTGATATTCCTAACAAATTTTTTTTACGCTCTGAGGCCCCCGGTTTGCTGAAGCTCAAAGCGCGCGCCTCATGCGCCTGTGCGGTAATCCGCCACTGGCTACAAAACAATATACTTAATCTGTATAAATTAAGTGCTTTTTGTTTATTTGTATTAAAAAATTGATATTTTGGTAACAGTTGCGCGCCGCCCTTGCAATAGTCTCGCGCTTCCCTAGGGTGGCGCGCCCCACAGGTTGCAAACCACTGGCTTATACGTTATTTGTAGAACCTCTATTATCCGGATATTCGATTTAGAGTGTAAAAAAATTATTATAGAACACATCGCAGATTTTACGATTTTTTTACGTTACAAGTGACAAACAGTGTTATCTATCGAGTTTACCCAAAACCATAGTTTCTGTAGGTTAGGTAATGCATCAGCGCATTTAACAAAAATACGTGCGTGTAATTTAATGGTTTTAGAGACGGTAATTTTTGACACAACGCATTTTAGTAAAAAATTGTTTATACAATTTTATGAATACACTTTAAAAAATTAATGTAAAAATATTTGATCAATGTTGGATGTGTTTTAGTTGTTCATTTAATAATATAAATAAGTTTAATTAAAAATAATTTACTGCTTTTATGAAGGATGTGTAGTAGCAAATGCTAGAACAGTTTTAAAACTTTCGACTGTTCTCCAGTAGTTATTTTATTTGTAGAAACAACAATGGTTGTACCAGAATTTTTAATGATTGAATATTTTGTAAAATATTTTACAAAAGATTTTTTATAAAAAGATAAGGGATTTATAATTAAACATATTTATATTAACACAAATTCTAAAATTTATCTCAAATCGGTCATTTTCTGTTACTGAACTAATCGCTAATTGTTGAAATATTTTAATTTGTACTCAGCAGGGACTGAGAACGGAACGAAAACGAAAACGTTAAACGAAATTAACCGAAATTGTTTTAAGAACGAAAACGAAACCGAAACCGAAATTATTATTTTTCGTTCAAGAACGAAAACGAAATAAATATTTTCCAAAACCGGTTTTAACCGGTTAGGTTTTGTCGCTATTTCAATTTTATTTGTTAAACACAAACGCGAATTTACCTTCTGTGCTGGGGAGACTCCACGAGGCAGTAAAAAATCTCACTTGAAATAAGTGAGCTTCACTTTTCTACATATATTTACGTGAATATGTATTAACAACTTTATTGTTTATACTTGCAATTTCGTGTAACACAATTAACGGTATTTGTTTTGTAGATCATCAATATAGAATATACACTTGATTGGATATATATTATCAATGTGAATGTTTTATTTGCGTTTAGACATAATAATAGTAAAATTTATTCTTACTTCGAAAAGGACTAATGTAAAAGAAGATTTATTGGAAGATGTGTTGCTAGTAAGATTGAACGGAATGTGAAAATGTATATTGTATGATGTATGGTATGTACAAACTATAAAGTTAAAGTATATTTCAAGTTAATATAAGTTTTTTTTAAATATCTTTTTTATTTATAACATTTAGTAAATTATCCACTTGAATTCATTCTTTTGTCTTTTTAAATAATTACAGCAGGATCTTATTTAATTCAAATGCATAGATTTTTAGTACTAAAACAAATTTAAAACAGCACTTGCTATATTTTCATATTTTTAGATAAAGATCGTGTGTCTAATTTAACCTAATCGCGTTGTGTTTTTGCACCTTACGGGTGTTAAACTTAATAAAATGGTTAAATGTTAATGTGTTTAACGATTTTGTAAATTTAATATGGCCAGTCTAAAATATGCTGTCCGTGAGCATCAAACCCCATCGTCATCGTTTATATTTTAGTTGAGACGCAAATATTGTTATCGTATTTATAGAGGGTTGTGGTGACTAAAAAAAAAATTGATTTTTTGACGACAAAAAAAATAATGTAAAACCGGTTTTAACCGTTATTATTTCGGTTCAAGAAAACGATAAAAGAATTTTTTCGGTTAGAACGAAAAGAACGAAAACGATATATTTCGTTTTCGTTCCGAACAGAAACGAACGGAATTTTTTTCGTTTTTAGTCCTTGATTTTTAGTACATATTAAGGTAAGTTAATTATGCCTAACCTGGTTTAAGCTCAGTGAAATATAAATTGATTAAAATATAATATTCGATTTTAAACCGAGAATATCTAAACTGATGAATTTGACGTTATACCTGAGCAAATTTCATTTTAAACGTTACATAATAAAAACTTAATTATTCTAGGTATTTTTTTAAAGTAATAACTCAAGCATCAACCAAGTAGATGACAGTACGTGGTTGTGATGAATGCCTTGTGGGTTTAATAAGCCATCATACGCGTATATTTATGGATGTGCATTGCAAAACACGAAATCGATGACCTTGCTATTTCTATTACAAACTAGTGTTAGGTAATGTATTTTACATCCTTAACAGAAACCGGCAATTAGTTATAAATAATGTGAATGTAATGAATAAAAATGCAAACGAGGTTCCGTTAAAAATAAATGTATTGTTGACTAGTTTGGCTAAAAAAAAATTCTTTACAGTTTAAGAATAACGTATTTGGTGTATTTTTGTAAGTACTTGTGAACGTGTTCAAATCAGTTTATAAACAAAGGGATGGTTATCCAGAAATCTTAGATATAATGCACCGCACCTTTTTTACGTGTAAAATGTTATTATAAATATACACAACTCCTCGTAAAAAGAGTTTAAAAACTGTAAAATCCTATTTTGAAAACAAGTCTCTCACTTAGTTGTACAAAAAAATGTGCTTTTTTGTCAATTTTTTATTAATCGAAAATAAAAATTTTGCTCGCAAGAAGAAATTAACTTAGCAGTCATAAGGGAAAAAGTTAATGAACACCAACCATAGCGGTTTAAAAGTTGCTTAAGAAATGTATTTACACGTTACAAAAATGTTGTACTATTTTTCAAAATTTGGTTTTTTCTACTTTTTAGTCTTTTTACGAATACCATTCTTTATATTTTAATTTTCTCTTCGGAATAATCATCAGTACAAAATTATGTTCCTTTGCCAAATTTTAATCTCTGCTCTATTTATTACAATAGGAAAGATTTCCATGCTAAAACTCAAATTTCAATCAGTCTGCATACATTTTATATTTGAAATATTTAAATGAGTAATTGTAAATGTAATTATACATACATTTAATTAAAAAATCATTTATCTTGTGACTAAGAAACACTTCTTGAAGTACTTCTACATAATTTTTAAAAGTCTTGTCTCTTTAATAGATTATTTTTACTGACGATGATTCTTAAAAAAAGCATTTAATGTTAGAAATAAAGTTATTTTTAATTTAAACTCATATATAGCTATGATTATTGATTTTTTGTTGTTGTAAAATTAATTAAAAAACAAATAATGACGATACAGCAACAAAATTATACACCCTTCGTACTTTGTACCATGTACTATGGTACAAAAGTAAACTCCGACAATCGTTCTGCGGAAATGTGTTAATTAGTCGACAGACAGAAAAATTAATACAAAACTGTGCTATGACAAATTAACATCGAGCAGACAAATACAATGACAGATGGTTTTTGAAAAATTAACATGATGAGCTTATACAGGACTGTATACGGCGTGTAAATATATAATTTGCGGAACCAAAAATATAAAAATTATAAACTGAATCGAAAAAAAAAACAACTTTTAAGCACTTTCAAGCACTTAAGAAATTTTCAAGGTTTAAAATTATAAATATATGGCACTTGAAATGAAAAACGTCGCCTACTCCTGAATTAAAGAATAAAAATCAGTAGAGGGTGTTTAATAAATAACAAATTTCGCCAGTTTGTTTTCCTAATAGCCTTTTATCTTCAGACAAAATAAAAAAATCGTTTTCATTTTGAGTAATCTTGGAAATTTAGGAATATAATCAGTTCGCATTAACGCTAATTATCAGCTGCCGTCTCTTTTAACGACTAAAGCTATAAAAAATCCAATTAATTAAATACTAAAAACTTGAGCCTACGATTTCAAGGAATTTATTAAATTATGTAGAGCAACAATCCTTGTTTGCACTTTCTTTACCCTTTTATCGTACGCTATCATAATTATTTCGAAATGAAGTGATTAGCTCCAGCAACCAGTTCCGATTAGTTAATTTCCGTTGGCTTTTGTTTCGTCCCCCATTTAACTGACCACACCAGAAATGATAACCAACACTCTGTATTACTATTAAATTAATGAAAGCATGAAATTGCTTTAGAATGTTACGAGCACAGAGTAATGACTTAACAGCGGAGACAAAACAAAAACTCATTACAGCATGCACCGTCCTAATTTATTAGTAATAATAACGTTTTTAAATAAATACGAGCTGGCACAATAATTTTATCTGTCAATGACTGTTTAACACTGCTTTGTTTCGGGTCTGTACGACCCATAAGTGTTTCAGACCGCTTATAACTTCTTTTGTGTGAATCGCAACCTTATTAAAAATTTTGAATAAGTTAATATCTCGATTTTTTTTATACTTGTTACATTAATTGTTTTTAGGTCACTATCGCCCTTATGCAATAAAAACCATTATGCATACTGCATATCCGTAACAACATAACTTATTCGTTTACAACAAAAAAGTAGTGGATGAAGTTGATTTCGATTTTATACAGGGTGTGTATAAATTGGCGGAAGCGCTACACGTGGCGATGTTCTTCGTAAAATTCTAAGTCGAAAACCTTAATACAAAAATGTTGTACCATGCTTACTGTGTCTGCAAGAGGTCCTCAAAGTTTTGACATTCAGTCCTTTAAAAAGCGTTATTTAATATTTTTTAATAAAAAAGCTGCGATTTGGAATAAAAATAAATTTCGAATAATATTTTTTCCTAGATATTGTGTTTTTCCTTTCTTGTTGAAAACATGTTAATCACTGATTTGAATGAAAATAATACACAAGGCAACATTGTCCTTAGCTGTCATGTCTGTTTTTCTCGTAATTATTTCTAGTTTGTGTTAGACGATACCCAAAAGTTTGCAGCTATGTTTACGAACTGTAGGCTTTCAGTTCGAACAAATATTATAAACATCTAAGTAAAAATTGCTGATAAAAAAATCTCCAAACGCAAATCAATGGATGCAATGTTGGCAAAACGCTGTATAAATGGTATACTTTTTTAGACACCAACATAATATAATATCTCTAGCTCACGCTTACCAACAAATATTTGCATATAACGAAAGTGTTTATATATCATGGATTCCTCGATTAAGTGCCGAAAATCCATTAACGCCCGAAGTTTACTTCAAAGCATTTGAAACGCTTCCTCAACACTTTGATTAATTGTGTAAACAGGTCAATGGGATATTCTCGTGTCAATTTAATTAAGACTTATCTTGTTAGTGTAACATTCGTTAAACTAACAACAGAAAACACTTCAACGTGACAACTTTTCACTCTCACAATTATATTTAATCGCGTAATTGTACAAGGAATTATTTCGTCAAAGTCATACTTAGCGTTGAAGGTTGAAAAATAGAAAAATTACGGTAATGTTGGGATTTATGATTGTTCGTTTATGGTTTGAATTTGTTTATTGTCTTGTGCGGTTATTGTTTCAAGAGCCCTACACGCATCAAGTGTCACGACAACAGATGCGTTTCCTTCCGCCGTTGTTTAGGGTGCATAAAATTTGAGACAATACTGTGCCCTTGGCTAGACAATAATAAACACTATGAAAATTTCGAATTAACTTATCGAAAGTACACAATATTTTTATTATCACAAATATTTCAAAATATTTATTTTTCTGCCATGCTACAACAAATCTGGGCATATTTTTCTTCGATGCTTATGTTACTATCCTAGAAGCAACAAAAACGTCTAAAAAAGTATCTTGATTTATTGAAAACTTTCCACCAAATAGCTGTATAAAAAAACATACACAATGACTGTTTTTAAATTTCGGAAAACTGTCGAATAAGCGAAAAACAGATGTCAAATAGCATAAAATGACGCGGTTTTAATCCTAAGCTTACTCAGTGATTAATTGGACCAGTGTTCCTCAAACTGTCTACTCTGAGGCAGTGGCGTAGCGAAAGTGGGGTGGGGGGGAGTCCGCTATGTGATTTTCATGTTTATATTTATATTATTACTTTTTTTGTAATTTTGCCAACTATATTGTGTTTGTGTTCCTTTACCTAAATGGAAACCATTAGTGAAAGCTTTTACCCTTATAAAAAATAATTTCGTGGGGGTGGGGGCAATCTGTAAAAAAAAAATAAAAATCCGAAAAGGTTCTGCCGTAAAACTGTAATTTTGGTTGGTAAAGTACCTACTCTACATTATCTAACTTTGCATTAAAACACGTTTGAACATCTAAAATTTAAAAAAATCGCCTCCACTTTTTTGTGTCGATTTCTGCTAGCTTTTGGAAAAATCGGGAGTTAGCAACCCTTATTTAGAGGGGCGGCAAATTCAGGGACAAACTCTGCTCTGAGGACCTCTTCCAAAATTAAAAGCTTACAGAGGAACCCGATGAATTGTTTTATAGACAATATTTTTGCCCGGCAAATAAAATTGAATAATTTTCGAACATTATGAAGGGTTTGGGAGACCCTTTCAGATAAATTCAAAGACCTCCAAGGGTTCGCGGACCACATTTGTGGACACAATGTTTAGACTACAGAGAATTGACTTAAACCATTTTTATTATAAATGATTACGCAATGTCATGTACTAACGAATTTGCGATTGGTCAAAGCATGTGGATATTCTAAAATATAAAATGTAAATTGTTTACAAATAAAAAGTCCATACTAAATTATAAGTAAATTATTTGTCACTTCAACTTTTTCCAAAAATGGACTTAAGTACACTATTTTACTAATAAACGAGCCATATGTTCAACAATGGCTTATAAAAGCACAAACGTTGAAGAAATATTTATTGTTTATATTAATACCTCCAAGGACAGTAAACAATCTCGACAATAATTATTGATATTAAACAAAAACCAAGACGTTTATATGGAATACTTAATATGAAGGTCAATTCGGAAGCTCTATTTTTATCAAAGACACAAAAAAATTAAACTTTACAAGTTCTCTTTTACATTTATGTTAAGGTATTTTGTACTAAAATTGCCGGATTATTAGCGTTTGTTTTTGAAAAATTTACGAACACAGGATTTCAAAATAAAATTAAAAACTTAATAATGCCTCACTGACATTATTTACAAGTTTTACAGCCAATAAATTCATTATTTTTGTGGTTAGTTAAACTTTTAAAATATTACAAAGGGTGTTTCTAATGCTACTTAAAAACTATGGGACTTACTTGTAAATTTCCGCGCACCAGCACATAACAACAATTAAATGATTTAATATAATATTTAAGTTTGTAGCTCCACGAGTTTAAAGTTGTACTCCTTTGCAAGTAAAACTGTGGGGGATATGTTCTATATTCATAATAAGTATTATTGTTTTTGTTATAATGTAAAATCATCACTACAAATTCAAAGACACGATCACGTTATTTATTTATTTCTGTAATTAAATCCACGATTTATTTTTGTACAAGTAGTAAAACCCCATGTTCGAGTAAAAAGCACACAATGTGTAACCATAGACGGATGGTTATTGTTTCCACAGCAGCGTGTAAAACTAAACTAAGTCGAGCAATTTACTTTGAAGAATCTCCTATCTAGCGATCGTCGAAGCGTTAAAATTTGCGGCAAACTGTTTTTAATTTTACACCTGTTGAAATGTACGAACGCAAGCTCACTCCGAGAAGCAATGGCAATTAAGTTTTAAACATAATTTACAGTTTTATAAATGGTTCAATAAATATTAAAAAATGAAAATAGAACATGTATTATGTAAATCAGTTCTTAGAAACAGAGTTTAAATGTTAAATAGTGTTGGTAATTCACGCTAAGCGCACAAAAATTTTATGCAAGTATTTTAAAAATTTATACAGCGTCATCAAAAAGCCTGCAACAGATGCAAACGTTTTTTTTTTTTATCGAATTCACAAAAAAATTAATTCTTGATAGAAGTTGGAGCATAAACTTAAACTAATTTTTAGATGAAAAAAAAGCTTAATAAAAATTCATATGATACTAAATTTTAGCGATTTTAAAAACATTTGCAAGAGTAAAGTGCCCCTATTTTAAAAGTAACAAAAAATTTTAAATGAAAGTTATTTATAAGTCCAAAATAATATAAAATTGGACGTTTAATTTCCAGCTTTTATTTTTATATTAATTTTACTTCAAAAAGTCTGCAACAAATGGAAGTGTTTTTATTATCGATTTCTCTGAAAATTTTATCCTTGTTAAAAGTTGGTGCATGACTTAAAACTAATTTTGAGATTAAAACAAGTTCAATAAAAATGTATATGACACTAGATTATAGCAATTTTAGAAATATTCGCTAGTGCCATAATTTTTAAACTTACAAAAAAATTCATAGGAAACCGATATTTGCTACTCCTATTTTTGAATTCTAAACAATTTTTTCCAATGAATTTATTTTTGTAACTTTTAAAATAAGGCTACTTTATTTTTGTGAATATTTCTAAAATCGGTAAAATCTAGAGTCATGTTACTTTTAATTATACTTTTTTTCAACTTAAAACTAGTTTTTGATCATGCACCAACTTAAGGAGTGATCATAGAGAAAAATGAAGAAGTGGACAAGGATATAAGCGAAAGGACAGGCAATGTGGGAAGAATTAATAACAACATTTTTGGAAATAGAGAAGTCCCAAAACGAACAAAAGTGGAAGTGTTAAAAAAAGTAGTACTCCTACACTTTTATGCGGAAGTGAAACGTGGACACAAACAAAAATAGTAGCCGTGTGAATGCAGCAGAGATGAGGTTTCTAAGAAAAATCCAAGGAAAAAGCATAAATGATAGAATCAGAAATGAAACATATAGAAAACAATTAAAGATAAAATCAGTTTAAACAAAAATACAAGAAAGACAGCTGGGATGGTTGGGTCACATTTATAGGATAGGTTAACCAGAAAAGCCTATGAAGCAAGATCACTGGGAAAAAACAAAAGAGATCGACCAAGAAAAACCTGGCAAAGACGAAGTTAAAAAAGCAGCAACGGATAGAAACCTCATATGGAAAGACATAAAAAAGCTAGCACAAGACAGAAAAACGTGAAAAAAAGTCAGCACAACGCAACTAAATAGCCCTACACCTAAGAGTGAGAAGGACTCATGACTAAATAAATAAAAATAAATTTAAATTCTAATTCTCTTGGGCGTTCGATTGCAGTTTTGAAATTTTAAGAATGTTTTAGCGTATATACTATAAAAATACACTAAAAAATGTTTTCAATATTTTGAACTAAAAAAACTGGTATTTTAAACACATTAGCAAACAAAAATCATTGCACTTGAAATAAATATTGATTGTATAAAAGTAGTTTAAGGTAAAAAGTATCGTTTTTTTATAACCTTCTGGATTAGTCTAAAAACTGTTTTATACTATACTAATCTTCGTTTAAGAAAATCGTATACGATTTTTAATACAAAAATTTCGTTCAAGAATTTAGCATGGAAAATATGAACCATTTACATTGTACTATTTTTTGGTACGAAAACTCCAATTTATTTTGGTTACTTTTTAGTAACTTTTATCATATTTTGTTGGCACCTTGAGTAACCATGTCAAATGTTCAATTTGATCACAGAACAGAAAGCGAATCATTTTCAAATTTAACGTATATTTAACGCTTGTTCCATTCTACATATTTATTCCCACAAAATAAATTGTGAGGGATAACGGTAATAAGTAGTATTTAACATCGTTTGATTGTTTCAGTTAACCTAACCCACAAATGACATGCGGTCAGATACAGTAACAGTAGAATACGCATGGGCATGCTAAAATTGGACGCATTTAGGCAGGTAGTAATTTCGTACGAATTTTTCGTTCAAGATTTTTAATTTCTGATTGACACCGTACTAGAAAATCGAATACGATTTTCTTAAACGAAAAAATAGTATAGTATAAAACAGACTTAACACAAGTTAATATTTAAATTTGATTGAAAAATCAGTCATCAGGAAGTTACGTTACAAGCGGTAATTGATATGCAAGGAAGTTTCATGTGAACCGAAATACTGCATTTCCTTTTCTTTGATGTATCAAACCGGCTTATCTTTTGTCAAAGTTGTTGAAATACCGCTAATCAAATTTGGTAGCACACAAAATTAAATATGCTGCATCCAGAAATCTACTGCATTAAAAAACCAATTATGATTCATTAAAAGGCACTTAACAGACTAGCCTAGTAGTTTTTGGTAGTACACAAAATTAAATAAGCTACATTCAGAAATAAGCTGTTAAAAAACTAATCGTGGTTCTTAACATGCATTAAAAGATGTTTTTAACAGTTTTGTTGACGATATAAGGACACAACTTCTTTTATACTCTTTACAAACTATTCCGTTATTTTGCATACAAAACAACTCGAGAATTATTTTACCAGAAGTTTTAATATTTAACAAAAGAACAGTTACTTTGGCAACAGTACAAGCTTGGGCGACAGTTTGCAAATTGTTTGTGATGGATTGCTCTCTTAATTATTATACTTGAGGCTACAGTTCCTGTCAAATTATTTCTAAATTGCTTAGAACACAAAAAAAGCCAAATTAACTAAATAGAGGTAAAAATTTAGCCTTAAGTAATAAATTTCGATTTAGAAGCATGAATTATTTTAATTAATTAGATCTGTATTGACTACCTTCACGGTACTTAACGCATTTTTTTCTCTTTTGACCCTGGACAGTTGACTCTAGTAGAAGCCGTTGGTTATGCAATGTTGTAAGATTTGCTTTTTAGAATATTTTAGGTTTGTTGCAGCAGACCAAAAATTTACTAGTTCATGGCCTAATACATGAATTGGTTTATGCACATGCGTCAACTATGGACTAATGAATGTATTAGTTCCTGCTGGAACGCTTTAACAACATCCCTGACTGTAAACGACAATTGTACGTATTGGGTTCATAGAAATTTGCGTCAACATCTTAAGAAACCAGTACTATATGGGGCTGAGGGCGATGCATGGCTAGCAGAGGCCACATTAGTTGTAAACAGCGCATGCGTGTAATAATCCCAGCGTAGTTCTTATCCTAATCCATGTACTGTTTTGACCGTCCGCAAACTAGTGTAAAAGTAATTTGAGTACAGCAAGAACAGCCGACTAATAATGCGGTGAACTATCAGACTGTGCTGGAACGCGATATCGATACTGCGCAGAATCTTGACAGTACATGGATCGTACATAGCGCAGCTGGAACAAACCTTATATTTCATTGACCTAATGTGTTAATATTTATTAAAATACAGATGATATAAGAGGAGCAACAGATGTTAAAGAAAGTTTTGCTCAATGTTAATTTTCGTTATTGTGTTGATACCTATCATACAAAAAATAGTTCAGAGTCTATCTAGTATACACAACAACTCATTAAATTGATTTTCATGGTTAACAAGACTTTTAATTTGTAAATCTATTAATAACAGGAAACAATAATATCAAAACGCAGGTGCTATTTTATGCAATCAAGTCTAATAAACTTTTACTATCACTTGAAACATGCACACAAAAAACGAAGGTTTTTTTAACGGCTGTTTTTTTAAACATAGCTAAATTTGTTAGTCAAGGAATGTATTAAAAATTTGAAATTGTCTACACACGACGAAAATTTGCTTAAGTGTTCCACACACGATGCACATCGGTTTAAGTCATGAGAAAAATTTGTGAAGCATTGTGCTATGGTGAATGGTGAATCAATGCGTCTTTAGTTTTGCTATGACAACCGAGTCCCTGATAAATGATACAGGCATAGTTGAATATTAATTCCAGAGTCTTGCAGTAATCATTTTCACTAGACGTTTAGGGAAAAGCTAGCCAAAGAAAATTTGGGAAGTTTATTGCTTTACCGTATTTTTTGCACTTGGACCAAATGTTGGTACCAATTGTTGGTGCCAATGGTATCTTAAATTTCGTGTTAATTTGGGACTCGTACGCTTTTTTTTTCTTGGAAAAATTTGTGACGTGTTAATTTTTAAAAGAATAATACCGAACATTAGATAAATTGCAAATGACAAAAAAACGCAGACAAATTCTATCGATATTATTAGCAAAACGTCATTCCATTACAAGATATTTGTCTTTTTTTAAATAAATAACCTAAGCAATTTATCTAGTTTTTTCATGAAGGTATGTTCATTGTTGGTACTCGTTACTGAATATAAAACATAACAAATTCAACACAATTATTTTAACAGATTCACTAAATCCAGGTAGGTATTTTTTCTACAGAAATTGACTGAATATTTAAAGAAATGTCAGTTCCAAACAGGTTAAAATTTGACACACAATTTAAGGCAAATAGTATCCAACCTTGGGCAAAATAACACAATTTTTAAGGGTTAATTTGAACACCAAAATGACACAAAATTTAGACTATACAGATAACATTTCCAGCATGGGAATTTCGCTTATTATAAGAGATACAGATTTGCTTAAATTAGATAAATTATTCCCAAGTATGAGAGGAGCCACCATCAATTTTTAAAAGTACAAAATTTCTCGTACTTCAGATGTTGTAACAAAAAATATGAAAATGTTGAATTTCTTTTGTATCTCCTAACTTTTTTGTTTTATTCAATAGATCAATTTTATTAGTACTTTCTTAAGGTACTTTTTAATGGAGAATGTAACTGTTGATTTAGATTTTATTTTATCACTTACCATTTTCGAGATATTACTCCCAACTTCATTTTTTCTTACAGGCTGCGAAGTTGACTACGGAACAGTTAAATGTGTTTTTTTCCCTCTTTTTAATGAGATATTACTTGCTATATCCTATTTTTATAAATAAATCAGAAAATCAAGAAAAATCGTATTTTACCAATGACTTACATAGTTATCTATGAAAATAAAAACAAAAAACAACTAACTAAATGTCAAATGACAGTATCAATTGTCTGCGGTATCATTTATTAGAATTTTATAGTATTGTTGTGTGATTCGATAGTCTTTGTAGTAGTTATTATAATTATGGCTATATTTTCATATTTTTGGCTATAACACATCAAGTACAAGGAATTTTGTACTTTTAAACACTAATACTAAGGAATAACTCATCTAATTTAAGCAAACCTGAATCTACCGAGCTCGGTGGATGGCTGGTAAAGCAGTCTAGCGACAATCGGGAGGTCGTGGGTTCGAATCCCGCGGACGTCTGTCACCGTAGGAGTTTCAGGTGGTTTTCCCTATCTACTATATAGGCAAATGCTGTGACAGTACTTCCCCCTACCCTTACCTTAACCACCCTATTCTTGTTTTCCTCCCTCTCCACTCCACTGAGACTAATAACCTCTGCAGTTGAGGTTGTAAACCCAACTTTAAAAAATAACTGTTCTCTTATAATGAGCGAGATCTCCATAATGGAAATGTTATCTAGAACACCCTGTATAGTCTAAATTTTGTGTCGTTTTGGTGTACAAATTAATACCGTACTTTTAAAGCGTAAAAATTGAGACATTAAAATGTTCATCGTGTTTTGACTATGTGGACAAACATTTAAAAAAATTATACAGCAAACAAGAGTCCGCACATCCTACAACTCTGTTTACTAGCGCACATCCGATTGAAATAATAAACTGGACATTTTTATGCTCATTTCAAGCAGTCATTAATATCCCGTTGTTTATCGTACATCAAGCATGCCAATTGAGTATAAAATTAATCCAGCACCGATTATTAATTCAGTGTGGTGCAAGAAAGGAGCCTTTTCTCGCTAATAAATTTCTTTAGTTTACTCTTGCCGACAAAATATAAAAGCATAAACCATATTATACTCTTTGTGTTCATTTAGTGAAGTGTTTTATGCCCACATTAAACTGTGTACTTGTTGGAGCAAGTTGTTAAAAACTTGTGACCGACGTAAAGATAACAGTAATAAGCGTTACAAAGAAAATTTATTACTGAGTATTTTAGTCACGACTAATCGTATATTTTTTGCGAAACGCCAGTAATAAAGTGCATGCTTATCAAAGTAATTGTCGTAAATATAAAGAAATACGTTTTAAAGGACTATGAATAAGACACGAAAATAGCTTTAGGTGATAAACGTTACCGCAAAACTGTTTTTATTTTTTTTATCGTTGCAGAAAGTTCCAAGAAATAATTAAAATTTTTCCGCTTTACAATACTAAACAAGCATAACGAATTTAATCATTACTAGCCCTATCAAATAAAGATTGGTCGGTGAATCCATCCTTTATGCAGTTATTCAGGGGTTTCTTAAATATTGGGAAAAATTTTGGGAGGTACTTAATTCCTTATCGAAAATTAAGGGGGTTTATTTTATCAGAACTTTTTGGAGGCTTGAAATTTTGCAATTTAAAACATTTTTTTTTAAAGCTAGATTCTAATTCTAATAGGTCATCATAAATAGTTTCTTTTATAACTAAATAAAGCCTATTATTATTATTATTATTATCATGGCCAGCTATAGTTTCCATTTAAAACAGGTAGGTTTGTGTTTTAAGTTTTTAAAGGCGAACGTAAAAACATATTTTTAGTACCTACCATCAAATCAACATAAAAATATCCAAAAATTAATCTTAGAACTATTTTTCGATATTTAAAACAATAACGGAGATATGACAAATTATTAATATGACAAAAACAGTTCTTTTTTAATAACTCAAAAACCAGAATTGATCGAATATTTTTGAATGTTCCAAAAATAGATTTATTAGTTTGCCTTAAAACAAAATCTCATTGATTGTGGGACATTTCTTCTTCATTATGGGTAACGATTAAAATGTGTTTCACTTGCAGCTTCAGAATTATTATTACTTTGAATAAAACATTAAAACATATCATACTTTTCGTAATATTCATAAGCTATTTCGTGTTTTTAAGGTACAAAAATATAAACAATCAACAATTAAATGTGATTATTTCTGTCAAATTATCGTTAAATTAAAACAACAGAATGGCAGTTTGTTTTACCAGTTATATTCTTAATGACATAAGCCTACTACTAAAAACAAAACAAAATATGAAAAATTACCTAATTTTTGCTATAATGTAAGGAAAATTAATAAATCGACCCCACATGATACATATTATTGGAATGGGAAAAAAATCCTTTTTCTCGTGATGCCACGGCCAACTATGGGCTCCATTAAAAAAAAATACAACTTTATGTCACAACTCGAATTTCGATTATTTTTTTTTTAAATTGTCTTCGCCACTGCATTCTTATCAAAAAAGTGCCTCTAGAACGTCAAAATTACTTTTCTTTATTTTTATAAACAAGCGAGATATAGTCATAAAACGAAAAGTCGAAAAATCGAGTTATCGGCGATAACTCGAAAAAGACGATAACCAATTTTATTTTTCACCATTAACTTTTTTTCGAAAAAAGAGATCAAAGAAGGGGGTCCGTTTTTCCATAACCATTATAGTTACCGAAACTCCCTATGAAAACATCGAAATTTACCCACCCTGTACAATTTTGTACTTTCATTTTTTGTACACCAGCTGTATAACAAACTAGGAAAATAATTGACCAGGTTCTGAAAACAGTTTTTGTTTATACAAACTGCTTCTTTCCATTTATTTTCCGAATTTGCAAAGAAATAACAATATCTCAACGACATTTTCATTAGCAACTTGATTGTTAATCAAATAATTTATTGAAATATTTGAAATGGAATTTAAAATATTTGGTTGTTTAATCTAAACTAAAATAAACGCCATGGAAATGAAACACCTCCGGAAAATAGCGGGGAAAACTAAATGGGATAGGATAAGAAACGAAAACATTAGAGAAATGACAGAACAAGAACCACTAATAGAAAAAATAAAAAACAAACAACTAAACTGGTATGGTCATGTAATAAGAATGAATCCAGACAGATTTACAAGAAAAATAATAGAAATAGGAAAACCAGCCAAAAAACAAAGAGGGAGACCAAGAAGAAAATGGATGGATCAAATAAGGGATTGGGGGTCAGAAAGAGGAAAAACACCAGAAGAAATGAAAACACTTGCAAAAGACAGAAGGGCATGGCGAAAATGGACTCGGGACGCGAAACCAACCACCGACGCCTGAAAAGGCAAAAGGAGACGAGAAGAAGAAGAAGAAGGTTGTTTAATCTAAGCTAAACTGTTTTTAATATCAGCTAAAATATTCTTCAAAATACGATAGGTGACGTGAAAATACCGTCATTTTTACTGTAATGTACAAAGGTACATTTTAAGAGCAAATATAGGAAAATACGACATTATTGACACTTGAAGCTTATCAACAATTATTATTTTTTGTTTACATTCCAAGATATTTCGAAAAACAATTGCAACTGATTTTTTCTACTAACAGCTACTGTAAATAAGATTTAAAAAAACGCCATAATAAACGTCAAAAATTGTTATAAACAACATAACCGATAAACTAGGAGTCATTTCATTATCATTTAAATCCAGGGTACCTAATGAACATGGATTAACGTTTTAAAATACTTCAAATTCCTCGATGATAAGTAATCCGTGTTCCACAAAATTAGAAACGACCTCGCCGCAGAGATATCAAAGAGAGTGGTCATGTTTCATAATTATTTTTTATATCTTAAGCTCCGAAACGTGTACACAAATTTATATTTCCAACGAAATTAGTAATGATGACGCAGTGATAAAGGTATCCGAGATTAAATCAACGATTATGACGTCAGGTGCTTTTTTTTATTCATGAAACCATCAAAAACCCAGCATTAATGATGATTGTGATGAGAATCTATAGTTAATGAACGCTTACCGGCCGTTTTTTTGTTGATGAGACTAGTGTTATCGAAGAACCAAGGTCTCCCTGCCTCGTACCAGCTTCGGATACGTTAGTACCTCCAATGGAACTTGATCTGATCGTTGAATATACGTCATCATTGTTGGAGTAGTGTTGACCCCTAAGTGATGGTGGGTTACTATACGTGTCCAAGGTAATTTCGGTTATGTTTCTTGTACTATCGTAATCAATTACTGTGGCGTCTGTCTGCACTAATGATGGCTGGTAATTAATTGGTTCATCTGATATGAAACTTAAGTTGTCGTACGCGTGGGTATTGTCAGTTGTGATCCTGTTATAGTTGTCTATGGCTGCACGCATAGACGGAACTTTCAGGAGTTTTGGGGTGTAGGTTTCAGGAAAGAAAGCTGTTTCTGGACTACCCTGAAAGAGAAAAATCTTATAAAAATCTGCGAGATATACAAATAAAACGTTTAGACATTGCTCGATTAGACCAGTTTACCAAATAAGTTTTTGTAAATCAATTTTAGGTGGAAGGAAAACTATAGGTTTATAGATTTTCAGTCCAAACTACTAAAAAAATATCATCAGTTCCTATGCGTTTTTTTTTTTTAAATACGAATCTTATTACATATTAAAATCATTTCTATATTTAGTGTAGAAAAGTCAATTTAAAAATTAGGCTTTGAATAACTTTGAACAGCAAAAGATGTGCAATATGATATGAAGCTAGGCTACTGTAGAATCAAACAAATTCGAACTTTTCACTTGTAGTACTATTAGGTAAATTGCATATGTTTAAGGAGAAAATAATCTCCCACATTAAGATAATATTTAATATTTTTGGCTGTTGTTTTTCGTTGTATACATGCATTATACTCCCACATTAAGATAATATTTAATATTTTTGGCTGTTGTTTTTCGTTGTATACATGCATTGTATTGTACCAATTACCATTCGTAATTAAATGTTATCAACAAAACCTATTAAGAAATTGTTTTGTGTTTGTTGTTTTATGGGATAATTTGTTTGTTTAGAATCTGAGTAGGTCAAATTATGCATATTAAGATTTAATTGGTTTTTGATTTTGTTATTCAGTCAAGTTTAAAATAAAAGAAGTATAGACATTGCGTCAAAATGTATTTTCAGTTTTCGTTTTCTTCCTAGGAGAGGAAGTTAATTATACCTAAATGAATGTAAATTGTTGATTTTATGATTAATATTAGAGCGTCTTAATTAGAGCTAATATTTTTGTTTAGACCTAATTAAACCTTATGTTAATGGTACACTCGTATTGCTAACGCCAAAAATCTATTTTGTCGACAGAGTTATGTCAAACATTAATAAAATATTTGATGTTTAAAGTTTAAAGCCACGTATAGAACTATTCGCGAGCCAAAAGTCTAAACCAAAATATTAACATGTTCGTCAACAGCTCTCTGGACATACTGAACAGTTCGCAAATTATTCACGTTTAGTAAATAAATATGTCATCAAGCGACGAAAACGCTGTGGTGCTTTTGTGTTTGTGAAAATGGTTACCACTCTCTTTTACACTTTACACGAACTGTTCGATATTGCGCCATAATATTTCCAATTTTCTTTCGATTTCATTAGCATCCTATTGTATAATCTCAGAAATTTGCTGAGTTGCTTTTTTTTAAGCTCCTTTTTTGTAGTATGAATTTTTGGGTCCCACAATTTGAGTGTAAACGATATTGCTCCATTGTGTTTTTC
The DNA here is from genome assembly GCA_947652605.1 of Elmis aenea. Classification (NCBI taxonomy): domain Eukaryota; kingdom Metazoa; phylum Arthropoda; class Insecta; order Coleoptera; family Elmidae; genus Elmis; species Elmis aenea. Next base: position 13,048,516 of record OX393577.1, read on the forward strand.
TGACTACTTAATTTTCAGCAACTACACAAATGACATCCAGACAGAAAATGGTATTAGGCATCTGTTCGCGAACTAATCAGAGATGTCTTGACTACAAACTGAGCAATTTTTTAAATAAATAAATACCATTGGAAATGTAAAACGTAATAATTATTTTTTCAAAACAAATTTTCCACGATTTAATTTGGAATTTATTGACATGACCATAAAAAATTAACACGTAATGTGACCAAATGTCTATATTAATTTTTTTATTGGCGAGTCTCACGTATTACCTAACTGTTAATTAAACTTTTTTTTTATATTAGAGACTCGCCGTCCTTGTCCGACCAATTGCACCTAATTGAATTAATTTCGTATAAATTAAACTACTAAACGATGCGTCATGTGTAAATGAGACGTAGCGGCCCTGCTATTTTTTTTTATCGAGTTACCGTTTAATTAGTCTTATATAGCGTGTACCGTATGCAACTGCAATCCTAATAAAAATGTATAAAAATAATTGCCATGTGTACTGTAGTATAGTAAGTCAGTAAACTGTACAAAATGCAAATGGAATTAACCGTAATTAGTATTATTTCTAAACAATAATTAATTTAGTTGTAGCTTTTGTTAAAAAATGGTAGTTTAAAATGTAAAAAAATTGTAATATTTTCATTTTGTGTTTTTTTTTCTCACAAAATGAAGTACAGTCCAGCGATCAAATATTTGTTTTTAAATGGATTATTTGGTAAAGAAACCTATGATGACATTAGCAGATCAATGTCTCTTTTAGTCTACGCCAAGCCAAACACTTCTCAACACAACCTCACAGATTTATAGTTGAGACAAAAAAATTAATAGGGGTTTTATTGTGGCAAATAGTTATGCCTTTTTTTCAACAAAACTTGGCCGGCTTGGTATTCTTTTTTAATAGACTAAAAGCGGGGGCAATATACCCTTTACAAATTACACAGGCCGACATTTCAGAACCTTGTGAAGGTTTTTTTTTTTAAATTTTGATAACTGTTCTTATATAAATTACATGCTCTGAATTCAATGGAACACGCAGTTTTTCGCTATCACATAAAGTTTTTTAGCAAAATGGAAAAAAAGATTAGTAAATTTAAAAAAAATGGTTTTACTTCAAAATTATTTAAACAAAAAACTATTTATATAATTTATATTAGAATTGCTGTTCTTATATAAATAACATCTTTTGCATTCAATGGCACACACAGATTTTCGCTGTCACATCAAGTTTTTCAGGAAAATGGCAAAACAAATCAATGAGTTTTTAAAAAAATAAAATTTCATTTTAAAACTATTTAAACAAAAAACTGTTTGTATAATTTATACTAAAATTGCTGTTCTTATACAGGGTGATTGATTCAGACCGGGACTTAAAAATATATGAAGTATGAAAAAGGGCATGGATCTGAAATTTTGGTTCTAACCATAATGGCATATGATCTGTTTATTGAAAATATTTTCAATATGGCGACTTCCAGAAATACCGGAAGTTGACGTCTGCTTTCTTATTTCAAATACAATGATCAATTTTTTATTGCGGGTTTGGATTTAAAACGTTATTTTAGAGGGACTTTTATTAACATTCCCTATACCTAAAGGCAGTCATTTTTTAGATTTTTGGACTTTTTTGAAAATTTTTTGATTTTCATCGTGATGCTTAATATCAACTAAAGCCGCCATTTTTGGAGACAAAACGCTTAAATTTAGACCATGCTCAGAAGAAACCTTGGAGTACATCCTGGAATTTTTGCAGTCGATGCATTACTTACAGGGTGTCCAAAATGTAATTTTCTTTTAATACAACTTCAGACCACTAAAACTCGTTTTTTTAAATACAATGCCCAACCTTTTTTTTCATTTTATAATGCAAAATTACATTCTGCATCAATCTGTATTAGCGTTTCCTATAGGTACCTATCTGCAATAATTTTCGAGTATTAAGAATTTTTGATAAAGTTAAGAGAAATTGCAACATTTTTATATAGTAAGCCTTGGAAATGACACAAAATGCCAATATTAATAACTATAAACCACTTTTATTGCGTTTGTCTGAAATATCCATAAAAATGGAAAATCAATAGTATTCAAACACGAATATTTTGAACTTATTTTATATTTATGAAGAATGTCACAAGATTATTGAAAGAACTTGCCGTTGTTCAGTGAGAGGTATCCTCGTTTGACTGTAATGACCAGACGGAAATTTCAATGAATAAAATCAATTTTTTTGCAATTTAGAAGAGTGAAATCTGCTAGTATTCGACCTAAGCGTGTGACAAATAATGAAACTAACGAAGTTAACATCCTGGGATATTTTAATGACCATTCTCAGCGGTCAATTCGATTGGCAGCGCAAGACTCTTGTTTAACATACTATGAACTATGCTGTACAAGCTACATTAAAAATACGCAACTATTTGTTCGCACTTTCAATAATCTTGTGATATTGTCTATGAATGTAAAATAAATTCAAAATACCCGTGTTTGAATACTCTCGATATTCCATTTTTATGCATACTTAAGACAAACGCAATAAAAGTGGTTTACAATTATTAATATTGGCATTTGTTGTCATTTCCAAGGCTTACTATTTAAAAATGTTGCAGATTCTCTCAACTCTATCAAAAATTCTTAATAACTCGAAAATTGTTGCAGATAGGTACAGGAAACGCTAATGCAGATTGATACAGAATCTAATTTGGCATTAGAAAATGAAAAAAAAAGTTTGGGCATTGTATTTAAAAAAAACGAGTTTTACTGGTCTGAAGTTGTATTAAAAGAAAATTAAATTTTGGACACCCTGTAAGTAATGCATCGATTGCAAAAATTCCAGGATGTACTCCAAGGTTTCTTCTAGGCATGGTCTAAATTTAAGCGTTTTTTCTTCAAAAATGGCATCACGATGAAAATCAAAAAATTTTCAAAAAAGTCCAAAAATCTAAAAAATAACTGCCTTTAGGTATAGGGAATGCTAATAAAAGTCCCTCTAATATAACGTTTTAAATCCAAACCCGCAATAAAAAATTGATCATTGTACTTGAAATAAGAAAGAAGACGTCAACTTCCGGTATTTCCGGAAGTGTCGCCATATTGAACATATTTTTAATAAACAGATCAGATGCCATTATGGTCATAACAAAAATTTCAGATCCATACCCTTTTTCATTCTTTATATATTTTTAAGTACCGGTCTCAACCAATCACCCTGTATAAGTAACATGCTCTGAATTCAATGGCACACACAGATTTTTGCTATCTCATCAAGTTTTTCAGCAAACTGAAAAAACAAATTAACGTGTCTTCAAAAAACAAAAAATATAGTAGTTATTTTTAAAAATATTTAAACAAAATACTATTTGCATAGTAGAATACATATTTAAAGGGTTAATAAAACTACTGTTAGTGTATTTTGACTGATTTCTAAATGTTACAAATCCGGGAAACCGGGAAACCGGGCCATCAGGTAATAAGTAGCTATCTAGCCTTCGGACCAACAATATGCTCGGGTCTACAAGACGTCGCGTCGTACTTGCACAGGTGGTGTAGCCAATCCAATTTATTAAAAAATTCTTTTGTGTGAAAACCTGATGCGATATCAAAAACTAAAAGCAGATTCGTAATCAGCGCCACCGAATTAGTAAATAACACAATCAATTTCAAAACAACAAAAGTCGTGTCGGCCTGTGTATTAGATTTAAAAAAAAAAAAACGGATTTCTCACATTCCGTATATTCAAATTTGTAAAACAGGTGAGTGATACGACTTTTTTTATTATTACTTTCGGACTCAACACACCCAAAAACATAAGAATCAGGCAAAATAATGAACAAAGTTTTTTTTTTATCGCTGGCCTGTGTTATTTTTTAATTATATTTGTTCTCTTGAATTACATAATACAAATTTTTAGTAGTCAAAATGCTAAAAGTTGTTAACAAAAAACCCTTCCTTAACTTTATTAATAAAAATAGCAAAAGGAATGTTGCAGTTTTGCGATTCATTTTTCTATAAATTTGCACCAAAAATGTTGATATTATTTAAATCAAACAATAAAAACTACAAATGAAAAATGCATATTTGCTTATGCATAATCATACAGCTTAAAGCTTAAATCCAACTTTAATGTCAAAATCGCCAAGTTGGCCTTATTTTCTTCTGCTTTTCACATACACAAATTTTTACAATCACCCTGAATCCAAAAGTGACTGGGTAACATGACAACATTTTTGTTTAGCTTTTACTTACAAAAATTAGCAAGTCAACGAGGAATAAAATTACGAAAAAAATGAAAAATTCATATTTTTACATGAATAAATAAAAAAAACAACAAAAGGTTACTGATACGTGTCTGCAATAAAAAATTCCTTATCTACAAAATTTGAATTTTCAAAATAATTTTTGCGTTAAAAGCATTTACACATACACAATAAATAATACTTGTTAGACCAAAATTATAATGTGAAAGGAATACAGACTATACCTATGCTTATTAAGTCTAGCATGTAAGAAAAACGAAATTAATAAAAATAATTATTATACGTGTATTAAAATGATGACATGGTTATGTTGCAATGCGTTATGTTACTGTTTTGCACATGTACATATGTATTTAAGTAAAATTTGAAAGCTGATAGAGATTTAATTTACTGATAAGCAGTTCCACTAAATAAATTTTGGTAATTATTTAAGAAAAAACTTTTTTTTTGTAATATGGTACAGTACCATTATTAAATGCAGCAGTAATAAAACATTTCAAGTAAACTTTGAATGCAAATAACATTTTTACTGCCCTTTGGTTCAAAACCTAATAAACTACATTAATAGGTTTAATTAAAAATAATTTTTCTCGGTGTGCAGTCTCGACACTCTGAACTCTTCGTCAGTTATTTTCCTAACACGAAGAGACGAGAGTCTCGCAACTAATCTTATACTTCTACAATATATTCTTTATAAGAAAAAAACAAATTTTAATAAAATATATTTATATTGCACAACAGTATTGCTCAAATAATTTAACCCTTCGTCAGGCGCAAAGTATCTGTCATTAGCCGATTAGTGTCAAAAGTTGAGTATCCAGCTAATCCCTTTTTGTACCTTAACTGACTTATCAGCTTAGACCAGGGCCTATCACAGAGGGGGGGAGACGGGACTAATTCCCGGGGCCCGGTGTTGCCAAGGGGGCCCGGATTCGAGCTAATACACAATATTTTGTTTACAAACACTATTAAAATTAAATTTAAACCTTTCTAAGAGTAATGGGGGGCCCGTTGTCTATTGCTTCCCCGGGGCCCGAATTTTCTGTGAACGGCCCTGGCTTAGACTATACCTATATATATATATATAGTTATATTGAACTATTTAAAGACACGTCAACAAGTCAACTGATTCAAGATGTTAAAATTTTTTGTTAAATAATTTGTGACGCTCAATATTGTGATCAAACAATAAAATTAGCAACTTTTAAAAATCTAAAGTAACTCGGTTGTAATTGTTCAGATGAAAAATACAAGGGAAATAATAATTATAATATTTTAACACAAATAATCGATTAATTCTGTTTTTTTTTGAACAACTAGTTCGGTGGAAAACTTTAAACAAATTAAAAAATTTGTGCTATACAATCTCCAACCCTTTTCTAGACCCCTATATTGTTAATTTAAAGTTAAATACTTAATATTCCACCACAACAAAAATGTATTTTAATAAATGTTTTAAATATTTAAGTTAATCATTTTAAATACAAATATACAGGGTGATTGATTGGGACCGTGCATTAGAAATATAGGTATGAAGAATGGAAAAGGGTAATCATCTGAAATTTTGGTTATGAGCATAATGGCATATGATCTGTTTAATGAAAATATTTTTCAAATGGCAACACTTCTGGAAATACCGGAAGTTGACATCTACTTTCTTATTTCAAATACAATGGTATGTTTTTATTGCATTTTTGGATTAAACACTTTATTTTAGATGCACTTTTAATAGCATTTTTTATGCTTAGTGCAGTTGTTTTTTAGATTCTTAAACTTTTTTGGAAAATTTTTTGATAGGTATTTATTTTGATGCTTAATATTATCTACCACCGCCGTTTTTGAAGCGAAGACGCTCAAATTGACACTACGCATAGAAAAAACTTTGAGTTTATACAGGAATTTTTCAATCGATGCTTTACTTACAAGGTGTTTTTTTTTAAATTTAATTTAATTTTCTTTTAATACAACTTCGGAGTTCGGACCACTAAAACTCGTTGTTTTCAAATACAATGCCCAAACTTTTTTTTCATTTTCTAATGCAAAATTAAATTCTGCATCAATCTGTATTAGCGTTTCCTATACCTATCTGCAATAATTTTCGAGTTATTAAGAATTTTTAATAAACTTGAGAGAAAATTGTAACATTTTTAAATAGTAGGTATTGAAAATGACAACAAATGCCAATAGGTAAAAAAAACTCAAACACTTTTATTGCGTTTGTCTGTTGTGTTCATAAAAATGGAAAATCAAGAGTACCTATTCAAATTTTCAAATACAGATATTATTTGATAAAGAAAACTTCGACATTAACTGACTTGGGAACTTTAAACAATGCGGATAATTAAATGAAGAAACGAATATTTTGAAACTGGTAAAGATTTTTTTCAAGAACAGATTCTCCTTGAAAACAGGCGCGTTTAGAAAAAATTAAAGTTATTTATTTTAAAAATATCTGAATTACTTAAGCGATTCATTTAAAATGTAATATAAACGAGTTCAGTCCAGTATTTCATCTCATTATCCATAAAGAACCAATTTTGTAGGAAGCTAGAGCTGTTTCAAGACTCCCGTCCTTTTTCATATTTGATAAAGTAAGTGATTTCAACTATTTTTATATTCATTTCAAACTTCTAGACGTTTATCTTAAATATAATGTTCATTTTAATCACATAAATCATCAGATACCTACTTATAATTCTTCAAATTAATGTTTGACAAGCACTGGTTTCATTAATATTCTAGCGTACTTTCAAAATTTATTTTGCTACTGTATCACTTAATCAATTTACTTTTAAACTTTTGTAACAAACCCTAACTAGAAACATTTACAACTTATTTTCGAGGAATGAATTTCAAACAAATTCTCGTAGATCTGCCGAAATTAATTCCTTGCGCGAGCCGCCGAGAGAAAGTAACATTCCATCGTTAAATATTATACAATCCCTTTGTTGATATATCAATTTTGTGTTCGTATTCCGCAAAATCTCATTATGACTAATTACGTTAGTTATATGTGTTAAGGCTGCGACCTCACAGATACCAAACAGAAAATATTATGGAGGTGTAACGTAACTACCGGTTATTCGCTGTTCGTTTCTAGGATTTAACAATGCAGAATATGCAAATAAGACGACATATGCAACAATATCTGCCGCCTTGCGAACGTGCATGGGAGACTTTATAATTTCGCAATAAATCGATTTTACCTTGACCATATAAACTGTCCATTGCTATACAGGAATAAAAAGCTATTGGGTATATTTGATAGAAACTAAATAAACTGTGTAGCTAATGTGGTTAGTGTAAGTGCAAAACGACAAACCGCAACTTTTTTTCTTTTAAATTTAGGCTTAATGTCAGGTTAATGCACTAACATTGGTACTTATGGAAAAGCGAATTGCTAAAAATAAATAAAATTTAGCCACATATGAATATATTGTTTTGTAATCTGTTCGTGACTTAGCAAAGTTTTTTTATACGAGGTATATTATAAAAATTATTGTTTAGCTATAAAAAAAAGTTATTTTTTTTTAAATGTACCTGTATGTCGTAAGCATAATGTAAAATCCGGAATTTTATAAAACACCTAGGCAGTAAAAAGCCGTCAAAACGAGCAAATTATGACTCTCAATTTCATACGTTTGTTTTCATAAAAAAAAATCTTTAACCTGACCCTCATTCATTTGGTCAGAAAAAGAGGGTCAGGTTAAAGGTTGGTTAAAGTTTTTTTTTTAAATAAATTATGAAAGTGAGGCTAATAGGTTTGTTTTCATTAAAAACAATTATGCTGACAATTTATTATTTGCTTAGTCAAAACAGAAGATGCTCGTTTTGCCGGCTTTTTATAAAATGCCTGGGCATTTTATAAAATTCCGGATTTCACATTATGCCTACGATATATACAATTGGAAGAACAAAATGAATTCCTATAAAGATGATATACTATTGATCATGTATTTTCTTTAAATAAGCTTGTAGAAAAACACAAGGAATACAATAGAGAGACACATACTTGTATAATCTTTGTAGACTATAATAAAAGCGTTTGACCGAGTGCTCAGATATAAACTATGGAAGATCATGCAAAAAAATGTATTCGAATCATCTAATAACTGTGATTAAAGAATTTTATCTAAACACAAAGATCTGCTATTATTAGTGACTCGGATTCCAAAAATTCTGAACAAAAACTCTGACTGCTTAGGCCAACTCCAACATTGGTTCACATTAAACAATCTAACCTTAAATGTCAATAAAACTTTTCACAAAGTAAATTAACTTCCGACTTAAAACTTAAAAACAATTCCACAACTATAAATGTTGTTAATAAAATATCATTTCTTGGTTTAAGTATTGACTCTAGACTGGACTGGTCATACCACATCGAACGCCTGTCACGGTATCCTTTCGCACTAAAAAACCTAAAAAAATTGGTCAGTACAAACGCGGCCAAAACTGCATATCATGCATATGTTGAATCTAGGTTACGCTATGCTGTGATTTTTTGGGGTAACGCTAGTGACTTTGAACGCCTCTTTATTATACAAAAGCGATGTATAAGAAATATATTTGGTCTAAACTACCGAGATCACTGTAAAGACACTTTTCGTGACAATGAAATATTAACCTTTTACGGCCTATTTATCCTCGAAGCCATCCTTTTCGTAAAAAATAATGTAGATCTGTTCGAAGAGAATATAAGAAATCATGCAGCCAATACCCGACATAAAAAAAACCTAAAACCTGATTGCTTTAAATATACCTATCTTCAAAAAAATGTTGCCTCCACAATTATTGCTATATATAATAAATTTAACACATCACCTAAGAGTATAATAAATCTTTCCACCCGCGAATTGAAGAAGAAATTAAGAAAAGTTCTGATTTCTAAAGCTTACTATGGAATAAGCGAATATTTAAATAATGCTGACTTTATAAAATGTTATATTTAAATATCATTTTTCTGTGTTTTTTTCTTTTTATTAACTATGTATATATTGTAATGTACTTAAATTATTATTGTGACAAGTTCTACACCTTTTTTGGGATATTTCAGAACAAATAAAGATTATTATTATTATTATTTTATGTATTTCTGGAAACGAAAAGCTAAAAGAAAACTTAATCATGGGCCTTCGACAAGGTTGTAGTTTATCTCCCATTTTGTTTAATATTTATGTAGACGACGCTTTGAGAAAGTGGATAAGCGAAATGAAAAATTTTACGCATAGCTGCAACAGAGCTACGTTTATCTTTACAGTGTTATTCGCGAACGACCAGGAGGTATTGGGTATTGGTAACGGATTCAGAAAACAGTTTGCACATGGGATTATATAAACTATACCGAACCTTCTTCACGTAGCAACATCTCCTGGAAAAACAAAAGCAATGGCATTTTTAGGCAAAGAAATACCAAGATGAAAAATAATACTGGATAATAAACCGATAGAACGAGTAAACAATTTTAAATATCTGGGCTGTCACATTGCACAATACAAAGATGTTGATATCGAAAAAAAAAATGAAAAATAGAACTAAATTAATGGAACAATTAGACTGAAACTGAAGAAAAAAGCTCAGAAAAACACTGCACTAAAATTTTATAAGTTCATGTCTACTCCAATACTACTGTATGGCCGTGAAATATGGACTATAACAAAAAAAAATTAGAAAACAGAATACAGGGCAGTGAAATGAAATCTTTAAGATCAATATATTGGGATAAAGGCCATCACATAAAAAACGTAACAGCAAAATACATAAAAAGCTCGATATTTACAACATTAACGAAAAAATAATAGAATAATAAACTGCATGGAAAGAACACCTACACAAAACGGACAATTAAAAAAAAAAACAATTATTAACCAAGAGACAAAAAATTAGGAAAGCCGTGTAAGAGATGAAATACGACGAGCCTAAAGCACCCAAATACCTTTTTTGTGCGATCGTACTAGAAACAGCTATTTGACGGACGCGTTAGCAACCATAAAGTACTGCATTACCGGCCCTATCCTTAGCAACGGCCGTAAAAGTTACTTTTCAGGCCGTTGCTAAGGAGAGGGCCGGTAATGCAGTATGCAGTACATACGCCGTCATCTGTCAGTGACAGAATGTCACGTAGTTTCTAACCTACAATTTTTAAAATTACTAAAAATTTAAATTGTTTTTAATTCGATCGCACAAAAAATGTAATATGCACCTCGGCCAAAACGTACTTTTTCGGCCTTGCCTGTTTGCTGGCCTCGACTACGTCTCGGCCAGCAAACCAGACGCGGCCGAAAAATTTACACTTTTTGGCCTTGATACATAAATAACTATTTTAGATTTGCAATACCTTAAACTGCTTCTCTACATAGTCTCCACCAATATTAAAACATCTATCATAATAAGCCATCAGCTTTTGTACTATACCAACTTCATAAAACAGGGACGCCTGTGAAGATAACTACTCCTGCGCGGCTTCTTTGACGTTATCATCATTGAACAAAGCTTCAGATGAAAAAGTGTTAAAATAAAATCTCGGTTTTACTAGTTACCTTCCGTTTATGCCTCGTAAGTTTTTGGTAAAAACAAACAAAAATATTGCTAAACTTTTAATGAAATTGTTTGTTATAAAAATGGAAAAAAAGGTGTTTTAGAATTATTACTATAGTTACACTAAATTGCAGTTACATCAATGAAATCTGCATAAAATTTAATTTTGACACCATTTGTTAATGGAGGTAAGTCATTTAAGTAATTAATGCTGGGTCAATGTTGTACTAGGTACAAGTTATGTAGAAATAAGGCGATTTAAATCTGATATCAAAGTATGAGACCAGGGGCGGATCTAGGTTTTTCGGGGCCTAGGGTTTATTATATATATTATTTTTATAAGTCCAATGGGGCCCCATTGTTGTTAGATTAAGAATCTTTAAATTGGGGTTTAAAATTCACGTTTAATAACATCAAAGTCAGAGTTGAAATATATTTATTTATGAAACGGTGTTGAATGACAAACATTATATCTTATATAAAAAACATAAGAAATAAAGAAATATTATTAACAGAAACATATAAACAAACAAAATTTATGATAATTCAATTTTTGTGCGCCCTTGACACTTGGGGGCCCAGGGCTTGCTTAAGCCCTATTAGTCTCTATATAGATCCGCCCCTGTATGAGCCAAACCGTGTATGATTGAATAACATTGGGCACCTAATTTTTTTAAATTATTTTAGACGAAGCTCATGAAATGGATTTAAACATCCAAGTTTGCGTGTTTTTCTTTACAGACTTTGTTTGCCAAAAGGAATCATTTTGAAGTTCAGTTTATTCTTGATTTTTTGTTTAAATTAATAGAACTTAAATACTCATTTTTGTTTCAATAAAATTAACTGTTGTCCATTTACATTTAATCTTACATATTCTCCTAAAGAAATTAATATTTAAAAATATTGCGTGTAACCAACAAAAATTTTACTTTCACAAACCAAAACTGAATTATTACTCCAAATAATCTAATGATTTTAAACCTCTGCTAAAACATAAAAAGAAAGAGCTACTAATTCTGTATTCCAAGTTGTGTAAAACAACATTCTTGCTTAGTTTATTAAAAACTTTATTATCCTACAAAATTATAATAATGCACGTATTGAAAATTTGATATATCGTATATAAGTATACATATATGACACATAATTATCTAAATGTAGGCATTTTTAGATATATCTTTATTACAAATTGTCTTTTTATGACGGTTGATATTAAAGTCGTTTATTATTAGATTTTACGACATTAATCTGTGAGATTACAGATATTAAAAAAAAGATTCTATTTTATGACGATTTAGCTGAAATCAATATTATTGACTATCTTGTTTTATGTTGTGGCATAAAATATTTTATTTGTGGGTGATATCGAATTTCAAATTACTTTATACTTGATAGCAATTTTTTGCATAAATCTAAATAGTCTATAATAATAATGAAATAGCTGCCATTAAAGTTAGTAAAATTTATTACTTCTATTATTTATATTTATGTTAAATTTTTTTGACTAAATTTCTTACATAAATAGAGTTAAAATAATTGAATGGCTTCCAATAAAAGATAGTAAAATTTACAAAAAAGGGTATAAGTAACAGTTGTTAAATTCATTTAAAAAAAAACAAATCTTCGTGACATTTTAAATTTGAATTTTAAAACAATAACATTTAACTTTGTGGCAAGCAAAATTTCTGAATACCTTGAAAATACATTCACGAACATTTGATTTAAATGATACGTGTTCACTATTCATCGTGTTACTATTAATTTTCCCACTTGTCATTCGTCTTCTAGAAAGATAAAAATACCTAAAGAGTTCCAAAAATGGTCACACAGTTATCCTTGTATAAATGTTAATTTTATTCCAATTTTAAAACCTGCAAACTGCAGATGCAGTGTATATATAAAGTCACCGATTATTGTTGGTTTTCCCAAGTGTTTTTATTTATAGGCACAATAATTTAATAGAGTGCCCACGTCATAACAAATACTGTTTATGGAAGAAGGTGAACAAACGACTAGAAGACAAAGTCCTATAAACCAGTACGTAAAACTTGAAACTACTTTACAATAAAAATAGTTTGGTAACAATGACGTGTTATATATAAGGAGAGGTTTTTTCTATACATTTAGGTCTATCTACGTACATTATATCCTTTTAAATTTTCTTTAAGAAGCTGTCACACTGACTTAATGTGTAGGTTCCATACAAATTTGTTTTAAAATAAGTTTTCTTTCGCATACATAATTGCAACATAAATTTGATTAGAACGATTTTATCATTGGTTTTGTAATTTATTTCATACTTTGTAAAATTCTATGAAAACCGTTAGGTATTTATTGACTAACATTTTTACAGAGAATTTTATTGTTTTTAGTGGCTTTTAAAAAAAGAACTGCAGTGTAACCGTTTGATTTATGAATTTAAATGATAGCTGTTATATGTATGGGTGTTTCTTAAATATTGCATAAAAATCGGCAGGCAATTGCTTATAGAAAATTAGAGGGGCTTTTATATTTTTTTTTCCCTTAGACGTCTCCTTTCGGAGTTACACCCAGGGCCGATGAGAGGGTGGGGCAGGGGGGGCTCTGAGCCCCGGGCCCGGAGGTAATTTAAGGGCCCAGGAGTCCACATACTTTTTTAATTATGGTGTATTAAATATTCATAATTCACAATTCGTTTTTTTTTTAAATACATTTTCAAATAATTTATTTACTTGGGGCCCATGATAATTTTTTCCCCGGGCCCGGCGACGTCTCTCGACGCATCTGGTTACACCCCCCATAGAGGATTGGTAAAATTAGGTGTTTATTTTATTTCTCGAATTTGGATATACTTATGTAGAAGAATGATATTTGGTAGATGTTTTGTACTTATTATTCTACACAATATGAACATTAACAAACCATGGTAACCACCAAAATAAAATCGTTTTATTTTAGCATACTTATAGTTAAGATTCATATTCACTCATTTGATTTTTTACTCAAAAACTGTAGAATTTACAGGAAAAGTTAAAGAATAAAAAAGTTTCTAAATAAATTAAGCTTTAAAAATATATTTTAAATTGCAAAATTTCAACTCACCAAAAAGTTCTGATTAAAAAAAAACAATAGGGGTCGCACTTTTCAGCCCCTTATGAAGGTGGGAGATGATTAAAAAAATACCTATGAGAAATCTTTTAATGGGTACAAAACATCTACCAAATATCATTCTCCTTGTATATCCAAATTTAAGAAATAAAATAAAAACCGAATTTTACTCCTTTTTATTAGAGGTTTGTAACTCCTAAAGGAGACGTCTAAGGGAAAAAATTATATAAAAGCCCCTAATTTTCGATAAGCAATTAGCTTCAGATTTTTTTTGAAATATTTAAGAAACACCCTGTATATTTAATAAAATTCGTTATTGTAAAAAAAAATTATTTAAAATTTTTACAAATAACCTTATCTACTAATAGACTACATTTTTATATAAATTTAATACTTTTATGCAGGGCTTCGAACCGGACCTGAACCGAAAACCGAAAACCGTTATTTTTGTCGGAACGAAAACCGGAACTGAACCGAAAAAAGTATCGGTTTATTACGGTTCGGTACATGTTCAACAAACTCAAGTGTTTTGTTTATACAGCGTCATTCGAAAAGTCTGCAACAAATGAAAAAAATTTATTATTGATTTCTCAGAAAATTTTATTCTTAATAAAAGTTGATGCATGGTCTAAAACTAATTTTAAGATAAAAAAAAGTTCCATAAAAGGTCATAGAACACTAGATTTTAGAGAGTTTTTAAATATTCTCAAGAGTAAAGTGCCCTTATTTTAAGAGATACAAAAAAATTGTATAAGAAAAAGTTATTTAGAATCTCAAAATAGGGCTAGATTTAAATATTAATGGTCAAATTTCAATTTTTACTTTTTAAGAAATTTCAACATTAAAAAAGTGCCACAAATGGAAAAAAAATGTATTATCGATTTCTCGGAAAATTTTATTCTTGATAAAAGTTGGTGCATGGTCTAAAACTAATTTTAAAATGAAAAAAAGTTCAATAAAGAATTTTAGGACACTAGATTTTTGAAATATTCGCATTAGTAAAGTGCTTAAAATTTCTTAATAATTAAAAATTGGAATTTGATCGTAAAAATTTAAATTAGGACGTATTTTTCAGTTTAAAATAACTTTCTTACTTAAAAAAATTGTATCTCTTAAAATAAGGCTACTTTACTTTAAAGAATATTCCAAAAATCGTTACAATCTAGTGTCCTATGACTTTTTATTGAACTTTTCTTCATATTAAAATTAGTTTTAGACCATGCGCCAACTTTTATCAGGAATAAAATTTTCTGAGAATTGATAATAAAAAACTTTTCCATTTGTTGCACACTTTTTGAATAATGAAATTTCTTAAAAAATAAAAATTGGAATTCGGCCGTTAAAATATAAATCTAGCTCTATTTTGAGATTCTAAATAACTTTTTCTTATAATTTTTTTTTGTATGTCTCAAAATAAGGGCACTTTACTCTTGCGAATATTTCAAAAATCGCTGAAATCTAGTGTCCTATGACTTTTTATTAAACTTTTTTTCTTCTTAAAATTAGTTTTAGACCATGCACCAACTTTTGTCAAGAATAGAATTTTCTGAGAAATCGATAATAAACATTTTCCCGGTTTGTTGCAGACTTTTTTAATGACTATATGTTTAGTTTAACAAATTATGTTACCATCATATGTTATATGTTATATATATATACTTCTATTTCCAATTATTATACCTTATTATACCAAATAAAAACATTTAAAAAAAAAAGTTATCCCTCGGAGCTGAACCAAAAACCGAAAAAAACCGTTATTTTTTTCCGGAACGGAAACCGGAACCGAACCGATTTATATTTTTTTAATTGAACCGGAACGAAAACCGAAACGAAGAAAATTGCGGATCGAAGCCCCCTGCTTTTATGTATTACATTTTTTCTGTAAATTTGGAATAACGTAAAAACGCTTACACCGTGTGCATTAGTTATTACTGGAAATATGAACTAAAAGCACGCGGTTTGTAATATACTTTTTAAGGTTCTATGGGTAACCAATCTCCAAATTGTACAAATATAATATTTAGCGTAGTGTTTCTCAAACCCCTGGGGGGGTTCGTGAATCCTTCTGAAGGGGTCCGCGAGCCTTTTCATCATGTTAAAATATCATTCAAATTAATTTGCCAGACCAGAAAAACACAAAAATATTGTCTACGCAAAGTAATTTATTGGGGTCCTCTGTAAGCATTTAATTTTGAAAGGGGTCCTTGGAGTAAAAAGCTTGAGAAACACTGATCTAGCAAATATACCTACACACACGGACATCATCGCAAAAAAGTCAAAACAAGTCCCTCAAAACGTGTAAATCCGTCGAAATCTCAAATGCGAACATTTTCGCGATCACAATACTTTCTTCATATTATGAATGGTGAAAGTAAGAAAAGATAAGTAATTTTTAATTAAAGTTATTAGTGATAATTAATAAATCATTTAAATAATTCACGCATTTATCAAACGCCTGTATGATACTCTGCGTTAATGTTCCAAACAATATTGAATTTTAACAACCCTAGCCTAAAAATGGATAATTGGCATGTTTACCCTTTCTGTAATTTTAAGAAAGAATTATCTCCCTTGTAATTTTATTAGTGAGCAGTGCAGACAGTAAGATATCAAGAAATAAAAAGTTGGAAGCACAATAACGTTGAACTATTTAAATATGCTAGCGAACAAGGAAAGGAAATTATTAATTTTATATTTAAAATTTGTGGGAAAAAATGACCTCTTCATATTGTGTTCCTGTTACCCTCTCACTGTTTGATTAAAAAAAAAATCTTACATAGAACTGTTAACGAACGATTTTTTTCATGCAAAATACGTACACAATCTCATTAAAAATTATAAAACCAAGGATAAATGTGTAGAATGTATTTTTGCATACGTTTAAGGTATAACTTTGCATAATTTAACGTTATCAACATAACCAGAGCATATTTTTAACTTTAAAACGTGGAACAAATTAACTTGTTAGCCTTTTACAAATAGTTTGCATAGTTTTTTCACAGAAATTTTAAGTATTTCCCCCAAAAAAATTCAAAAAAACAACTTCGACCTTACAAACTGTTGTCTGTCATGTGCAACAAAAATCATAATTATGCATACAATTATACATATAATTGTTGTGAAATTGATCTGAGATAAATCCAAAAATTTTATCTTTCACAATCGAAAACAAACTTCAGTATTGCAACATAAATAACTTTAGTTATAGTAGCATACAAGGAATCTCTTTTATGGAAAAACTAGACCAGTTTTAACCTTTTCATCAGCAGTTTTCTTCCTAAAAGATTCCTCAGAAAACTAGATGAGCGATTTTTTACTACACTGGTTTATATATTACATTTAAAATTCATCACTTAAATAATTCAGAGATTTATTAAGTAATGTTAGTTTTCGTTTAATTAAGATACAGTTATTTATTATGGTTTTCTTCAACGTAAATTCTTAAGCAGTTGCTTCGTCAGTGTAAAGAATTTGTTTTGAAAGAAACAGTTTTCCCCAAAACGGTTTGGGAATTGAAATTGGGGAAAAACACAATGAGTAAGTAATTTTTTAAACTTAATACACACTTAAGTTCAACGTGAATCACATAAATCAACCAAAGATCGACAAATGTCTTTAATTATGTTATTAATTTGAGTTTGTTTGCATTATTCTATAGCTCTTTTAATTTGATTATATATAATAAACAAGACTTGTTTAAACAAATAATTATTTTTACTATCAGAAAGCTTGTTAAATAAGCACGCTCAACCACAACTGGTGTCATCGATAATAATTATAATATCATCATCCAAAAAAGCACTTACCTGTTGACCTTGTTGGTTTTTAACTGCAGAAACTGCATTTTTCCACTTTTCACGCATCTTGCTGTTTTAAATCATGCGTCAACCGGCATAATTTAAAAGTACACTAATTTTATGCTACGTTTATTAGTCACAACAATTTTAAATCGCACTTTGCACACTACACACTTCACTAACGTTTGCGCGGTACTGCTTTATCGTTTAATCTAATCTGTTTTTATATCAAATTGTAAAGAATTTCGATAAGAGATAATCGGCTGGCGATGCACCACACACTTGCGCGAGATTTTTTTGAAAATACCACGGCGACACGCGCGGCGAGACGGTTTTGAAAGCGCGAGTGTCTAGAAAAAGCGTCTGTGTTTGTTTATCAATCTTGAGATGAGCTGAAAACTTTGGCTCGCTCGAAATGCGCGGCTCGGAGTGAACTGGTGCCGCACTTTGAAAATTTTCACTATCGGTGATAGCCGGACAGTTTTTAACACTTCGCACTTCACATCGCGCGTCCAGTTTGCACCGCGAGTGGAACTTGTTTGCCACTTACCGGTTTTTACGTTATTAACCATGGTAACGATGTGATAACGTAGTTAACAGGTACAAATATACAATATGACGTCGCAATGACAAAACCTAGTACGTTCCGTCATTGCTAATTACCTATGCATGATTAAGCATGCCGTAATTTGGGTCATACGTATTATCGAATGGTTCCGCTTTGTATAAATGGTTGTGCATACTTGATACTTTCATTGATGGCTCGCGTTTTTTTTTGCTCCGAATTCTTCATCTGTTTTCAATTAGGCGAGACGATTATTTCACTGATTGATTTTGATGGTTTATTTAGAGACAAAACATCCAATTTCGACTTTTATTTCGTAATAAGTTTCGCTTTTACATTAGTTACGTTGATTTCTTCTAAAATTAAATTAAAAATAGTTATGTACAATGTACATTATTTAAATATTGTTCAGTATGAATAAAAGAATATTAATTTTACAACATAAGCTCTAATTTAATTTACTTTTTTTCTCAAAGATATGCAAGCTGTCCTAGTAACAACTTTTCAGGCTATTACTTCTTTATTTCAAGGAATAGAGCTGAGGTTAAACGGTTAAAGTGACCACATTTTATGTGGGATAATTAGATTTTCTTGTGGGGGGGTATTGGCAAAAACAAATATCTTAAAAAACAGAAAAAGTTTTATTCTACATAGGTAAATATAAATAAACAATAATTTTGTATTGCAAAATATTGTGAGGAATATCACTGGAGCGAAAATAAAGGAATACCTTAATTTATTTTTTCTGTTTAGAGGTTTGCTGAATTTCAACAATAAAATTTTTTCCGCTAATTATCGTTTCAAAAAAGACACCTCGTCGAAAAGAACATTTTTGTAAGTGGTCACTATGCTTCCACGATTTTTGCACATCTTCCCATAATTTTTTTAAAAGTTATCCTATGAAAACCTGTAGTTTTCTTGAATTGCGCTATCCACACTTTTAGATAATCTAAGCAGGTTTACGTAATGTTTTTTGGTCTTGCAAACGGTACTATGCATCGCACATCTCAACATTTGTGTAATTCATTTTGAAGTATAAGATGTTACAACACGAAACCACCTGTCAATTCTACTCAGTATGAACATAAACAAACCATGGAAACCACCAAAATGAATTATTTTATATTAAAACTAGCACGTAGCCCGTCCTAGGACGGGTATATTGTATATCTTAAATTTAAACTATTACTTTTTATAATAACATAACCTTTTATAATAACATAACCTCAAACCCTGATAGACGTCAAAACTGACAAATTTATTTTGTAGCTATTTTCATGCGTTACAGAGTCACAGAGTCAGCCTGGACTTTTATATATTAAAATATTTAATGGTTCATGTCACTTATTTTATTTTTTACTCAAAAACTGTAGGTTTTGCAGGAAAAGTTAAAAAATAAAAAAAGTTTCAAAGTAAATCAACCTTTAAACATGAAAACTTAAATTGCAAAATTTCAAGCCCCTTGTGAAGGTGGGAGATGATTAAAAATATAATGTATATAAAAGTCCAGTCTGACTCTGTGACTCTGTAACGCATGAAAATAGCAACAAAATAAATTTGTCAGTTTTGACGTCTATCAGGGTTTGAGGTTATGTTATTATAGAAGGTTATGTTATTATAAAAAGTAATAGTTTAAATTTAAGATATACAATATACCCGTCCTAGGACGGGCTACGTGCTAGTTACTAAGGAAAACGAAACCTTTTATTAAGCATAAAACATCTACCAAATATTTTTCTCCTATATATATTCAAATTACCTCGACACCGAAAGGTACAAGAGGAAACGATTAAGAAGAAGATATATTCAAATTTAAGAAATAAAATAAAAACCTAATTTTACCGCTCCCCTACAGGGGGGTGTAACTCCGAAAAGGGACGTCTAAGGGAAAAAGATTGCATTAAAGCCCCCCTTAATTTTCGAGAAGGAATTATCTCCCGATATTTTTCGGAATATTTAGGAAACACCCTGTATAATATTGTATATTATAATTATACTGTATTATTATATTTTTCATTTTACCATTTGTTTAATTTTTTTTGTAATGAATTGAGAAATGCGAAATATTTTCTAAAAATCGGGACACTTAAAATTTTGCGGGACGCAGAACAAATTATTAAAAATCGGGACTGTTAGAATGAACCTGTTTTCAATTTGCTTTTGTGAGTGAGTATTTAAAGCGATTCAATTAATTGCTCACAAAATAATGATTTTTCGTCGAAAAATAATCAAGCACAATTAGACAAGTTACAAACTGTCAATTACTACAGCGATCGTGTTTTGTTCAGTCAAATACAACGATTTTGTGTAAAGTAATAATTCATTTTTCAATCCATTTGTCTCATACATTTTTCGGTTTGTTTATTTTTTTTTTAGTGCTCTATTGGATTTAGAATTTAATCCTCTACCAGAATTAATAAAACAAAAACAAAAGTTGACTATCGCCAGTCCGACGTATTTCATCGTAGAAAAAACATCATTTCATAAAGAATTTGCTGCGATTTACAAAAATACAAGGTTTATAGGGGTTTCCTCTTAAAATATTAAAGTTATGGGGGGGTGCGACAGTCAAATTGAATCGCCCGGTATATTATGTGATGAGAATTTCAACAGCTTGTACATGATGTATTTGAAAATATGAGATATTTTAAATCGAATGGTTTAAAAACAATTGCATTTATATAAAATCTAAGGACTTGCAAGTTTTTAAATTCGTGTTTACCAAAATGTGGTAGACGTAGGCTCTATCAGAGGGGGAGGCCTCAAAAAACGATCTGTAAAAAACCTTTTAAATTTCAAAAACGTGGGAGTCATCAGTGTGAACTGGGGCGGATTTTAAAATAATTCTAGAAAGCGAGGACCTTTTTTTTAAGTCACACTGCCCCGGGCCTCGTGTTTTCTCTGAGGGTGTGCAAGAGGGTGTCAAGGGGTAAACGGTTTTACTTAAGCAATTTTAAGACGCAAAAGACAATTAATTCAAGCTTAATCTCTTAAATGAAAACAGTAATATAGCTGAGGAATTTTACAAGGACATTTGGTATATTGCAGCGTTTTCGTATCTAAGAAAAATTAAACCTATTAATTTATTCTACCAGGAACGGATTCAATGAGTAGATAAACTAGGCAAACATTACAAAGACGTTAAAAAAAAATTACGGGAAATTCATGGAATCTTACACTATGCGTCACAATTTACCTATAAAACTTTTGTCTTTAATATTGCAATGTTTTTAATTGGCTTTAGGCCAGTACAGGGCTAACCTGGTTGCGAAGTCCTACAAGCGTTTATGGAGAATCTTTATTTTTAAGGTTTTTATTTCTTTTAAAATGAATCAAGGCCTTCAATGACACGGAAACATTTTATTTAATAATATGCTAAATGATTAATTCGCTTTTTTATCAATTAATTTTCAAACAACATTGCTTAAAATTAGACGAATACCTTGGTAATTAAAAAAAATAATACATGGTCATAAAGCTCAATCTTATATCACTAAGAAAATTCGAAACAGTCTTCCTTTAAAATAAATAAAATGTTACAATTCAGGTTGTGAGTAAACAGATTATTATTTTATACTTTAAACTTTATAAGTAAAGTATTATTTTGTGAGTTAATAGTTTTAAGGCTTAATAAGCAGTGAGACCTTCATTCAATAACAAACGAAAAGCAATTGTTAATTAATGAGAATATCCCATCATTGAAAAATTAATTTGCATACCATTATCAGAACGAAACAAGACATTATTATTGTTCCGTACCATATTAATTATTTTATTTGTTTTTAGCAATGCGTTTGATTGACATAACATTAATGAAAGAACATCGCCGGTTAAAATTACAAGGTTGTTTCTACAATATAATTTATTATTATTTAAGCACAATAGCAGTAAATAATGTTTCAAGTCTACGATAAAATTATCAAGGAAATATTTTAAATTATGTATCTATTGTTTTTTTTTCGCGTGCGATATTGAATGTTACTAGAATTATAATAAAAAATATAAGCAACAAAATATTAAACCTTTTACTATCTTTTTGAAACAACACTAAATTTTAGGCATTTCTAGAGCTTAAATACAAAAAATTTTGCTAACATATTTTCGAAAATAGCAGATGAAGTTGTTATTGCATTTAAAGTTATTTAAACAAAAGATTGAGCAGCAAAATGAAGATAGTTAAGATACTTGAGTTAAATTAGCTTAATTAGCTTTTAGACTAAAAAAACAAAGGTTGGATGCGAAAAACGCATTATATTTGAAGACCGTTTAAAAAAATTAAAAAACTACAAGTGACTAACTTTTTAACTATGTCTGTTTGTCTTGTAAATAATTTAAAACCACCCCGTCTGGTTATTAAGCAGAATTCCCTGGTCATTGTCCTGATACACCGGTTTATTGCTAAAAAAAAAAATGTTAACGAGCTCAGAAAGACCAGTATTTAAAGCAAAATACACGTCTGTTGTCATATCTACTTACATTTGCTGAAGATTAACAATAATTTATTTTAAACAAGAATTTAAATATCGAAGATATTTATTTGTTATTATGTGTATAACGTAATGTATTCGTCACAACCGGATCTTCCTCAGAAACCAAACGTGTAATAATAAGAAAATTATCACGATCCCTTGGTTCATGGTCACATTTTTTTTTTTATCAAAAAAACTCATGGGATACAACATTCTCCACCTTTGGCGTCATGAAGATGAGTTTTAAAAAAAAACGATGACGTCAAAACGTAAACACACTTAGCTTAAGCGCAAAATAGCTGCGCATCTTCGTGGGAATATTATATACCTGCTTTAAAAAAACCATCAATAAGACGGATAAACGTAACATAGATTGAAAGCAAAAGTGAATTGAACCGTATTTCTTGAAAGTGGTACAACAACAATTATGAAAAAAAAGTTGGTTCAGTTATAGACTGATGCCTGTATCTATTATGTACAATATTAAAGTCAAAATATTCCTATGAATTAGATCACAGAAGTTTAGTTGTTGAAATTTTTAAAATCAGCTTTAAACAAATAGTAACGGATAAATTGGCTGAAGAAGCTTAAGCCGATATGAGAAGTTTTATTTGAGATATACTATATCATACATTATTAATGTTTTACGTGCCTTACCACAAAAACATTACGCAGTTGTAGTTCAGTTTTTTTTAAATAATAATAGTTATTAAATACGTCTTTAACCTTTACCTTAATTGCCTTTCTGCAGAATTAGATCAATTAGGCTAGCGTTAATAGAAGATACTTGTTTTTATTACGTAAGCAGCAATTAAAAATAATTTACGTGTTCCAAAAATATGATTTAATGCGACAGTGGACCTGCAGAGCTATGCAACCAACACATACGCACGACATAGAGTAGATACAGAGAGTTCAAAATGGTCGCGTTCAGCGGACATAGCGTAAATAAATTCCACCCCGATACCGATACGAACGTAATTTGGTGTAAACAGTTTTGGATGTATTTTTTTTTTTTTTTTTAATTGGTGGTTTAAGGACGCTTCAACTACTTTGGCCAATAGCGTCCGGGAGGAGGGGGCGGGGAACAAGGAAAGGGGGGGTAAGGTAAGGGTAGGTGGAAGTACTGTCACAGCATTTGCCTATAGTAGGTAGAGGGAACCACCTGAAACCTCTACGATGACAGACGGCCGTGGGATTCGAACCCACGACCTCCCGATTAACTCGGAAGGTTGCGTACCAACCAGCCATCGAGCTCGGTTTGGATGTATTTATGTTTATGCTACCACACATAGAACATAATAACTACCACACAGTCGTAGAGCAAACAGACAAATTATTTGTGTAGTTGAGATTGTAGGTTATCTTGTGAAATATGAATTATTTTGTTTTATTAAACGATTTTTTTGATAACGGCATCAATATTAACGAAATTGAACAAATAGCACTTCTTCTAGTAAGAAAATAACTCTAAATGAAACAATATCAACAATATTTCGAAATTTTTGAAAATTGTCTGAAGGTATAGGTTTTTTTTTTTTTTTTGGGCAATTATTTAAAAGTTGTGCATTTGTCTCGAAAGTTTATATAAAGGTTAAACATATTCTTAGTACTGCAAATCTATCCTTATTTTGTTGAGAAACTTTCTAGACAGTTTTTTACAACCATTCAAAATTTTTGAAAATCATTTTTACTCCGAACTCGTCAGTAGTTTTTTTGCAAGACGAATTTTGTAAAAGACTAAAGACCTCTACTCACTAAACAATTTGTCGGGAAAACCGACCGACCATTCCGATAAATTGTTTAATGTGTAGTCAGTCAACCGACCAACCCGACAGTTGGAACGGTCGGGTGGCCAGATCATCCAACATGCCCCACCACATTCCTCTAGATAAGGACTATTAAAGAAAATTTAACGCTATTTATAAATTTGTTATCCACAAAACAGCATCAGAGCCAAAATAATAAAAAAAGACATGACTTTTATGCTGTTGATTGGACCGGTCGGCAGGTGTGTAGACTATGTTCTGTGGTGTAACCACCCAACTCGGGGTTCCCGACGGTCGGCTCCGACAAGTTGGCTAATGAGTAGAGGCCTTAAGACAGCCACATCGCACTTTGAAAAATACGCACGTCTTATGCTAACGTCAATTTTGAAACAAATTATTATTGCAAAACAAAACTGTAAACCACATGACAAAAACCAAAATGGGTTATTTGAACAGAAATAAAGTTCTAATGGCTTTTAAAGTTTGAACTGTGATTTATAGTTTATTTTTAGTTGTAGGTAAGTACAACAACTCAAAGTAAAAATGAAAGCGCGAATTTTTTACTTTGTTTTTATTTTAGATGCTAACCCTGTAATTAAAAGTTTTGAAAACCAGTGGAATTACAACATAACCCCTAATATAACTCCTATTTTGAGTAGTGAATCAGCTCGTGAAGGAAATTTGATAGACGACGCACTTTGCAAAGCTTGTAGATGGAGTAAGACCCCCCAATTTATGTTTATAATAAAGACAGTGTAGACAAATTGGTGTAAAACTTTAACGTAGCGTTATTTTTTGAACAATTCTAAATCAAACTCTTATTACAACTCTTATTAGGTACAACTCTATTGACTGAAGGATAGTTAAGTATTAGGCTACAAAAAGTTGTTCAATATGGATTTTCTTACGACTTTATTAGTGCTAAATCTAGCGTCTATGTTTAAGAAAACTTTTACAAAATTGTTTCCATGCAATTCCAAATCTAAACAGGTAAAATTAAATATGTGTATGTCCGTTTATTACAAATTTTAATGTGAATCGCGTTTAAATTGTCACAAATGTATTCACACTCTGTATAATTCATTGATTTAAGCGAAGCAAACGTCAGAATGACATTATGATGCTTGTGCAGTTATCCCAGGAGCAAGCAATCTTTTGATATTGTTCAGTTTTTAACTATTAACTATAAGGTATAGTTAAGCTAAAGTTAATGTAAAAATTTCCAAAATGTAGCAAACTTAAGATCAAAAGAATTAAATACTATCTTGCAAAATTACCCTCGTTTAACTTTGTACACAGGTTTAACTAGCACGAGGTACAACAATATGTACCTTCGTCAAAATGAATAGGTAAATTGCTTAAAAACAATAAAAAGTCCAATAATTAAATAAAAACTTTTATGGATTTAAACATCTGCAACGAACTAAAAAAAATCGACGTACTAAATACAAGACATTTTTTAAGATCTCTTGGTCATACTTGCTAAAAAGATTTAAAAATGATTTTATAGTTAAGTTAGTGCCCAATGGTATTGGATTTAGCAGTGTCTTGAGTAAAACATTAACAAGGCCTTACAATTTTATCTCACTTTCGTACAAAAGAGCCATTCAGCCACGCTTCAGATTAAATAAAAATAGAAAATGGGTGCAGTTCAATTGATTTAATATTAATATCTGCAGCATATTAATCAGCAACTTTCATTCTTTCAGCTCCATTACATTACCAAGTCACAGCTTTGATGTATATTTAAAATGAATCGGATTATTTATGTGGAACATGTAACAATGAAACTGGAAGATTGTAGAAATGAGCAGTATATGCAGTATAAAGCTGTCGAAATTGCCATTAATTTTTCCTAAGAAGACATGTTCTGTTAGTTATGTGTGTAATCTACAGGGTCAGCTTACAGCCTAGACATTGTTGATTATACAAGGAAATTACATTTTTTTGCTCAATCATGAATGCTAAATAACATTATTATTAATTTTAGTACACATATATTAAGATGGTAACGATACCTGCAAATAACTTTGTTAAATATCTTTAATTCTTATTTGCAGGTTTTCTTGGTGCATTTCTAATTAATGATTATACTACAGTGTTTTATGGACACTCTGTATATGCACTTGAAGATGCTCTAGATATTTAACTTTTTGAACTTTTAATGGCCTTCATTTGTGGTTATTACTTAGATGAAATTGCATTGATAGATTAATTGAAAATGCATCATTTTAATGATACGTAATGAAAATATAGTGGCACAAATAAATAATAATTTAACAAATTTCAATAAAAATCTGTAAACATGTTAAAAAGCGCTAAATAAATTTAATTTTTAAATTACAACCAAAATTCAGGTTTCAAGATCTTGATGTTTTTTGTAGTTTAATTTTTAAAACTAGCTCTAATGTTCTAAATATTATTCTCTGATTAATACTCATAAATTGAAGTGTATTTAACATAACCTTGATAGGGGAAAGAATTGAACACTTTAAAATAGTGCGCATGGCGCGATTTTGCAATTTCTGTAATTGTTGAAGTTCATTTTTATTTAAATTAATAAGTAATGAAGCGCAAAACTCAAAATGAGGAGCTATTATTGTTTTATACAGTAAAACTCTAGTGTACATACTCATGATTGTGTTTGCTACATCTTTTAAAGAGAAAAATCTTTTTGGAAATTTTGTTCATCATGTATTTTGTGTGTAACTTAAACGTTAAATTTTCATCTAATATAACACCAAGGTATTTAATTTCGGTTACTCTTTCTAAATTAGTGTTGCTAATTTTTACATCCAGATTAGCATTATAAATATTTGTTTTATAGATAATGTGTTTAGTTCCCAAAATCATGAATTTGGATTTATCAACATTAATACATAAATTATTATCGCATAGCCATTTATAAATACTACTTAGATCTAAATTCATCTTATCTACTAATTCACTTGTTTTAAATCCACTAACAAACAACATTGTATCTTCCGCAAACATTTTTATTTCACAATGTTTGGCGTATTTAACCATATCGTTTATAAAAACAACAAAAAGCAGAGGACCCAGAACGGTTCCTTGTGGTACACCATGTGTGGTTTTTAAACAAGATGATATAGTTCTATTATATTTAACTTTTTGATGTCTATTTTGTAAGTATAATTTAAACCAAGACAATGCTACCTCACTTATCCCTATTTTTTCAAATTTTTTTATTAATAATTCTCTATTGATCGTCTCTACGAAAATCCAAAAATACGGCTAGTGTTATTTCACCATTTTCCATATTTCTAAACCACAAATCACAAATATTCTGAAGCACTGTTTCACAAGAATGTCCACTGCGAAAACCCGACTGGTTATCCACTATCACATCATTAATCTGTAAATATTCTAGGATTTGCCTTTTAACAATTAGCTCTAAAACTTTTTCGTAAACGGGCACTGTATTGATTGGTCTAAAGTTTTGACATAATTTAGTGTTAGGTACTTTCTGAATAGGTATAATAGTTGATGTTTTCCAGTTTTCTGGGAAGATCCCTTTTCTCAGCGACAAGTTAATTATGTCTAATAACCTATTCCCTATTACACACATTGAATCTTTAAATTCTTTAGATGATATTCCTTCCTCATTTGGTCCTGTAATAGATAGACTTTTGATAACTTGGTTTAATCTTTAATCTTAAAGCTTTTGCACGAACAACATCCAGGCATAGTAAAAATGAAGAGTATCGCTAGAAGTATCGTTTGGTGGAATGCAATTGATTCAGACATAGAATCAGAAATAAAACATTGTTCTATCTGTCAAATGACTAGAAATAACAAACATGAGGAACCTCTTCATAAGTGGCCTTGGACCACAAGAATTCACATTGACTGCTGAAAAAGATAATCAAAGATTTCTGATATTAATTGATTCATATTCAAAGTGGATGGAGATAAAGCAAATGAGAGATACTACTTCACAAAACACTATTAGTGTACTAAGAAGTATTTTTGCAGCTCATGGACTCCCCAGAAAACTTAGTATCAGACAACGGTCCTCAATTAATAAAGAGATATGCACACCAGAAAACATCAAAGAAGAACTAAACATGGTCACGAGAGCCCTGCAAGAAAACGGTTACCAGCGTAAACAAATACTTCGTACCATACAAAAACATGCCACGCCAAAAGAAGGAAAAGAAAAGAAAGAATACATCGCTACGACTTACTTGCCCTACATCAGCGGAGTGACTAACAAAATATCAAAGCTTCTACAAAAACATAAAATCAAAACCGTTTTCAACGCTCCTTTGAAGCTCTCGAATAAATTAAGAAGAACACACGACACAGGACTACACCACGCGGGAATATATAGCATACCTTGCTCCTGTGGAAAAGTATACATAGGACAGACTGGCAGGAGTATACAAACTCGTCTCAAAGAACACGAAGGGCAAACAACAAGAAAACAAGTCGATAAATCAGCGGTAGCAGAACACGCCCAGGGTACAGGACACAACATCCTCTTCAGAGAAACAAAACTACTGGCCCGCGCAAACCATTTCTAGCCAAGATTATATCGAGAATCATTGGAAATCATCAAGAACCCAAACAACTAAAACAGAGACACAGGCATACAACTCCCAACCATCTGGAAACCAGTCATCACAAAATCACTGAGGCAGAACAAACCCATCAAGCGGAACGCCACGCCTCCACAAGCTGGATATATAAACCCAGCAACATCCCTCACAAATTAGTCGTTTTGAAAAAGACCAAGACACAATGGTCGAAACGTCAACTACTTCTAAATATAGAAGACGCGGTTCCAAACCCGGAAACCAAGATTGTATTATGGATAACGGCCGCGAAAGCCTCAAGAATAAAATAATACACAGATGTTTAGAGAGGAGGAGGAGAAAATAAAAGATTATGGACAAAAGCATCTAGAAAATTTGGCAACAATACCGATTCAACCTTCGCCTAAAGAAAAACCTCCAATCTCGAGTAACAACCAGCAGGCATCTATTATAGTGACTCCTACAGAACCAACCCTAATGTCTCCTATTAAACCAGATACCCTTATTCGGAAATCCAGTAGAATAAAGAAATTTGTTATTAAAATTAACTTGTAAAGGTAATTAAATCTCGATGTAATAGTTTTATTAATAGGAGGGAGGAATGTACTGTACTAATGACATTACTAGATCCAATGTTGGCAACACATGTCAGACTGTAATAATGGCGGTAACAGCAGCATGTCAGTAACTGCAGTATTGTTAATATAGTGTGTGTTAATAAAACCTCAAGAAAATATACCTGTTAATAGTTATTTGTTGTAACCTAAACCCACGCACAGGGCAAAGACACAACATATGTCACCGTGTGAACTATCAAAAGTCGCGACTTCTGTGGTCGCGACTTTTAATGTCACGCAAAGTCGCGACATCGATTTGACAGTTCGGCATTTGACGTAAGCCTACCATACTTTTATATTTTGACATAACAGACAAATACGTTAGGTTAACCTTACCTAATATACATTTGTTTGTCATCGATTTCCAATTTATCATGTCCCCAATAGATGTTCCAACGATTTTAGACTTTTGATGTCACGACTTTAAATGTCACCGTGTGAACTACCCATTACTCCGAAGTGCTCCGAACTCGTCAGTAGTTTTTTTTGCATGACGAATTTTGTTAAAGACAGCCACAGCGCACTTTGAAAAATACGCACGTCTTATGCTAACGTCAATTTTGAAACAAATTATTATTGCAAAACAAAACTGTAAACCACATGACAAAAACCAAAATGGGTTATTTGAACAGAAATAAAGTTCTAATGGCTTTTAAAGTTTTAACTGAGATTTATTGTTTATTTTTAGTTGTAGGTAAGTACACCAACTCAAAGTAAAAAAGAAAGCGCGAATTTTTTACTTTGTTTTTATTTTAGATGCTAATCCTGTAATTAAAAGTTTTGAAGACCAGTGGAATTACAAAATACACCCTAATATAACTATTGGGGGTAATGAATCAGCTCGTTCTTGGGACGAAGACTTTATTTGCTCATCATGTAGAACCAGTAAGACCCCCAATTTATGTTTATAATAAAGACAGTGTAGAAAAATTGGTGTAAAATTTTAAGGTAGCGTTATTTTTTGAACAATTGTAAATCAAAACTGTTATTACAGCTCTTATTAGGTACAACTCTATTGACTGAAGGATAGTTAAGTATTAGGCTACAAAAAGTTGTTCAATATGCATTTTCTTACGACTTTATTAGTGCTAATATCTAGCATCTATGTTTAAACCCTCTGTCTACCAAATGGGTCCAATGGACCAGTTCCGAAGCTAATGTTGAAATGTTGTGTATATTTAAACTCTTAACATTTTGAGAGTTTCGCCGTTACTTAACATTGTCCACTTTCACTTGTTTTTTTAATTTTCATTGAAAGTTTATTTTTTTTACAGTTATTCATTATTTTAATACAAAATTTCCATCGACAACTACTACGCGGGTTCACTTGACCCACATGTTTAGGCATAGCACGTATCGCACGCATTTAGGGGATTCCCAGATTTTTTGTGTTTTCTTATCTTCTTGCAGAATATATGGTAATTTATGCTTGTAAGAGACCGGCGTGGCTGTTAGGGGTTGGCGATATATCGATATAATTTTGATATCGACATTCCGATATATCGATATTTTGAGGGCGGGAAGCGTTTTTTTTTTTTAGGTCACCAGTCTCTTTTTTCACTTTTTTACCGACTTTTTTAGCTTCGCGCCGCTTTTATATCGAATATGTCGATATATCGATATAACGATATAATTTCGATATCGATATTCGACATCGAAATTTGGATATCGCCCACCCCTAGTGGCTGTCATATGAACGCTGTGTTCACTTGTAAGCGTTTGTGCGTAAAAGTATTTAAGAAGGTTGTAAACCCATTATACATTTATGGCCTACATTCAGTGGCGGATTACCGCACAGGCGCATGAGGCGCGCGCCTCGGGCCTCGGCAAAAAGGTGGCCTCAGAATCGTTGGGTTCGTCATCCTCAAAAACCAAAATTACATTTTTATTGTCTGTTAATATGAGAATTATAAAATAATAATTGTAGGCAAATTGTAATATCTTCTAAAAGCTACTTTCATAGTGGATATTGGGTAATAACCATTGATGCCAATTTAAAAAAAAAACATGTTAAATTAAACAAAAATGATAGCCAATTTGGTTCCAAATCGCCAAAACTTGCAACCCTGCTTGCATCTGATTACAGTGCACTGCAAGCCGATGTACTGTACAGGGTGGTCCAAATTCGATGGGATACATGGGCATCTCGCTTAATAGTCAAGATAGAGAAACGGTTAATGTACCAAAAATGTGCAGTTTTTTGTGACAAACTCAGAATTGTTGTCAAATATATTCTATCTTTTCCGATTTTCCTTTGTTTTCACAACCTGCTTTTTGTTTATCTTTAAAAAAATGTAAAAACCTTTGTAACTTGCGTATTATTGAAAATAAATACATCAACCCCTTTATATTTGAAATGAGAAAAAAATAAGGAATTTAAATAGGTCATAGTCAACTATAGCTTCCATTTAAAAAAAGGTGAGTTTGTGTCATAACTTTTTAACGGCGAGCGTAAAATATTTTTTTTAGTACCTACTATCAAAATTTACATAAAAATATCTAAAAATAACCTTTATAAACTTTTTCGATATTTAAAACAATAAGGGAGATATGACACATTATAAATATAACAAAAAAACAGTTTTTCATTAATAATTCAAAAACCGGAAATGATGGAATATTTTTGAAAACTGTTCTGAGTTTGTTCTAAAAAAAACTGCACATTTTTAGTAATTTAACCGTTTCTCTATCTTGACCATTAAGCGAGATACCCATTGTATTCCCATCGAATTTGGACCACCTCTACTGTATGATGCAGAATTTTACTGTGATTTTTTTTACCTGAGATGGGATTTTTTCTTTTAAATGGGAATGTGATTTTTTTTCTGGTACCTGAGAATATTTTTTTGTTTCCGTATTTGATTTTTGTTTATGTTTTTGTTGGTTCTAAAAATAAAAAACGTTATGATTTTTCTGCATTGTTCATTTTAGTGAACCATCTTAATAGGGGGCCTCCAGATCAGGTTGCGCCTGGGGCCCCACAAAATCAAGATCCGCCACTGCCTACATTTAATTTATCCTACGCATTTGAAAAACAGAAAACCTTAACCAACCTTTAACCTGGCCCTTTATTATTGACCAAGCGAACGAGGATGAGATTAAAGGTCGGTGAAAGTTTTTTTATATTGTAATTTTTAATGGGTTGCAAAAACCTTTATGATGAGTTTTACGCCCAAACGCTTACATGTGAACATGGCGTTTAAACACGAGAACATAGCGTTAATACCTGACAGCCGCGCCGGTCTCCTACAAGCATAAATTACCATAATATGATAAAATGATTTGAGAGACAGAGTATCAGAGTAGTGATAGTGAATACATTCCATCAGATGACGATCAAGAAATAGACGTAATTGAAGGTTTGCCAGAAGAATAAGATAAAAGTATTTTTAGCAAATCTGATTCAAGTGACGGTGAAGACGACGCAAATATTGCTGACAGTATAAGTTTTGTGTCTAAAAATGGCCAAGAATGGCACGAAAATCCAACTAACGTGTCCCAGAGACGACAAAGGCAGCAAAATATCCTAAGGGAACGTCCGGGGCCTACACGATATGCGAACAGAGAGATTGACAGTATAACTTCCTGGTTTTTGATTTATTTAAAAAAAACCTTTAGTAAGTATTATTTTGAAATGGACAAATGTGGAAGGAGCCAACGTATTTGGAAACAAGTGGAAGTCTGTGGATGAAAAAGAATTTCAAAAGTTTTTAGGCGTTCTGATACTTATTGGAGTATATATTGTAATAATTCGATAATTATTAATAATTGTATATTCGCGGTCTTAACATGAATTCGTAAATTTTAGTGTTTTATTTTAAAGGGCCATGTGTGCGACGAATGTTTATGCCAATGCCACTTAAAGTTTCGAATTGGAACTTGTTTGTTTGTATTTGTCTCGAGTGATCACACGTTCTCGTGAGAACATGCTAAAACTGTTATCTTTAAAGTCATAAATAGTGCGAGAATTGCGTTGCAGGTATGTTAAGGGTTGCAGATCAGATTTCGGAGTTTTATCAGCCAGCTGGTTGCTGGAATGCCGGAAATACTTCGAAGGTCGACAATACATCTGTTGGCCGAGTTTAATGACATTTGTTACGGTAATTAGATCGTCTCCATTGATTTCTAACGCGGGCCTTATTAAGCAAAAATTATCGAAGTTTGCATAATTTGGTATTACAAATTACAATGAATTATTAGTATTACGTTCAGACCGTGGGAATAAATTTGGCATTTCATGATTAAGTCGAGTAAAAGGGTAGAGTACGTACCCCCGATGCGAGAATACGTCCTACGTATTAACACGCGATTTACAACCCCACCAAGGAGTAAAAACTATGTTTATAAACTTTTGACAAATACGGGAACAGAAACAATATTTGAGTACGCCTATTAGCGCAAGATTTGGTAGATGGTTCGCGAAACCGGGAAAATAGGAGGGATTTTACAACACACTACTCCCCGTGCCATGAAGCTGAAAGAATAAAAGGAACGAAAACCGCGTGCCGCGGCAGATCAGATTAGACCTAGAGTTTTTCTCTATCATCGCTGATACCTTAGCCTTTCCCCCGTGTTGCTGGCCGATTTGCTTGAGCTTATGCTTGGCGTAGTCGCTGGACGATACACGGTACATTCCTTAATCACCAGGTGGCTGGCAGATTTGCTTTGAGCTTTATGCTTGGCGTAATCGCTGGATGAAACCTGGTGAACCTCCTTCACGTCGGGTGGCTGGCAGATTTGCTTGAGCTTTATGCTTGGCGTAGTCGCTGGATGAAACCCGGTGTAGGTACTCACGTACTCTATTTCGTCAAACATTGCATTCACGAATCACAAATAAATAAACAAATTCAGTAATGGTAAATTTTATAAAGTCAACTGCACTTATTTTTGCAATATATTATAAAAAAAAAGTATTGATGTTTTATTTACGATTACAGTAACCTATACCTGAGTTAAGATGAGTAAAACAACGTAGTGTTCACACACTCCAGCACTGCAGACCTTCACGTGCCCAGCTACGATCGTGAAAGTATTAGCGCTTTCACGCAACGTGGTTCACAAGCCGACTCCCGTAGAAGACACCCCCGATCCGTCACAATATATATAAATCAAATAATGAAGAGATATCGCAATTGTGGAGTGTGACAGATGGACGGAAAATATTCAATGAAATTATGAGCCGTGGAAGATTTCAAAATATATTGCGAGTGCTGAGATTCGATAATGCAGCTGAAAGAAGGATTGCAAGATCTCCCGACAAGCTGCGACCAATTCGCGAATGTTTTGAGATGTGGAATGGTTATGGTTATCTACAAGATGGATATATTCCAGATTGGAATATGACCGTTGACGAACAACTTGTCACTTTTAGAGGAAGATGTCCATTTAAACAATATATTCCGTCGAAGCCCGGTAGATATGGGATAAAATTTTGGGCAATTTGTGACAGCTTTACCTCATACGCATGGAAGCTAGAAATATACGCTGGAAAAGTAGGTGAAACGAGAGAAAAAAAATCAAGGCGAAAATGTAGTAAAACGATTGGTAGATATTGAGAATTCAGGACGAAATATTACCTGTGACAAATTTTTCACCTCCTATTCGCTTGCATTTATTATCAAATAAGCTAACCATGATCGGATCGATTCGTAAAAACAAACCAGAGCTGCCTAATTGTTTTACAAACCCAAAAAATCGTGCAACTTATTCTACACTGTTTGGTTGACAGAATGATTCTTTCGTACTGCCCAAAAAAAGGGAAAAATTGTGACACTTCTTAGTACCCTTCACAATGGGACAAAGAAGAAACCTGAGGTGATTCTGGATTACAACAAAACTAAAGGTGGTGTGGACACTATGGACCAGAAGACTGGAGCATACAGTGTGAAAACAA
Organism: Elmis aenea; assembly: GCA_947652605.1. NCBI lineage: Eukaryota > Metazoa > Arthropoda > Insecta > Coleoptera > Elmidae > Elmis > Elmis aenea. The sequence continues at coordinate 13,084,074 of OX393577.1, forward strand.
AGACAAGAAGATGGCCACTTACTGTTTTTTACAACATGATCGACATAAGTGTAATGAACGCTTTCATAGTTTGGTTATCTCTAAACAGAAATTGTGATAAAAAATTACGTAAGAGGAGAAATTTTATTATAGCATTAGGTAAGGGCCTAGCTGAGACCCATGGGGAAAAAAGAAATTAGAAAGTCCTCAAGCATCTACCAGCAATCAACTTGAGCCTCCTAAAAAGAAGAACCGTTGCAGCATTTATCTATCGAAAAAAGATAGAAAAACTAGAACAACTTGTCAGAAATGTTAAAAAGATGTGTGTGGCGAACATTCTGTAATTTTTTGTGATAACTGGATGGAATAAATATATTTTTCAAAATTACACAGCATTTTTTATTCTCATAAAGTGCAATAACTAAACAAAATATATTAATATGTAAAAACATTATGTAAATTATATGTACATAACAATATACAACGTACAGGAGGGTAACACGTAAAGAAAGTACCATACTTTACATAAGGGTCCATTGGACCCAGGACGGTAGCATAGTTTTTTTGCGGTAGACAAAGGCTTAAGAAAACTTTTACAAAATTGTTTCTATGCAATTCCAAATCTAAAGAGCTAAAATTAAATATGTGTATGTCCTTTTATTACAAATTTTAATGTGAATCCCGTTTAAATTGTCACAAATGTATTCACACCCTGTATAATTCATTGATTTAAGTGAAGCAAACGTCAAAATGATATTACTGACGCTTGTGCAGTTATCCCACGAGCAATCTTTTGATATTGATAATTTTTTAACTATAAGGTATGGCTAGCTAAGGCTAAACTTGATGTAAAAATTTCCAAAATGTAGCAAACTTGAGATCAAAAGAATTAAATACTATCTTGCAAAATTACCCTCGTTTAAATTTGTACACAGGTTTAACTAGCACGAGGTACAACAATATGTACCTTCGTCAAAATGAATAGGCAAATTGCTTTAAAACAATAAAAAGTCTAATAATTAAATAAAAACTTTTATGGATTTAAACATTTGCAACGAACTAAAAAAAATCGACGTACTAAATAAAATAAATTTTTTAAGATCTCTTGGTCATACTTGCTAAAAAGATTTAAAAATGATTTTATAGTTAAGTTAGTGCCCAATGGTATTGGATTTAGCAGTGTCTTGAGTAAAACATTAACAAGGCCTTACAATTAATTATCTCACTATCTTATTATCTTACAAAAAAAAACATTCAGCCACGCTTCAGATCAAATAAAAATAGAAAATGGATGCAGTTCAATTGATTTAATATTAATATCTGCAGCATATTAATCAGCAACTTTCATTCTTTCAGCCCTATTACATTACCAAGTCACAGCTTTGATGTATATTTAAATTAAATCAGACTATTTATGTGGAAAATGTAACAATAAAACTGGAATAGGTATTGTAGAAATGAGTATATTCCACATGCATACTGTAAAGCTAAGGTCGAAATTGCCATTAATTTCTCCTAAAGCTAGATCCACACCAAGCAAGCGAGCAAGAGCGAACGATGTTTTCTGCGAATGCTCAGGCGGTGTGGACGCCTTTATTAGCGAGCGAATATATGATCGCTCGCGCTCAGACTTGTTCCGCTAGTCCACACCAAGCGAGCGAGCGAGCGAACGATGTTTTCTGCGCTTGCTGAGGCGGTCTGGCCGCCTTTTTTAGCGAGCGAATGTATGATCGCTCGCGCTCGGACATGTTCCGTACTGGGTGAGAAGGTTAAAGAAAGATCGTGCACTTGAATATTGAGATTATTGTGTTGATGTTTAAAGGTGTTTAACCTGATTTTGTTAAAAGTCCAACATGCAGTGGACAAATGAACTGATATTAGAATTCATCAATGCCTACCGAGATCGCCCGGAATTATGCACAAGCAAATATTTTAAAAACAAAAATAAGAGGGAAGAAGCGTGGAAAGATATATCTGAAAAGTTTGACAGTGAAACTTCCGAATTAAAAAAAAATGGAGTCGTTATTAGCGTCATTTAGACGTGAACGCCAAAAATTACAAAACAAACCAACAGTATATTGAAATCTGCAGTTGACATGCGGTTAAAATTTTTAAATTTTCCGGAATCTTCCGCTTGTAAGTCTTGCAATATACGATTACCGCTATACAACTCGCGATTTTTTAAAAATGTTGTGGTCCACCATCTCCTTTGCTGTCTTTTTTTCTTGCGGTTTAGTAACTTAGAAATTATAATAAAGGAGGCACATGCGATTACACTGTCATCAGCCATGGCGAGCGAGCACATGGATCAACAACGACAATGACAATGTCGTTTAGTTTAGACCAAAGCCGAACATTGTTTTCGACCACAAGCGAATGCTCGCTCTTGCATATTCTCGCTCGCTTGCTTGGTGTGGATCCAGCTTTAGAAGACATGTTTAGTTAGTTATGTGTGTAATCTACAGGGTCAGCTTACAGCCTCGACATTGTAGATTATACAAGGAAATATATTTTTTTTTGCTCAATCATGAATGTTAAACAACATTATTATTAATTTTAGCACACATATATTAAGATCGTAACGATATCTGCAAATAACTTTGTCAATTATGTCTTTAATTCTTATTTGCAGGTTTTCTTGGTGCACTTCTAATTAATAATTACAATTATTGATTTGTATGCGTAGTGTTTTTAAATACGATTTTATTAAAACTTATGTTAACGTATTATTTTAGTAGCTGGAGTGATGAAACAAGATTTAGGTTTAAAAGGAATTACACCGGGGATTAAAAAGAACGCTATTGACGTCTGCGTCAAATCGTTATTCATGGTTGTAAAAGAACAACAATGCCATGACTGGGTCAACAAAGTTTTTGATCCAATATCGGGTTTTCTATTTGTCAAAGAAATGGGTAAGTAAGTGCAAAATTCTGTGATAATAGCCTGCCTAGAGGTTTTAAGCCAAGGGCACGTGGACGCACCAATGGAGATGATAGCTATAATTTTTGACGAACATGTTAATTTTTTTTCTATTATTGGACTAAAATAAAAACTACGTCGAAACTTTGAGTAATTGATAAATTACCGGAATTACGTTTGTTTACAGTGACTTGATTAATATTTGTTCAATTGTAACGAAGTTACATGACTTTAAATATTAATTTAATGTGAACAAAAAAAAAATATGCTGAGAAGCAATTAATATTTAATGTTTTTAGCTACTCAAGGTTTTCTCGAATATAATTTTTTTTTGTTTAGTATTAATTTTCTTTTAAATCACAATATTTTATCAGTGTTTATTTAGAACCGGTTGGTTTGCGCTACTGATTACTTATCATCGGTTCTAAGGGGAGAGCTCTTACTGTATTAACAAATTTTGGTTGGTGTTGTGTTGGAAGTTGTTTTATTTTGTCGATTTAGTTTGCTGCTTAAGAAATTCCTTTGATCAAAATGAGAATACATTATTAATGTTCACCTTTTTTTCTTCCAAAATAGCTGCCGAACTGATGTGCGATATGCTGCTAGGTGATAAGTGTCCGGATCCGTTAAAGGGAAAACGTCAAACAACTACGGATCCGAATCCGAATCCGAATCCGAATCCACCCGAACCAGGAACTGCAACTACTCCTTACTCGAGCTCGTCAGAAAAGAGCTTTAATTTTTCTATCTCAATTTTGTTTGTAGTTTGGACCAAAATAATTACAGTTATGTTCTTGTATTTTTGATGTACGAGATGATAGAAACGATATGTAACAATTATTTTGTACAATTGATCATCTAAACCGATTATTACATTTCCTGTTTAAATGTTTGCTATCATTGTACATACACATAGTTTATGTTTAGTAGGTTAACAAATTTAAGCCGAACGCACTGAGTTCAGTTTCACTCCGCTTTTGCAAGACGAATTTTGTTAAAAGACAGCCACTAGGAATTGTAAATTTACCGACTTTTTGAATTACCGGTAATTCGGTAAAATTTTCAACCAAAACCGGTTTACCGGTAATTTACCGGTAAATCATAATATTATATGTACATATATTGTATATAGGTTAAATAAACGATAAAAGTTTCTGGTTTTTAAACAGGTTTATTAGTTGCAAATTTTTTTGTCAAAAAGTATCGTCCAAAATTTAGCTAAGAACAAATTTTCAATATTTTAAAATTAATAATACCTAGCTAATCTTCGTCAATATAATATAAGAATAATTTCAAGTTTACTTCTCAACGTTTTCAACAGATATTTCAAATTTTTCACAATTTAAAAATGGTAGTTTAATTTATTCAACATTTTCAACAATATCTCAACAATTTTCAACAATTTTTAAAAATATGTAAGTACTGTTAATACTAATTTTAATAAACTAGGTGATTAATAAAAAATGTATAAACAAAATATGTAAAAGAAAAACTTGAAAAAATAACAAAAACATTAATTTTAGCCCTGAGGATGCAGATAAAATTCCATCTGCGAAACATGTAGGATCTTTTTAAAAAAATTTGCAACTAATAAACCTGTTTAAAAACCAGAAACTTTTATCGTTTATTTAACCTATCATCAAAAACAGTAGAAACCAACTATATATTGTATATAGATATAATTGTTTTTTTTTAGATTTTCGCGGTTACTAACATTTTTAATATAATTTTCGGAGTTTATCCGCGTATCCCTATCTATAGGGAGAGCTTGCCGAAACGTCGAGCCAATTTAAATATTACGCGGATAAACTCCGAAAACCATATTAAAAAAATATATATTTATTTATTATGTAACTGATTGGGATAGTTGAAGCCTAAACTATCACATCAATTAGTTTCATACAATATATCAGTTAAGAGCCATCAACGTAATTTTTTTAAATGTAATAATAATAATATAATTCAATATAAAATAAGAGTACACAGGGTGTTCTTTTCCATGGGACACTATTGCTATCTCCGTAAATAATGAATATACAAGGTTGGTTAAATGGGACAAAAGTTAGCTATTTAGGAGTGTATTTTAAACAAGATCTTGTTTTGTTTAAAAATTCCATGTCTTGCGTGATTTAACGGAAAAACCGAAATCGATCAAAATTTTTAAACTTAATTATCTCGGCTCTCGGCTATTGTTGCGAATACACAAAAACGCCAAAAGAAAAATGTTTTGTAGACTTAGTTTGCCATAAGAAGACGATAGTCAGATATTTATTTATAAATTACCGTGCGAGATATTTGACAGAGAAGTGAGTAAACAATCATATTCCATTTGTATCTATTTTCCCCTAATTTTTTCTCCTTGAAAATTAGTCAATATTCTTTTTTGATTATTTGATTTAGATTTTTATCATTATTGGAAAAATATTGTAAAATTACTGGAATTAACGGTAAAAAATTGGCAAATTACCGGTAAAATTTGAAGAGCCTTTTTTGCGATTTACCGGTAAACCGGTTTACCGGTATTACAATCCCTAATCAGCCACAGCGCACTTTGAAAAATACGCACGTCGTATGCTAACGCATGCTAACGTCAATAATTTTGAGACATAAATCATTATTGCAAAACAAAACTCAAAACTGTAAACAACGAAAATGGCTCATTATGTGCAATGTTCTTTGAACAGAAATAAAGTTCTGGTGGCTTTTAAAGTTTTAACTGTGATTTATAGTTTACTAGCGTAGTTACCCGTCTTCGCTCGGTGAATTTTTTTATCAATCACAGACTACTCGCGCTCGCGCCCGGTAGACGTTTTGACCTTTTGAGAATTTTGTATATTTTGGGAATTTTTGTATCTATTGAGAATTTTTGTATCTATTGAGAATGAATGGTATAGGAATGCATAAAGGACATACATACATACATTTATTTTTACAGTTACAGGTTATGTAGTAAATTACCACAAACAACTTTTGTATAAAACCTTTTTTTTGTAAAGTTATCACGAGACGAGATATTGATCCGTTACGTTACTTTTTGGACATACTGTATATAGATTTTTAGTTGTAGGTAAGTACACCAACTCAAGGAAAAATCAAAGCGCGAAGTTTTTACTTTGTTTTTATTTTAGATGCTAATCCTGTAATTACAAGTATTGAAGACCAGTTGAGTGGAATTACAAAATAACCCCTGATAAAACTCCTATTTTGAGTAGTGAATCAAAAACTCATGCGTTACCTCCACCAGCAAAGCGAAAAGTATGTTTTGAATTTTTTTAAAATCTAATCTATTTAAATAGTCAAGGTTTTGTATTTCTGAATTTTAGGGCAAAGAAGAACCGGAACCTTTGAACGTTATGAAAAAAATGGCTCTCAGTAATTCATCAGTTCCTTCAGGTGATTCTATTCGATCCTGGATATGGATAGCTTGCTCTGGTTGTAAACTAGGTAAAACCCCCAATTTATGTTTATAATAAAGACAGTGTAGACAAATTGGTGAAAAATTTTAACGTAGCGTTATTTTTTGAACAATTCTAAATCGAAAATCTTATTACAACTCTATTGACTGAAGGATAGTTAAGTATTAGGCTACATAAAATCAAATATGCATTTTCTTACGACTTTATTAGTGCTAATATCTAGCGTCTATGTTTAAGAAAACTTTTACAAAATTGTTTCCATGCAATTCCAAAACCAACAGATAACATTAAATATGTGTATCTTCTTTTATTACAAATTTTAACATGAATCATGTTCAAATTGTCACAAATGTATTCACACCCTGTATAATTCATTGATTTAAGTGAAGCAAACGTCAAAATGATATTACTGACGCTTGTGCAGTTATCCCACGAGCAATCTTTTGATATTGATATTTTTTTAACTATGAGGTATAGCTAGCTAAGGCTAAACTTAATGTAAAAATTTCCAAAATGTAGCAAACTTGAGATCAAAAGAATTAAATACTATCTTGCAAAATTACCCTCGTTTAAATTTGTACACAGGTTTAACTAGCACGAGGTACAACAATATGTACCGTCGTCAAAATGAATAGGTAAATTGCTTTAAAACAATAAAAAGTCTAATAATTAAATAAAAACTTTTATGGATTTAAACATTTGCAACGAACTAAAAAAAATCGACGTACTAAATAAAATAAATTTTTTAAGATCTCTTGGTCATACTTGCTAAAAAGATTTAAAAATGATTTTATAGTTAAGTTAGTGCCCAATGGTATTGGATTTAGCAGTGTCTTGAGTAAAACATTAACAAGGCCTTACAATTATCTCACTATCTTACAAAAGAGCCATTCAGCCACGCTTCAGATTAAATAAAAATAGAAAATGGATGCAGTTCAATTGATTTAATATTAATATTTGCAGCATATTAATCAGCAACTTTCATTCTTTCAGCTCCATTACATTACCAAGTCACAGCTTTGATGTATATTTAAATTAAATCAGATTATTTATGTGGAAAATGTAACAATAAAACTGGAATAGGTATTGTAGAAATGAGTATATTCCACACGCATACAGTAAAGCTAAGGTCGAAATTGCCATTAATTTCTCCTAAAAAGATATGTTTAGTTAGTTATGTGTGTAATCTACAGGGTCAGCTTGCAGCCTAGACATTGTAGATTATACAAGGAAACAGGGCCAGATCCAGGGGGGGCGCAAGCAGGGCAATTGCCCAGAGCGGCAAATTTGGGGGCGACAAAATTGGTAGAAAGAGAAAATTAAAATCAATAAAAACAAATTAATATAAAATCAGAGTATACATAAACACATCAGTGTATTAGTGTACTTGTGAGTAGGAACAATAATAGTTCTTCAATAGTAAAGCCTTTAGGATGAGTTTAAATTTAATGTTAATCATTCAAGTTTGAAATTTATTTTCATTTTAATTTTTGTACAAATGTCACTAGGTTTTACATACAGGGTTGACTGAGAGTATTGTACAATAGGACTTTACCTTAAGGGCATAAGGTGGCCATTCGTCCCCCATTTTCGGGGACAGTCCCCGAAGCAAGATCAAGTCCCGGATTATTCTTGTCCCCGATTTACATAATTTTCTCATACATTTTTAAAATAATTAATGTAAGTTATGGTACCGTATTGTTGCAAAGTTTTGCAAATCTGATAGTCTGACAACATTGTAATAGTGTAACCGCACACTGGATAGGAAAACTGGAGTGGGAGGAAGTTTGAAATGGTCAAAAATGTCCGAGTTTTTACTTTCGGTTCTTTTTTTTTTAATTTTGCATGATTTCCACGAAACTTGGTGAAGGTTTTTTTTTCCATAACCCTTGGTTAGTGTCGGCGAAACTTCGGACAAAAAAAATGAACACCTTAGTAAGATTTTTCACTTGCATTTTTAATTTGGTTAGGATTTTCGCTTCATTTAGATAAACTTAACTTTTTTTTTTCGCGTAAAACTTGATAACTTCCTTATTTATTATATCATATTTCGGCGTTATTTTAAAAATTATTCTCTTCGACTGGCCAAATTGCATTGTAAAAAATTATTCTCCACGAGATTTAATAACTGTCAAATAACTTTAAGGTGCGACCTTGTAAATTGTGGATAGAGCGTGTAGCGTAAAATGTCACATATGAGGACTTTTTTAATTTTTATAAATAGGTCACTACTATATCGAAACGAATTTTGTAACAAAATATTAACGAAGTTTTTGCAACAAACAGAACTCAGATAGTTTTGCCTTTGTGGCGTTCTGATGTGTGCATTTTTTTATTTTAAACACTGGTATTTTCCGAATAATAATGCCAACAGCACTTTTAAAATATAGAACAAAATTAACTTACTTTCATGCAAGATATAATAGCGCTTATTTATTTCCTATTTCTTATTTATCTAATAAAAAATTCAAATAATTGTATAGAAAAGTGATAAATGCTTATAAAAATTTAAAAATTGTGCCATTTTGCTGATGTTAATGCATGAAAGCGAAAATGCTAACCAAATTGAAAATGCAAGTGAAGAATCTTACGTAGTTTTTGATTACGGAAAACTTTTATGTTTTCCTCTTTATTTTGTTGTAAAATAATCAGGGGAGCCAATCTTTGCAAATATTTTATTTTGCATGGTAAAGCCCTTAGTACGATATTTTCAGTCAACACCCTTACTATGGAGTAAGCGAATATTTAAATGATGCTGACTTTATAACATTTCTTTTTCTTTTTATTAACTATGTATATTATTGTAATGTACGTACTTTATTATTGTGACAAGTTCTACACCTTTTTTGGGATATTCAGAACAAATAAAGATTATTATTATTATTATTTTGATATATGGAATAACAATTTGTCGTTGCAATATAATAATTTGAATTTCCCTCGCAAAACAGTTCATCCAAAAGCAGTAAAATATAGGGAATCTCTGTAACCAGCACCGTAGCAATGCATTGGCAACGGGGCAAGTGCCAAGGGCGCGAGGCGCGAGGGGCGCCAAGCGCAAACATTTTTGCACCCTGGTTTAAAAAACAAAAACATCAAGCGCCCTTTGCTAAAAATCTTGCCGCCCCAATATTTATCTGCGATTTCCCGTCAGTGCACGGTGATTCCCTTTAAATAGGGCTCGAAACCGAAAAAAAAATTGGTTAATGGTTAACCGAAATCGAGAACTTTGTTTTTATAACGGTTTTTGGTTATAAACCGGTTTAAAGACCGGTTAAATAACCGTATTTTTCAAAAAAAACTGGTAAAATCCGGTTTTTAACATAATTTAGATTGGAAGTGCAAAGTATGAAAAGATATTATCTATTTATAATTTTATAATATATTTACAAACAAGCGTTTAGTAATGACTTCTGGTAAACTAATCGCATTTAATACAGATTTTGTATTTTTTAAAGTAATTTTTATTGAAGAAAGATGTTACAAAAACCGGGTTTTAATTATTTTATTTAAAGGTTGCCGTTTTTCTGCCATTAAAAATAACGGTTTCGGTTAAAAATCACTTTTACGGACAAAAAATAATCGTTTTTTTGCCGGTTTCTTGCCCTGCTTTTAAACCAATAGTAAAAATGGCCCTGCGCGTTAACCTGATTGATGAATTCAAGAGCCGACACTGGAAATCCCCGTTTTTCCGTTTATAGTCAATATTCTTATGAAATTTGGCAGCAGATGAGCAGAGCATTTATAGATCAACGAGTTACGTATGTTACATGTACAGGGTGGGCAAATTTCGATGTTTTAATAGGGAATCTCGGTAACTGTAAGAGGTAAGAGGTATCAAAAAACGGACCGCGCATCCTCGATCTCTTTTTTCGAGAAAAAATGAATGGTGAAAACTAAAATTGCTTATTGTCATTTGTTTTCGAGTTATCGCCGATAACTCGATTTTTCGACTTTTCGTTTTATGACTGTATCTCGCTTGTTTGTAAAAATAAACAAAAATAATTTTGATGTTCTACAGGCACTTTTTTGATAAGAATTCAGTGGCGTAGACAATTTTTCAAAGAAAAATCCGAAATTCGAGTTGTGACACAAAGTTGTATTTTTTTAAATGGAACCCATAGCTGGGGCTATGACTTATTTAAATTCCTTATTTTTTTGTCATTCCAAATATATAAGGGTGACGTATTTATTTTCAATAATACGCAAGTTACGAAGGTTTTTTAGTTTTTTTTTTTAAAACAAAATTATAGTAGGCTGTGAAAACAAAAACAAAACAAGGTGTAAAACATTTTAAAACTCATTTGGTACAAGTTACGAAGGTTTTATAATTAGTTGTTAATGTTGTTATGATAAACGTTACAAATATTTGACCATAAGATAAACTACAATAAACTTCATTACTGCAGATTCCGACTTTATCGTTGTTTCCTTATTTTTATATATTTATGATATTTATCACAACAACAAATTACAAAACCTTCGTAACTTGTACCAAATGAGTTTTAAAAGGTTTTACACCGTGTTTTGTTTTTGTTTTCACAGCCCTCTATAATTTTGTTTTGAAAAAAAAACTAAAAATCCTCCGTAACTTGCGTATTATTGAAAATAAATACATCAACCCTTATATATTTGGAATGACAAAAAAATAAGGAATTTAAATGTCATAGCCAACTATGGGTTCTATTTAAAAAAATACAACTTTATGTCACAACTCGAATTTCGGATATTTTTTTTGAAAAATTGTCTACCCCACTGCATTCTTATTAAAAAAGTGCCTGTAGAACGTCAAAATTATTATTGTTTATTTTCATAAACAAGCGAAATATAATCATAAAAATTTTTTGTGAAAATTTTGAGCGATACTGCACTTTCAATTTTTTTCAACATTTAAGTTATCTAAATAGGCAGTAGAATTTCGTTTGAAAATAAGATTAACAATTGCTTATTTAACACTTTGCACATGCTACATTTTGAGATTATACAGGGTGTTCTTTACGTTTGAACAAACCCGTGAAACTTTAAACATTGATAACTCATTTTTCTTAAATACAACACCCTGTATATTTTAACACAGTCTTGTAGAAAATTTGATAGTCTTTCAAAAACATTCACCATGTTTTATACCTAAAACTGATATTTTACGAGATATCGCGATTTTATTGTAAATTATTAGGGCAACGTAATATTTTCGAGTAGACCGTGAAGTTTGACAGCGGTATTTTTGAGACAATTGAAAGATAAAAACGAGGAAGTTATAATATTACCTTTTTCTCAGTTATTTTCGACATTTCTAAAAATGTTGATGTAATTTTACCATTTTTACGTTTAAATCGAGGTTTCTTAAAATTATGCATTTATTCATTGGATTAGTGTGATGGGACAACTACTAAATCCTATAAACTAATTTTTTGTTTCTACAGTATGATTTTCGGTTGAACCGAAAACGGTTTCAAGCCTAACCGTTTTTTTAAATTTAAAGATAAGATTGGCCAGTGACTTTTGTTTAATCAGCGTTCTTTTCGCGTACTCAATACATTATCAATCGGTTTTTAGGACTTTGCAAACGATTAAAATCAATTATATGAAAAATATTGCGACCGTGATACAAAATCTCGATATAAACGTAAGATTGGTAAAATCACATCTACATACCAAAAATTTCGAAAATTCGAAAGGAAAAGATAATATTAGAATTTTCTTGTTTTTATCTTTCAATTGTTTCAAAATTACCGCTGTCAACGTTCATAGCCTACTCGAAAATATTACGTTGCCGGAATAATTTACAATAAAATCGCGATAACTCGAAAAATATTAGTTTAAGGTATGAAACATGGTTAATGTTTTTGTAAGAAAAGTTAATGGTGAAAACTAAAATTGGTCATCGTCTTTTGTTTTCGAGTTATTGCCGATAAGTCGATTTTTCGACTTTTCGTTTTATGACTGTATCTCGCTTGTTTATGAAAATAAACAAAAATAATTTTGATGTTCTACAGGCACTTTTTTGATAGGAATGCAGTGGCGTAGTCTATTTTTCAACAAAAAAAACGCATCCCTAAACCAACAATTAAAAAAAAAAAAAAAACAATGGCAAAGTGTAGAAAAATTAAAAATAATTCACACCACAAAGCTACTTGGGAAGTCGTCAAAAGACAACAAAACTACTTGGAGTGTTGTCAAAACACGATAAACTACTTGGAGCATAGTCAAAACAAAACAAAACCGCATTGAATACACAATTATATTTATTTTATCAAATCTCAATTACAGTATTGTTGAGGTAACTATAAAAAATGAAGCAAACATGATGGGCAAATATCACAATCAAATAAATAAAATAAATAGGCTGCAGTCCACAACTGCGTTTACGACATTAAAAATTGTACTTTATGCAGTACGTGTAAAAATTAATAAGATTAAAATGTATGCGCATTACGGCAAACACCACAGCCTAAGGCAAATTCTTCACCAGTCGGTGGATGTTTAACATGAAGAGGACATTCATCACCCTCTAGTTGTTTAGCTTTTGGACCTTAAATAACACACAAAGAATTACCTCAGGGTTTACAAAAAAATAGTGGATAGTTTGGGAAAAAAATAAAAGAAAAGCACGGGGATTTCTGTTAGAAGATTTAGAAACAAATCCTGTGATATAGAAGCTTATTTTGGCTATGAGGATTATCATTCGTGGAAATTTTGTTGCATCAGTGGAGTAATTTTGACTTAAATATTACAAAGTGGAAATAACAACTTTATGAAAAGAGTGTTGTCCAATTTATTATGTAGTAACAATGTATAAAAGTTAAATCAAGATTGCTGCAAATATTTAGTTTTTTATACACATTTTGTGTTGTTTGTATTCTATTGGATGTGAAGATAGCTAATTACGATTTTGGACTGCAAAGAAACGTTTAAATGTTGTTTTTGTACAAATATATGTACAAGATATACATTAATGATAGTGAGAATATTTACAAAGTTCCACTTTATTAAATAAACGAATAGATATATGAATAAATAAATTTACAAGTTATTTATTTACAACATATAAAAGCTGTAAATAAATGATTTTATGAAACACTGAAATTATGAGAAATAATAATTAACACTTAAAATTGCAAGTGGAAGACAGCTTGACAATTCAAATTAAAACTTTACATTATAACTTTACCCAACGTTTTCAATTACATATATCTTAAACTAGAAGTTTAAGATTTAAAAGAAATGCAGATTAGGGACAAACAACATTCGATAATCATCTTAAACTTTCATGTAATATCTAAAAAAATGTTTATATAAAATAAAGTACATCCAAAACTCACTTGGCTGCATTTTTAAATTAAGTTATTTAGCGATAAAAATAAACCACACAATTCTAAAATTTATTTTGCGGCAAAGTTTCTTCCAGTTGCATCAAAAATATTTACTTACAACCTGCAGCAGACTTACTGGGCAAAAACGTATCTTTTTATAACTTGCTCGATTGAAAAAAATCACGACAAAGTTGGTCCGCACAAGCCAAGATCATAATAGAAACATAGTAGCTTACCAGCAGGACAACTAGGCAATTCGTTGCGTGGCAGGTTGGTAACTCGCTGGAAATCATCATGGCACGGATTGCAGAAATGTGTGGTTCCAAAGCAAAAAAATACAGCAACAGAGCAACAATAGCGACATTTATATTCCAGAAAGTCTGTGCCATGTTTGGGACACATTTGTGCACGAGCTACATCTGAACAAGCACCACACACTAGTTCGGTGGGATCATATTTTTCTCCCACTTCGGCATCGCATCGAGCCTCGCCACCATAATATGCCTAGTAATAAAACATTTTAAAGGGTAAAAGACAGATGAAACTCACTATAGCAGACTACACATTATTTTTTTCACCATACACAATAACAGAATATGTTGTGTTCATGAAAGACCATTACTTTGAGATACTGGTGATTCTAAACTTTGGGATAATTTGTGTATCTACACTCTGTAGCATTAAAAAATAATCCCACAAAGGATGGCTTTAATGCATCTCATTTTTATTATTTAAATCTTAATATCACACATGGGCGTCCACAGGGTAGGGCAAACGGGACATTTACCCGTCCCTGGAATCAAGTACTCCATTAATGACCAAATAAAAGAGGGTCAAATTTAAAGTTCGTTAAATATTCTGATACATTATTAATGGGATCAGTTGTGCGTAATTTTGTCTGTAAGCTTTGCCTCACCCTGGATAATTTTCTGCGAACGTCCATGATACCACATGTAAATAACACAGCTTATTACAGCTCGGGCACTCTCAGGCGGCACCTATGATCTTGTCGGTTTGGATCCACTAGCGCTATTTCACTCGCACTGAGCGAAAAAGTCGGGGCCGGACTTAAAATATTTGTATATTATCCCAAGTGAGCGATAACAGCGCAGTGTTAAAAACTGATGTCCACGTAACAGATTTAACTGTAGAATGATTTCAATACCTCTGTGTTGTGTTCAACTCAAAGGCGGGGCTAAGAAGTGGCGCGTTCTTGCAAAGAGAGTGCCCTAGCTGTAATAAGCTGTGTAAATAACATGTACGACTATTATTCAATGAGGAATATAAAGTTGTCAGGGTTATAAAAGTTCCAAAAAATTAGTAGTAACGTTAGGAATTTAGTTTGCATCAATTTAGTATTGCATTAAAAAAAAAAAACGCTTATATTTTACTTTGACATATTTTTTGACCTTCAAAAAACGTTTTTCCAAAGTAAAATACTACGAATTATCCTTTTTTTTCATAGAAGTAAAAAAGCAATTTAAATAGTAAGAGAAAATAATTTTGAGCATTTTAATGTAAATTAATAATTTTAAATCTATTTATTCCCATCAAATATGCATTAAAAATAATATTTTATCTAACTTCCTTAATTACAAACATACATAAAAAATATTTGACAAAACAACTTTTTTTTAAATGGCAGTCGTAGTAGGTGATGACTTAGATTTAAAGATAAGTTTTTTCTCTTTACAATGATATAATATTGTGTATGTCTATTTTCAAAAATAAGCGAAATAACCTAAAAAAATGCAAAATCATAAGATAAAAATCAAGGTTGCCATGGTAAAAAACAAAAACCGACTTCAATTGTTTTATTTCGAGCTTTGCTTGTCTATTATGTCACTCATTAAACAAGAATATTACAACAAATGTAATGCGAAATTAAAATAATCATACTAATAGCCATAACATGAATGTAGTTTATACCTCTTACTATATGACATTAGCAAAACAGGATTTAAAATATCTACATATGTCGATTTACATTATTTCCAGTTGACACAATTATTATAATAAACAAGCAAGGGTTGAAATAAAACAATTGAAGTCGGTTATTGTTTTTTTTCCATGGCAACCTTGATTTTTATCTAATGATTTTGCATTTTTTTAGGTTATTTCGCTTATTTTTGAAAATAGACATACACAATATTATATCATTGTAAAGAGAAAAAAATTATCTTTAAATCTAAGTCATCGCCTACTACGACTGCCATTAAAAAAAGTTATTTTGTCAAATACCTCGCACGGTAATTTATTTTAAAAAAATTGACTATCGCCATCTTATAGACAACAAAATTTACAAAAAATGTTTCCTTTGACGTTTTTGTGTATTCGCAACAATAGCCGAGATATTTAAGTTTAAAAATTTTGATCGATTTCGGTTTTTTCGTTATATCACGCAAGCCATGGAATTTTTAAATAAAACAAGATCTGGTTTGAAATACACACCTAAATAGCTAACTTTTGTCCCATTTAACCAACCTTGTATTTTCATTATTTACGGAGATAGCAATAGTGGCCCATCGAAAAGTGAAACACCCTGTATAACCTATGTGTCAAAGTTTTATGTCAATTTCATGATTTTTCATTATATAAGTGCTCTCAGACAATTTTTGCGATTTGTAATTGTCGGTGAGCCTTAAAGCATAAAAGCTATATCAATTTTAATAGTAAATTTTGTAATATACATTAAAATAAATCAAATATGCAAGGAAAGTGATACATTAACGACATATCATGATGATTTATTGAGTATTTTTATTTAGCAATAAACGTACAAGAAAATAAGCATGCAACTAGGGACTAGGCCCAAAGAGTTTGTTTTCATAATTTTCTTTACTAAATTGTCCCTAACTATATTTTTGTACATAAAAATATGCAGTTTAAGCACACGTGAGAGGTATAGTAATATTGTATTTCGATGGATATGTTTTTACTAACAACAAGATGATTTACCCGGCGTTACACGGGTGATTACAATTATTCTCTTTTATCAATCACAGACTGCGAGCGCGGCCGAGACTCTTGTGTCTTCGTTAGTAGCAAATTTACTTATTACTTTTTTAACTTAAATAAGCCCAATAATTCCAAATCATACACAAATGACATACTCTGATCAATCATCTTTTCATTTTCTTATAATTCCTTAAAAAAATAACTATTTATTGCTTAAAAATTGAATAATAACTCAAATGTATTTTCTTTCGTCTTGTTTCAATTAAAAATGTACTAATAAAAATAATACTTCATGTACATTTATTACTAATTGTATACGAAACAATCTTTACTTGTGAAATACACCGCGCCGTATCGTGTTATGGCCAGGTATTTGTCGACGTAAGATCGAATCCCGTTCAAGTAATTTTTTATAATTTTTTATTATGTGCTTGTACTTAAAGTTTGGCGTAAGATCTGCTAGGTCCTAAATAGTAACTGTGCAAAATTTGGTCCCGATCGGTCAATGGACCTAGGATTCTATAGCGAACAAACAAACAAACAAGCTCTTTTATATATATAGATAAATCAGGGGTATTGTCAGCTAATGGAAGCACAAGGGCACATTTTCTAAAAAAATTAATTAATATCTAAAAATTAATATATGGTCATAGTTATTAAAAAACTACAATTCATTATAAGTGAAATTAACCAATTTACTATATTTGCTATACTGAGTTTTCATCAGTAATATGTACTGCGGAAAAAATAGAGATAGTATTGAATCAAAAGCTTTAGTTTTATTTACCTTGCTGCACTTGTAACAAACGTAGTAGGCATATCTGTCCATGGCATACGACGCAGGATCGTTATAGTAACGAGTCCCGGGGGTCGTGATGGCTTCCACCGTGTGCAAACCTTCGTATTCCAGCCGCATTAAAGCTTTTCTACGGACATCTTTGTATAAATCAAGCACTGGAGCCAGGAGTTCGGTTAAAATTGAGTGCTGTATGTTATCCTGTAACAAAAAAAAAACATAAATACAATATTTAGTAAATAAAATTATTTCTGAATTAAGGTCCACACACACCGGCGCGATTTCAAAGCGGGCGCGGCGCGGTCGCTGTCACGATAATTGGTAACCATGTTTACTTACTTACGTAACCAGGTTACTAATTATCGTGACCGCGACCGTGCCGCGCCGGTGTGAGTTGACCTTTAAAGTTTTTTTAAATAAATGTTCATGAAAAAAAACTGGATATTTTTTAAAATTTAAAAAATGTTTAGTTAATCAAATACTATACAACAGTGTGTCCAAAAGTAATGGAATATGCTATATGTATCTCAGTAAATATCCACTTTAGGAAAAAATGTTTCGAATAAAAGTTGTTTGGTACTTAGTTTTCCACTATAAGACAAATTAAAAATATATTTTTTTCGAATAACAAAAGCGCAATGGAAAACAATTGAATTTTTTTAAATGATAAGGTACCCCTATATTATACTCATTTGATAGAGATTTTTTTTTCTCTTTTCAGTGATGCAAAACTTTAGTACCCTTACTTAAGCATCTTTTTGAGAAAAACGCAAAATTATTTTAATTGTTTAGTATATATTTTTAACAAAAACATCATAAGAATTAAATTTTTTTGACGAAAGCTACAATAAGTGTTCAAACTATGAACCATTTACAGCTTGGCAATGATAAACTCGGTTTTTTAAACCGGTTTATAACATTTCCAACCATTTCAGGTGTAATTTCTGAATTTCTCTTATAAGATCTTTTAAATTTTCAATATTCTCTGGCCTCTTAGCATAAATTTAATTTTTAAGGTGACCCCATCATTGAAAAGAGAAAAAATTCTTTATCAAATGAGTATAATATAGGGGTACCTTGCCATTTAAAAGAATTCAATTGTTTTTCATTGCGCTTTTGTTATTAAAAAAAAACAATATTTTTAATTTGTCTTATGGTGGAAAACTAAGTATCGTAGAATAGGGCAACTTGGGACAGTAGGGTAACTTGGGACAAAATGATATTCTCACCTAAAAATTTTGTTTACAACTGTCAACTTTTGAGATAATCAAAGTTGCTTAGTAGAGTTTTAAAAGTATCATACAGACAATTATTTATCATGCCGATTAGAATTTGTTTTAAATAAAATATTTATTTTTGCCATTTTTAACAACAATTGTTTCAAAAAAGTGCCAACTGTTATACATTGTCGAATTCAGAATAAAATGCTCTACAAATTGGCGTTAAAATCAGATAAAGCGTCCATAAGAAAAAATTGACCTGATGATGGTTTTAAAAAAACGAAACGTCGCATGGAAAATATAATTGGGGAATATTATTCCTTGCTAAAAGTGGCCATAAAAATGTTTTTACAAAAATGAAATTTGACATCAAATGAAAAAGTTACAGGCAAAAAACAAAAATCCACTTTTTTACTTTTTTCCCTATATCTCAAAAACTAAAAGAGCTGGATAAGTTCTGTTTGCATCAAATTATTAAGCACCTGAATACACAACTTTGCTCCAATTTAACCGAAGTTGTAACTCTTACCGTTTACGAGATTCCCATAGTGGCCCGCGAAAAACGAGAACCTGTATATATATATATTTATTTTATATTTAGAATATTGTTCATTGGCACCTCACCCAATTACATAAAAAAATTCAAAGTTTTTAATTAAAAAATGAACGTGGTACACGCTTTTAAATGTTGAAACTGTCCCAAGTAGCCCCATTCTACGGTACCAAACAACGCTTATACAAAACATTCTTTCCTAAAGTGAATATTTACTGAGATATATAGCATATTCCATTACTTTTGGACACACTGTATATCAGTGTTTACCAACTTACAACCTTCTCGTTCCCCTTTTGGAAATTAAGTCTTACCGGCGCACCCTCTCGGCCGAAAAAAGGACTATTTTGGGGTAGTTTTAAATAAAACCATTTTATCTAGCTACATTTCTACAGCTAAGAAATGTTAAAGTCAAAGAAAAAATTCTGCCGTGTACCCTTTAAAGCCTTTCACGTACCCCTGGGGATATGCGTATTACACTTTGATAAACCCTGCTTTATATAATTAAAATAAAAATGTTTTAAATAATTTTATAACAATTACAATATGAATTTTAAAAAATCATTATTAATTGTTAAAGTATTTGAATACTTGTGCCAGTATTTGTAATAATCTTGTAGTATGTAAGATATAATACTCTATAATATTTTGGGGAGCCCAGTAAAGAAGAGGGACTAGGCTAAGAATTGGGGTATTTTAGACCGTTGGTACATTGCACCAGATTATTTTAACTCTCGTCAGTCTTCAGGACTTCATGATTTTCACAAACAACAAAATTTCAGATCTCACAAATCAATTGCATTTTACATACCTTGCATATTGGGCACAAAGAAAATGAGAATGTTATCCTAGGTCCAGCCCATCGTTTCATGAGCACCGCCTTACAGCAGTGTAAGTGGAATACGTGACCACATTTAAGCTGCAAAAAATTACAGATTAAAATTTGTGTAAGCAAAAAGAAATTCGTAGCATACCTGAATTGCTGGAGCACAGGACAATGCTTCAGTGAAACAAATCATGCACATGTCATCAGCATCTTGTTTAAGAGTCGGGTCAGGGGTACAGCCGTGTAAACATGGCAGACAAACAGCCTCATTTTGGACACCCCCGCACATGTGACCACAATTTAGCATCTTGGTACAAGCTGTCTGTGCATATTCCTTTAAAAAAATTGGCCATGTAAAATAGTTCATGTATTTAAATAAAAATCAATCATTTCATTCCGTTCTCCTCAAAATACAACTCTTGAAAAATTTCATCAAGAGAAAAGTTATTTTCTTTGAAATTCACCATTGCTGAAGCAGCACAAGGATATGAAACTGTTCAAAAGTTGATTTTGAAGAACATGAATCAAAAATATAAATGATTTTGTGATAAATCAAGATCCTGGTTAAAGGACATAATAAAAGACCCATTATTACCTTTTGGGACATAGGGTATTGGTAAAGGACGTACACCAGAGGTATTTAAAGTTAAGAAAGGTTTAAGACAAGGAGATCTGTCCTCTTAGTTAAAAATAAAACAAATTTAATAGAAGAAATCAAAAAGTCCACGTAAGAGCAAAGGAGCAAGGACTGTAAATAAATGAAAAGAAAACGAGGCTTATGATACAGGATGGGCAGCAAAGCAGGACACAAGACACAAAATTTTAACTGGTTATGGAAGATGGGACTCAATATAAATTTGATGGAGTGGATAAATGCAACTACTGGGGAGTCACTTTATCAAACTATGGAGAAGGAGGAACTGAGATACAAGAAAGACTTAAGATGTCTAGCGGTATTAGGCCATGTAATCAGGTCAAAGAATATCTCAAGGAGGGTAAAAATTAATATCTTTAAAACAATACAAGACCAACAGTTACAAACGGGGGTGAGATGTGGAAAATGGATCAAAAAGAAAAACAATACAGGTCTGGAAAAGGAAGATACTACAGAATATACTTGGGGGGAGAAAAAAAAAACAAAACAATGAAGAAAAATAACAAATGAAGAACTGGAGAAATTATATGGTCAACCAAATATAATTAATGTGGTAAAGACACAACAAATGATGTGGCTGGGACATGTATGAAGATTGCCGGACAGAAAAATAACAAAACAAGTACTGGAGGGAGGAGTAACGGAAAGAAGGACGAGGGAAAGACCCCGGACAAAATGGAAAACGACCTGAAGAAACTAGGAGTTAAAGAATGGAAACAAAAGAAAAATAAAAATGATGTAATGAAGTAATACATATTACAAAGCCATGGACCAGCTTGGCCTGAGGAGCTGATTAAATAAAAAAATAAATCAATTATCACATTTAAATTGTGTAATTTCTTACTTGGCATTCGTGGTCGGCACAAACATTTCCAATTGCAAGAAGCCCTGAGTTACTGGTCGCACCGCAAAACCTGCAAATACCACTAGTGGCCGCACCTCGTGTTCTTGTACTTCCTTCACGATATTCCACTAATGCTTTCAGAGTTCGAGCATCGGCTAAAGCTAGCAACCAAAATAATTTGATTCGTCCACATCCTTCATGTAGTTCCACTTTAATAGCTTCTTCTTCTTCTTTACACACCTAATCAACAAATATAAAATATAAATACAATATCAGAAAAAAATGTTATAACTTTCTAAATAATAAATAAAGATTCTCACTTGTCTTTGATGCATTCTGGTCTTCCTATGCAAATGCAAATACCGATCGCAATCAGCACATAAATTGCCACAACTGTTACACTGGATTATTGCGTTTGTTTCTCCATCATCATGGTTAGTACAAGTGGGTCTAGGAGGTGCTGGTTGTTCATCAGTGTTGCTCCATTGCCCTACAAAATAAATTATTGTAACATTGTCAAAACATCTTTATGATTTTTGCTTTTACCTGATGATAAGCGATCAACGTGGTCTTTGTCTAAAACACATAGGGATGATAAGGCCAGCCATAATGTTGGAGTATGTAGACATGTTGTAGGAACTCTCTGTTCTTCGCTGAGGTGGGTGAGATTTAAGATGTTTTCGGCAATTGCACCTTTTGTTACGCTTGCCCAAGGCTCTGATAATTTACCCTAAAATGTGGTAGTTTAATAACAAGGGCATAATAATCTCAATGAAATAGAAAATGAAGATTAATTGGAAAAGGTGTGGAAGAAGATCAAAAACAAAAGAGGAAAATAAAGAGAGAGGTACCACAGTTGGTACCTAACTGATAAAAAAAAGTGAAGAAGTATCATCAAGATTTGGAAGAACATAGTGTATACCAAGATTTGATTTAAAAAACAAAATTTTGGACAAATAAATTTTCTTTCAATCATTTTAAAATAACCTGAGGGAAACAGAGAACCATGGGTGACGTCTAGAATGTTTAAGGCACACTTTTCAAGATTAATTAGTCAACTATCTATCAAGAAACAATAAAGAGTGACTGTAAAAAACCAAACAGCAAAATTAAATAGCAGTGCAGATAATTACAATTGTATTTTTAATTTCATTTGTAACAGCTCCTTGAAAATTACCAATAAAAAAAAAAGTTTTGTACGAAAAAGGGAAATTTTAAATGTGCTAAATAAAAGTTATTTTTTCAGAAATGAATAAGAAAAACACTTACCGACACAATATCCTTCAGTAAGTGTATTATAACTTCAGCTAATTTGCGACTAGTAGTACCTCGTAACCACCAGCGACCACCAACATAATCACGTGGATAAATCGATGTAGCTAAAGTTATGGTACTTATTTCCTTAGCAGGTCCCCCATTACCTGATTTGCTCTTCATCTTGACTTGAACAGTGAGAGACTTTGCTATCGCACTCAAAAACACATCCAATATTCCCATTCTAAAACAAAATGATCCTTAAAACTAAACCAATCAAATCCAGTAAAAACGTTTACCTATGGATGTCAAATGAAGTGTTACCAGAAGCTTTATTGGCTGCAGATATTATGCTGAAGTCTCTGGGTGGTAAGTTTTCAATACCAAGGATTTTGGCGAAGAATTCCGGAGTAATTTCCGGCAGCATTCGTCGAAGTAAAGCAGTAACCTACAGGTTTGAAAGTTTTAAAAATATTTTTTTTCTCTTCTGATAAACATACCTGTCTTTGCACTCGAGCACTTCCTGTATGTAAAAGACTCAAAAGATCGCCCAACAAACCCCCTTGGTGGGATAGGTACGCTCGTCCTACTGAACTGCCTGATAACGCGAGGACCATTGATAACATTTCGAAGCAGTAGGTGTCTGAATTCTTTGGGGCATCCATACTGTGAGCAGAATTCGCTGATCCTGTTGTAGTTGAGCACAGCATCGACTCCCACTCATCTCTAACACGAACGGTTTCTTTACGAATCGCTTGGACTATGTGGACAATTACCTAAAAAAATTATTTTGGAGAGTTGCTTGGTGGAAATTGTTTATGGCTTGATTTTTGGGACCAGCTAAATTTTACTGCCAAGAAGGAACAATTAAAGAAAAGATACAAACCTGTTTTTGCAGATGTGTTAGTTTACTTCTGCTAAACAAAATTCCAACCATATGCTCCCTTAAGTCGTTACTTTCTTCCAAAGGCTCCGGATTATCATTGATGGACATAGAAGCACTATCCAGATTGTTGACGTTCTGGCTGTCCTGGACACTCATAATCAATTTACCAAACACTTGGGATGTTATTAACCGGAATACTCTCAAAGTTTCTGCTTCACAGTTCCTTTGCTGAATCGTGGCGGCGTTGTATAGTTTACCAATCTTTAATGATTCACCGGCAACGTCCCCTAAAATTCGTATTTGCCTGACTCGAATCGAATTGTCAGGACCTTTCAACTCTAAGCGTAGCACTGCATGATTATTTTCTGGAAAACGAATGAGCAAGTGATGGAAATTGTACTCCTGGATTTTAACTTACCTAGTATGGGGCAGTTGACCCAACCACCTAGAAGTCTGCTTTCTACTTCGACGGTTCGTTGTTTGATGAGTTCATCAGAATTTAAACCAGAATAAAATGTTATACTCGAAACTTTATTCTAAAAAATTGTCAAAGAAAATTAACACTACAACACAAACTTTAGATAAAATAATTCAGGACACTATTCTAAATGAAATCGTTCACTTTTTAATAACTTTTTCATTTAGATGAAATTTTGTTAATGAATTAAAGTGATGGAGATATCATTTGTGTTGGCAAAAAATACTTACAGCCAGATCTCTGCAATTATCAACATGAACACAAATAATTTTTGCATAATGTCCATGAGCGCATGTAACCATTAAACTTTTAGTTTTGTTCCTATCTTCATCACCTGATTCCCAAAAAGTTTCTGTGGAGTTATCGGTTAAGCTACCAACCATTGCTTGTCGGCTTGAAGCTTTAATTTCGATTGAAGATGTTACATCTTTCAAATTTTCCACAATACAAGTTGCCTGTAAAATCAGACATTTAATTTGAAGAAAATAAATAATGTTGGGCAATTGCATTACCTGATTCCATGCACTTTGATGACTTTCTTGCATGGACACTGTACAATCTTCCATTTCTTCACTTCTGGATAATATTTTGCTGATGTTGCTAAAAACCTGCAAAGAATTATTGGACGAATAAACTTTGAATGTTAGACTCGGATATTGTCAACTTCCTAATAAAACTGTTGTACTTCTTGTTTTTTAAATTAAAATGTAATTTTAGGATCTAAGTGATTTGATTTCTTTTCAACATTAATTATGCTCACTTGTGATCTATGTAGAAAAGTATGATCAGTGGGTGCAAATCGAAGACCCCAGCATCTAACAGACATCTGTTGGAGAGCAGATCCCATTGGTAGAAGTACCATGATGTCAGCAATGGTCTGCAGAAGAGCATGGAAAGTTGATGGCAATGGATGTACAGCGTCTCCAGCTATTGTTATGTCAGAAAGGGGATGTTCACAGACATTTAAATCCTATGGAAAAAATCATATTGCAAAGAAAAATACAGTTAAATCACAGCAAAAGTTTTGGTTCCTTCTGAAATTTTAAAAATATATAGTTATTAACTTACTTGTTCATCAATTTTTCTTTGTGGTTTATTATCATCCTCAGTTTCAGTTTCCATTTCTACTGGTGTTAAAGAAGTAACAAACCACCACAGCAAATCATGAAGACACAGGGGCTGAGTTACAGATCTCAGCAGCCAATTTAAAGCTTGCATTGCGTATACTCTGCACATCGCTTTTCTAATCAGAATAAAGTTCACAGTGAGTTACAGGAAAAATTGTATAAAAGCAAATAAATACCTCAAAGCCTGTTTCATTGCCAGCTGCAATGATTCCAAATCATGCTGTTGAAGAAGGAATAAAATAACAGGTCTCTGTAGTAAAGACAACCTGTCCGGTTGACTTTGAGAATTCAAAGAATCGTTTGACTGATTACTTGTCATGGTGCTGGTGCTATCCACAAAAGGAACTAGTTTTTGAAGAGCAGCAGATGGGTTGCACAGTAACGAAGATCCACCTTCTGGAAAAATACTTTTTAACACCCCACAATTAGTGGGAATACTTTTCTTACCACTGGTCATTTCACTGCTGCTGTTGTTACGTTTCCTCATCATAATTACTCTACCATCATAACCTGTTTTAGACCAAGGAATGCCGTTTGTACCCATTGAAACGGATCTATGAAATCTTGGTCCCTTTGCACTATCTGTGTCATTGTCGGATAGAGACACTTCTGATAAGGGCTAAAAAATAGGGTTTTCAATCAGTTAAATTAATATTTGAAGTTTTGATTGGTCAAAAAATCCATCTGCCCAAAGATCCGTTAAGCCAGAAGTAAACATTGAGAGGGTGGTTTAATTAGTACTTTCCTAATCTAAATGTGCTTTTGTTGAACTGCTCTTACTTTTAGGTAATGTCTGTTAAAAATTTAGGTTTTGTACTCACTCTTTGTCCTCCGGAAGGTCTTGGAAAGAACAGTCCCTCTTGAACACTTTGTCTTCTCAATTCTTCATCATAGAAAGGTGGTTCATGGGGAGCATTAGCTCCAAGGGCTTGCAGACACTGAAATGGTGGCAATGGGCTAAATGGGCCCCCAAAATCAGGAGGAGAGTTATTTTCAGAAAGTGATGGCATCGCACTAGTTGAAGATCGGCGCTGATGGGAAATTCCTAAGAAAAAACAAAATTATCAACTCCATAACAACTTAATGATAAATATTGTTTACCTGTTTCAGCTGAACTTGCAAGATCCAAAAGGAATATTGCATTGTTTTTGATGATAGTATGTGGATCTAAGTGACCTATACTGCTAGGGGAGACGATTGGTTTGATGATATTGTTCTTTCTTCGAGCAATGGATTTGGTACGATTGCTGTATTGCCTGTTTCCTCTGTGCATTCTTATATATTTTTCTCGACAGTTTTCACATAAAAGGTACCATGAACTTCCAGCTGCAGCAAAATAATTAACATCACTACAGAATCAATTCTTCTTAAAAATCGTTAATTGAAAAAAAAATTGAAAGGGCAAAAGATGATTACATGCAGTGAGAATATTCTTTATAATTAAAACAGGCAATAGGGAAAAAAATTGATAACATACGTATGCCTCCTTCTCCACAGTTGCCAGCCCAACCAAGGCAGTAATTACCACCTGAGTTGTATCCTTTACCACCAGCATGAAGACCACAACCTGTATGTGTTTGACGCATGTGATATGTTACTGGATGTGGAAAACTTTCCCCACAAAGCTCGCAGAATGTTTCTCTCTCCCCTGTATTCGAATGGATAAACGTCGACAAACCTATGTCCTCTAAAAAATTATGAAGAAATTTATACATGTACAAAAAAATCAACGAAATTTCAAACACACCTAAATAATTCCTTGGAAGAATTTTTTTTTTGCGACTTTTCCTGTTTTCTTTATCGAGGGTCATATTTCGGTCCCTAGATTCTTTACTTTCACTCTTGATGGGCGTCACCTTTTCATCTCTCTTCTTCATCTTAGTATGAACAGGACTACAAATAACCATCTGTTGGGTTACTGCTTGCAAACAATTCGTGGTAAGCTCTTCCCATAGATAAACAAGACACTTCAAGGCAGGTGGTAAAACGGAAATGGTATGGTAACCAAAATTATTTTCGGTTGGGACTTTTTCTGTACCCGTTTCTTCTTTTATTACACCTTCAGGGACTTTACGGTTGCGGCTGCGATTGGCACTAGCGTTAGCTGCTGAGCGTGTTAGTGTTTCTAGAGTAGATGGCTGTATGTGTAAGTATGTTCCGGCTGTGCTGACTTCGACTGAATGTCGCTGACGAGCGCGTTCTTCTTTTGTTAATTCTTGGCGTCGTTTGTCTATGGCTTGTTCGGATGGGGCATGTCTTGTAACAACCAAAGCACCTTGTTTTGGTAGACTGGGGTGGAATTTCAAGAAGGACGCACAGGCCATAGCATCATGAACAATACCTAGAAAAAAAAAAAACAATTGAATACATATTTGAAAGGATTTGTAATTTAACTCAAAGCTTTATCTGTTAAAATAAACAAGCTAAAGGGATATGTATTTCTTAATGAAACACCCTGTACACCAAAATATGTGCTGAGAAATAATTATGCTTAAATGTAAATTTTTTGGGTAAAAAAATTATAAACGAAATAAAATCTTTGCTTATTTAAATTATTTTACCTTCATGCCACAAAAATGCAGCAAACACAGCTCGGAGCGATTCAGCAACAGATGGGCTCATGGCCTGTTTGACGGGCTCATTGCCAGGGTAGCAAATCTTGCTGGTCGTAGGCAATTGCTGAACATTCGCAGGAGATATGGCACGCTTTGGTCTGTTTTTTGCTGGTGTTCTATCTTTACGGATTGCTTTGGGGGAAACCCTGTCATCTTTGCTTGTAGTTCCAATTGAAAAATGCCCTTTGAGCGAGGCATTGGTGTTATTTTCCGGAGATGTCTGCGTTCCTGTTTGAGTGAGCTTGCGAGGACTGTGTTCAGAGTCCTAACATAAAATTTTCAATGAATTGGTTTTGAAAAAATAACAATGTATTTTTTAATGGATGAAAACCCTTAACTTAGTGATTTTGAAACATGACAATAAATTTTTTTTTTGAAATTTTCCCGTGATGGACACAAGAAAAGACAATTGATTTTTTAATTTTACCTAAAATAAAGAAATTAAAACTCATTGATTCAACAACATTTTGATCCATTGATTTTTTGGATACACCAAAACATTTAATAAATCTGAAATCACAAAGAAAACAATTTTTTGCTAAATTATATAGTGCTGGATTCAAGGAAAGGTAATGGGGTACCAGAACCCCTTTGAAAACAGATTTTCGTCTCTATTTATCCTACATAAAATAGATATTAACTTACTGTGGTAGTAACTTCCTTCTTATGGGGTGTATGAGGAGGACTTGCTTCTGATCTGGTATGCAGGGAGCTACCGCTAGGGCTTGGAGACAAATCCCTAGGATGTGTAGCTTGACTAGGTGATTGAGAAATGTCCCTGGTAAGACTGCTAAGCAATGCACTTGTATCTGATTGATTAGACCCTCTTCGACCTGATGTGTTGTCATGTCCAATGGCTGATACTATCAATATCAAAAAGTCGTTTTTTATTAATAAATTGGTTGGTACAAGCAAAAAAACTTCATACCTAATGGAGAAATTCCAATACTTTTAGGTGATCCACAACCTTGAGGACTACTACTTGCACTATCATGAAGCAAATTACGTCCAGCTACAAAGTTGTAAGCAATTATAATCACTATTTTGTCGACAATATTTTATTGATAATTTCTACTTACGAGGTATTGCTACAGGACTTGAGCTGCGACTGTATGGTTTGGCTGAAAGATGGCCAGTTCTTGGACTGTTACCTCTTTTGGGAGTTTCTGGTGGAGTTACTCCATTGCCATTGGCTCGGGATTCCCCTATAGCTTTAACTAGATCTTTTACAGAAACTCCTGAGAATTCTGCTGGTATGTCACTAAAAAAATGAGCTATTATTGTAATAACATTTCAAAGCCAATCGCCAGACAATTAACAACCAATGGAATTTAGTACCATCACTGAACACTTGAAAATCAAAGTTATCCACAGAATCAGAACTCAAAATAAAACTGGAAGAATTGGTATTTTCTTCATGATTATAAGCCCAATTGTAATTACTCCTCGTAGGAAATTGCAAGACAATTTTTTGGGCAAATTAACCAGTAGTGAAACCAAGGAAAAGTAAATGGGTATGAGAGCTCATTTAAAACTCCATTTTCATATTTATTTATCAATTAGTGCAGATTAAACAAACATGTTACCTTCTTGAAGCTTCTGCTTTAACCCATTTTGGTACAACACTTAATTTAGGATCCCTGCCTTTTTCTCTTCTTGGCACTTTGGGCGATTCTGGTCGAATACCATCACCAAATACAAAAGGATTAGCATTTGGGCAATCCACATTGTTAATTGGAGGTATTTCAGGTATCTGACGGGCTCCAAAAGTAAAATGAGCTTCCGGATTGGCAACTGAATTGTGGGAAAAATCAAACCCACGTTTGTTGGTTCTTGAGACATCCGAGTCAGCAGGGATTCTTGAATTCAATTCTATTAGGAAAAAATAGTTTAGATATATTTTAAAAGTCTGTGAATGACGGGTAACTCCATAAGAATTAAATGGGGTCGGCTAGCATGAAGCTACAAGAACTTGAAAATGCAAGAATTCCATGTAAAATACTTATATCAAGTGGATGGTCACCACCACACAGCATTTTATGGTCATTAATAAATTAAATTACCTTTTTCAATATCATTTAATGTTCCAATATAAAGAATATTGTTATGTCCCATAGCAAGAGACCAGGCCTCTCCATCAGTATTAAAGCAATATTTATCTGTGGTCGCTTGATCGAGTTGAACCCAACACCCATCGGAGTTAACGACATACTCGCTGACTCCAATGCGATTACCCAGAACCAACATACCGACTGGAGGAGCTTTGAGACTGGGTCTTGATCGAACATTGTGTCCTGATGCTCCACATTTGATCACTTGGTACCCACCCGTGAAGCTTGCTGAAGCTTTACGCCTAGAAGATAAAAACCATGATGGAATGATAGAAAAACAGGAAGGAATTAAATTGTAACCTGTCGTGAATTTCTGGTAACTTCCTCATGATCGTTTCCGTGATAACTTGATCCAAAATAGATTTTGGTTCCTCTACGGGTAGCAACAATGTTTTTCCTAGGTGCTGGTTGTATTGCAAACACCAAGCTTCTATTGTTGTGATGTTGCAATATTGCTTAATGGTTTCAGGAGACAATCTCAACCAGACACCATCATCGTTATGAATCTAGGAAAAATATCATGAAGTAGTAATGGTAATATAAAAACAAATGAAGATACAAACCTCATCTATAAAAGCTATTGTTCCGTTAACGTGCACTATACCAATCTGCTCGCTTTGCAGAGATGGATGGGTCCGAATGCGAAGACCTGCAGAATTTTTGGCTACAAATTTGCGGAGTTTGCTTGGTTGATGGGTGGGTTTTTTGGAAAGGTTCTGAGTCGGTGGTGTCATTCCTTGAGGGGGTTCTTTCACTTCCACTTTAAATGCCTAGAATTATTTTATTTATTATTGCTGACAACATTACATAAAAACGGGATGGTATTAAAAGCAATTTTTGGTGAGGCACCCAAACCATTTGCTTTTTTTATGAAGAAATATTATTTGGAAAACAAGATAATAAATCATAATTTCTTGTAATAGAAATCTACATGTTTGCTTAAAATTTTTTACCTCTTCCATCTCATAGCCATCAATATTAACCATAATGGAATAACATCCAACAGATGCTGGTGTCCAAGTAGCACTATATGTTCCATCACCATTAGGTCTAACCAACATATTTTCACTAGAGCGTTTTACAGGTGGAGATGTATAACGCAATTCTTCAAATGAATAGCTTTGATAAGCCTAGAAAATATTCATAAATTATCTGCCAAAGCTTTAATTATTAATTTAATTTACTTTCATGACCGTAATGGAATGGAAGCACATTTTATCTCGCATAGTGGGTTCGTAAGAGTAATGTAAAGGTGGAGGAGGTAAGCCACCAAAAGTTAGTGGATCTGGCTGACTGACTCTCCTCATTTTTCGGCCAACATCGCAGTCTCCCAATTCTTTTTTGTCGATTGGTATTGCCTTCACTTCCACCTAAACAATTTATACAAAAACGGAATTGATCACAGGTAATTTTTGATCAAAATTAAGACCAACAGATTTTTTTTATCGCAAAAAAAAAGAAATCATTATTCAGTAATAATTCGTTGGATACGTTTGTCTACATGACGTCATTGCCGGTACATTTCAATAGGATTTTTATTATTTTGAGCTAAATTAAAATCTCATTATAATAATTCATTATTAAGAGCAACAAACTTGAGCCATTTAAATTTAATACATAATGTAAAAAAGCATTTTTGAATAATTCATTAGTTCATCGCGTTTAGTCAATAACTCGAGATGACGTCATTGCCGGTACGCACTCCAAAGAGGATCTTTTTTATTTTAAGCGGAAATTCTGAATGTTCAAACGTCTTACTTTCATGTTTGTTACTTGGACCAAATCGGAGTATTGATCTCGTGTGAGTACAGTAACAATAGCTGGCCATCCGCATCTCAGCTCTTCTCGAGAGTACAACACTTGACTTCTTGATGGATCGACACGGCTGCCAGGCTGCAACCATTGCGCCAAGCGACCACCGCTGGATGCAGCAACACACTCCACGAAGTCTCTTAAGAACAGACGCTCGTTCGAATGGACGCTGAAAAAATAAATTGAAACTAATTGTGAGGAGTTGGTCAGGACCGGCTTAAGGGTTTAAAAGGCAGTAGCTTGAGCCGGTCCTGCTCTTTTTTCGTAAAAATAGCAATCACATTTTTCGTGGAAAAAATAAGACAAGGATTTTTTGTTATAGAAAATTACATCGGCTTTTTAGGTATCTAATAATAACATGAGGAAGCAATAAAGTACTGTGTAAATCATTTAAAACCCTGCTATAAATACGCCCCTGCCTAAATTGCAATTTAATTTTATTATGACACACATTTGGTCGTAATAAAAGCTAATTTACTTTCGTGATGCAAGCTGAATATTTTATATCGATCGTGATACGAAAAAAATGATCATTGATAATGTTTACATTAAGAGCAACTGTTAAGTTCAACCTTCGGACGCTCCTGTTATCAATTATAAACATTAGAATGATCTGATTCTCGGAAAAATTGCAGCAAATTAAAGTTTGTTAAACCTGCGGTCATGATAATGCGCTAGATTTGAACACGAGGAGTAGTCGCTGCTCTGACGACCGCCCCGACGGCTTTACCAAGCCCCGCACGTCGTGTTAACTGGTCCATGCTTGTATGAAACAGCTCTGTTTAGTCTGCTTCTGGCAGTAGTCGAAGGTCTGCAGGCGTGAATAGAATCATCAACTCGAGAACTCCGCAATGCCCTTACCGGAACAAGTTGTTGAAAATCAGCGACTTTTTCAAAATAAATATAAACGCGCATTGTGACCCGCTGGAAGAATGAGTGCACATCATGGGTGTTTTGTGGTGTTATTCGGTGATATTTTCGGTGATAGTGGCCCTATGTGCAGCCAAATCGACACCAGCCCTTGTAAAAAGGGATACCGAAGGGGTCGTGATCGACATATGTAGTACAATAGGGTGCAATTGTTTAGATAAATTCAAAACGTGGATTACAATCAACTGTACTTTTAATAGCACGCAGGTTTGTTTACATGCTTTTGTAATTTATTTACTAACATTATAAATAAACATCTACTACGCTTCTAACCGAAGAACCAAAAAAACTTTTGTTTCATTGTTGCGCATTGTTGGCGACGAAGAATTGTTTGGTCAACCGATGTACTCTGTATTTCAAAAAAACAAATATATCGATAAACAAGTATAACGCGTGTTCATTTTTTTTTAAGTTTGTAAATATAGTCATAGTTGATTGCACAAATAAAGAAAACATGAAACAAATAAACCAATAAACGCAGGGAATTAATTAATTATATACCTACTCCATCAACATTTCGTAGGTAATTATTTGCGTAAATTGTAAAAGAAGTTATTACTCAATTCAAAAAAGCATTCTGCAAACATTCTGGTGTATTTCAGGCAACATTTCAACTGGTAATAGCACAAAAGAAGTTTAAACCACTCGCAAGTTTGTACCGGTTTTCAATGAGTAATTGATGATAATCTTTCGTATTTATTTGTAGTAAATTGAAATAAAATATCTACTCACGAAAGCGATTGGAAAAAATCAAGTGCGATTTCAGGCGAATTGTTAGGGGTCAAGAGGCAAAAAGGACCCGAAGCCATTCACAAGTTGGTACTTGTTCTCTAGGGGTTAACCACCTTAATTTTGGCGTACGAGTTTTAGCAACTTTTTAAAAATATTTCGAAAGTTTCATTTGGTAATTTTCAAGTATTATTTTCTAATATTTTGCTGATTGAATACAAAATTTGGACGTGGTGAACCCTTCGCACATTCCACAAATCTATTGTAATATAGGCGGCAATCACAAAACGGAAATGACTTTAAAAACGGCCGCAATAATTCCTAAAACTCGATAAGATTATCATTTCAACAAGATGACGCTTATTTACTAATTGCTATGCAATTATTTACAGTAACAGATCAATCGTAACAATATTTATCAGTTAACTTTGAAACCGCACTTGCTACTATTCAAATATCGAAACTAATAAACCACGTTAACAAGTTTAAAGCAAACTTCAGATGAGCCACAGCTCTCTGAACTTGAAGATCTCTTTGTTTTTGGTTACGTTTTTAGACTAATTAATTAGGACATATGGAATATTTAAGCGACTTTGTCCTCCATTAATAAGATGCATGTGGGCGCATTCATTGCTTATATTTTTCTTGAAACGAGACATAATAACATTGTAGTCAGTAATTATGTATGAGGCATAATCCTATTTTCTATAAATTATTTCTGATTGCACATTCTCGGAAAAGAGATTTCATAATATGCTAATGAATTAAAATGCTACGTAGGTAATTATAAGCTGTTAAATGTCACAGTTTCCAATTTATGCAAGAGTTTGCCATTGAATAATGTAATAATTTAATTTAAAAAGTCTTCAGTTTGAGAAAAATATTGATAGTAACTTTTAAAATGTTTATTCGAAAAGATTTTTAAAACGATAGGTCCGGTCCATAGCAGTGTTATAGAAAAACGTTACTATATCACATAAAATTCAACTTCTAAAACGGTTCTGTTTTATTTATTCAAACAACGCCGACTTAAAAACAAAAGTTAATGACCACCATTCATTTGTTGGAAAAAAACTTCCTTTCCATAAGCCAGGTGCTCCAAAATAATTTTTAAACATAACACAGAAGTTGTTATTATTGTTGCATTAAATTAAATACTGAATTTTTACAATATCGTTAAATTTTTCATAATTTTTTTGATGTTTAACACAAAACGCGCATTCTATATAGACGTTACATAACAATAAACATACGAAATAAAAATTTATTAAAACATATGCTAAAAATAATGTCGAAAGCAAATATCTTTGCGTGCATTTTGAGAAATGAGCAATTTCTGTGCACATGAGTCTGCAACACCAAGAATTTCAACGTTTTGATCAATTGGCAATTCGTGTTGATACAAAAAAAACTATGTTTAAATCTCTCAATATATAACCCGCAACGTTGGGTGCCAAGAAATACAAACATTAAACGTAAACATTCGTCTATTCATGCCAGGAAATGCCTCTGTGCTGACTGGTATTGTGTATATAAATCTCCCTGTGATACAACATAATACGGGCAAAGTTTATCTATTATCTACAAATTAGTTTCTGGGATTCATGCATGAAAAAATGGGATTTCGGCGATGCATTTAAATATGACACACGTCTTTTGTTCCGGAAAGGATTTTTTTTACTTCTTAGAAGGTGAAATAAAGTAAGCTATGATGTAAAGCAGATGACAATAGTTTATAAACATTTATACTCAACGTTAGTGTAGGAAAATTGATAAAAATAACTTTTAGAGTATAAAATGTCAATTAATTTGTTGGTTGATGGTTTCAAAAACGATGTTTCTTGGGTATTTTTAAAACACGTTTGAAAAGAAAGTCCTTAAAGGACTGTAAAATTACGTTTTAAAATCCAAATTTGGTTTTTATTACAAAGGTATGCATACTGTCATTAATTTTAGATTCTAAATATTATTTACTATGAAAACTTTACTTGTTTTATTATCAACAACTTCTGGATAGCCGTTTAAGAAAATTTTGGAATTTTCAAAAAATTAAGCTTATGTTATACAGAAATTTTCATTGATTTTGCAAAACCCCATATAAATATTTTTTGAACATTTGAGGATTATTGTTTAACAAGAGTGTCAAAAACCAAAAGTAACCATGGCCTCATTTACCAATAAAATAAACCAACATCTAGGCTCCAGGATTCTAATCAAAAATGACCCCATTTGCTCGGCCCACGTAGGTACTTCACGCGTCATTTGCGGAATACCTAAAATTGTATTTGTTAATTTTCGCGAGCTAATAAAAGTGTTAGATATGTAATTAAGTAGGCATGGTGTAATATATTTTTTTAAATTACTCCTTCAGAATTTTATATTTGGTTAAGTTATTCGGACTGGTTTTTGGCTCCACCAACGCTGTAATTTTTTTGTATTAAAAATTTGGTTTTGTTACTTGATCTTTATATGACGTGCGTTTAATGAAAGTGTGTTCATGACTTGCGCGCAATATAATTTTATGTGAAAGGGCAAAGACGATGATACAACAGAAATGTCTGTTTTTATTGCCGGGTAGGAAATAATTAGTTTTTCTGCCAATTTTACGTTTTCCGACAAACACAATCAAAGGAGTCATTTCTTTTTTGTGAGATTGTTTTATTTATTTTATTATTTATTTATTTTTTATTTAGTCATGAGTTCTTCTACTGTTGAGTTGTGTTGTGCTGACTTTTTTTCATGTTTTTCTGTCTTGTGCTAGATTTTTTATGTCTTTCCATTTGATGTTTCTATCCGTTTTTTTACTTCATCTTGCCAAGTTTTTCTCGGTCTACCTGTTTTGTTTTTCCCCTGTGATCTTGCTCCATAAGCTTTTCTGGTTAACCTTTCTTCTTTGATCCTATAAATGCGACCCAACCATCCCGCTGTCTTTCTTGTATTTTTGTTTCAACTGATTTTATTTTTAATTGTTCTCTATATGTTTCATTTCTGATTCTATCTTTTTTTGTTTTTCCTTGGATTTTTCTTAGAAACCTCATTTCTTGCGCATTCACGCGGCCACTATTTTGGTTTGTGAGTGTCCACGTTTCACTTCCGTACAAAAGTGTCCACTTTTTTGTTTGTTTTGGGACTTCTCTATTTCCAAAAAATGTTGTTCTTAAACTGTTTAACATTCTTCCCACATTTCCTGTCCTTTCGCTTATTTCCTTGTCCATTCCTTCATTTTTCTCTATGATCACTAAGTATTTAAAACTTTCTACCTGTTCCAACCTAAGCCCATTTAAAGCAATGTTATGCCCTTTGTTCTCTGTTGTAACGATCATAGCTTTAGTCGTTTCTGTATTTATTTTCATATTGATTTCTTCCAATCCCTGATTTAGATTTTTTAGATTATGTTGCAGATTCTTTTTTGTTTCCGCAACTAAGACCATGTCGTCTGCGAACATTGGCTCAGTTATGTTTATTTTTTCCATTTTCCAGCTACCTAAGTGAAACAATCACATTTTTGTTTTACTTGTTTAATTACGCCATCTACTGCGAATAATAATGGACTGAGCACGCATCCTTGTTTTAAGCCCTCTTTTGTTTTAAACTCGGCCGATTCTTCATTCTGGGTTGTTATACGTATTAAAAATACAGAAAAAAGATTTAAATTGTTGTCGATTTATGTAAAAATTAGCATTAACTCAAATTTGTCCGTTTTTTTACACAGCTTTGTTAAGCTTCAATAGTTTGGTTTACTTTTACAATTTGCCCCCCTCCGGCCCGCACATTTTCTTGTCTCTCCTCCACTGGAATTTTCTACGTAATTAAAACTAACTGCATTTATTATCATGCAATTATATTAAGTATTTCTAACTATCTTGTTTACAGTAATTAACAAAATTTCAATGTCAACTTGATAATGGGTATAGGTATTTATTTCTCGTTAAAATGCGCTTAGCGTAAGGTACTAAAATGTTTTTTAATACACAAAATTGGACGGAATATTGAAGAGAAGCACGCCTTTTTGACTTTTTCAGTCCAAGTAGTTACCAATAGAAAATATTACTATAAAATATGTAGGTAATTAATAAATGCTTAAATTACTTAAGTGATTCATTTGTGTAGGTAATATAAATAAGTTTAATTAAAAATGACATTTTTGTTTAAAAAAAACATTGATTTGAATGTTTAACGTTTCAAGAGTTACCTTCCTTCGTCAGTAGCAATTATTTATTTGATTAAATGGTTAAGCTACTGAAATTCGGTATAAAAATATATACCTAGGACGAGATACGAGTTAAATTAATCTACATTTTTTTCTAGCAGAATATCTTGTTGAAATGTTAGACCAATTTCGAGACTCTCGTTCCTTCGCCAGTAGCTTTTTTTTAAGTGAAAATATAATACAAAAAAAAAAACAAGAAAGCCACTGAGTAAAAGATGAGGGTGTCGAAACTGTTTTAGCATTTCTAAATTTGATTCTTTTTAAAAAAAGATAAGAGATGATTAATTAAACCTATTTGTATTATACAGGTAAATAAAACTATAAAGCACGGTTGCTACTTTTCTGGTTTAATAAAATTTGTTTTGGGGGGTAATAATTACTTGTATTATGTCTTCCAAACAACTCGATTACTTTAACGGAAAAAATGTAATCTTATATAAGCCAGTCTTTTGATGAACTGCCTCTACTATTATTCCGTATTTGGCGTGTGAATAAAAAGATAAAAATGATCTTCAGAAGATTGCAATACCTTCCGACTAGTATATAGTGGCAAAGAGATAATTTTGATGTTAAATCGTGACGAGTGAAAACACGCACGCAATCAAGTGATGGAGCTAAACCAGTGTTGCAGAAAACGCATTCAATGTAAATATCGCAGCAGAAACGAAAACAAATCGAACGGATTTCTAACATGATTAAGCGAGTTCAGATGTTCTCTGTACAAAATACTACCGTGTAATTTCTACTTTCTTTTGTATGTACTTTTACTACATCTGCTGTTAACAAAGGTGAGGTGAAATGATCTTAATCTTGATGTTACTTGACACGGCATTTAATGTGGCGTCTTGAAGGAAGTTGAGATCAGTCTTACGGTGTTGGATGTACAAGCAGAGGCTAATCGCTTTAACTGTTAATAGATTTCGCAAGCGCCAAGAACCTACACTTTCCTTTTTTTATTAATCGCAGATGATTGTTGCTTTCGCATCTCAAAAAATGCTTCAATTTAAGAATGTTTCATCGTATTTAACACAAAGGAATTCTAATTAGATTTGACTAATATAGCTGTATGTAGATGTAGGTATTGAAAAACAGTAGAATTTAATTTTGTTTTACCGTGAAGTATTGAAAAACTAGGAGATAACTTAAGATAAAATGTGGCCAAGTCGCACTCGATTTGTGCAGTTACCACGAGTAAAATTAGCCAGAACTGTATTATTTGTGAATTCGGGGAGTTTTTAATAGCAAATTTGTTAACCTAAAATCGTCATCTTGTCAGAAAATGCGAAAAATATATAATAATAGATTGACTATTTTTAGGTAATTTTCGAGGAATAAAAGGTTTGTTCTAACCAGAGAGTCGAACTGGAACCGAACTGAAAACCGAAATTAACCGGTATTTTCAACAGAACCGAAACCGTAACCGGAACGAAATGTTGTTGACGGTTAATTTCGGTTAGAACGAAAAACCATAATAACGGTTAATTTCGGTTACAGAAGGTTTACTTTTTTTTTTAAGCTTTACTATTCTGCACAAAAAGATCAGTTTTAAAAACTAAAAAAAAATAGTATTTGAGATGAGTCGGTAATTTTGAAATCTCGACCATGGACGGTGCCTTAAATTTTTTTGTACCATTAAATTCTACATAAACATCTAAAAATCATCTTCATAAATATAACAAAAAACTGTTTTTCGCTAATAACCTAAAAACCGGAAACGAAAAAATATTTTTTAAAACTGCTCTGGGTTTGCCCTAAAAAAACTGCAGATTTTTGGTAATTTCACCGTTTTTCTATCATGAATATTAAGCGAGATACCCGTGTAATCCCATCGAATTTGGACCACCCTCTGCAATACTCTTTAATATTTTTCGTTCCTTGCTGCATTTTTTAATATATTTTTTGCGTGCACATCTTTGGTTTTCAAAATGTTTTGAAACTCCGTGCAGGGCATTTTATAATTTTCTTTCACCATTAACTCATCCTCTTAAGTTTTTTAGCAACAATTTATTTCGTTCTTTTCGTCAAGCAGTTGTCGCCAGGCTAAAATTCTTTCCGGTTGCATTTGAGTGGAGAATCGAAAAAAACGAAGAATGTTAATTTATACAAATTGGGCAAATTTTTGATATTCTTATTTTTAAAAAAATTGGCCAATTTTACAGTATAAAGTTTAATTATAATTGCTTACTTAAAGTAATTATAC
Source organism: Elmis aenea (assembly GCA_947652605.1). Taxonomy (NCBI): domain Eukaryota; kingdom Metazoa; phylum Arthropoda; class Insecta; order Coleoptera; family Elmidae; genus Elmis; species Elmis aenea. The sequence continues at coordinate 13,123,905 of OX393577.1, forward strand.
GAATAAAATATGTTTTTGAATAAGTTGTTTTGTATTTTGTTTTCGTTTTTGTCAATAAACTTATTTAATCTTATTATTAAGTTCTTAATCGTGTTTCCATTTCTAAAATTGAAAACGATAAAATAGAAAGAAATAGAATTAATGTTTAGACTTAATGTTAACTTGTTATTCGAGCCGGAACCGACACTGAACCGAAACCGAACCGGAACTGAACCGGAACCGAACTGAAACTGAACCAGAATTTTCAGCCAAACCGAAACCGGAACGAAAATATTTTTACGGAACGTAACTGTGAACCGGAACGAAATAAATTTCGGTTCGACTCTCTGGTTCTAACAAGCCATATAAAACCAATTCATGAATCAGTACATGAATTGGTTTATTCGCATGCGTGAATTATGTACTAATAAATGTATTCGCAAGTATTAGCCGTTGTTGGAACGCTTTTACGACTTGCCTTAATGTCAATTACATTGCGTCTATTGTGTGACTATTTGAGTTAATAGAAGTTGAAGCCTCCAAAGCGCAAACATTCTTTTAGTAAGCAATAGAAGCGATGCTAAAGCTAACAGATTCACTAGTTATGAACAGCGCATGCGTGTAAAAATCCCAGCAACAGTTCGCCCCTTCGTTCATGGATCGTCCGCAAGCCAGTACATGAATTGATTTGAAAGTTGTTGGAACAAATGACTGACCGTCCGGTGAACTGTCAGCGATTCTGATGGAACGCGATATTGATACTGCGCAGAATCCTGACAGTACGTCGCATGGTCCGTGAGTTTGTTGGAACAAACTTATAGATTTTTGTTGTAGATGAACTTGATATCCCAAAGCTAAAAAACTCACAGTGCTGCTAATTGTAGACTTAATGTCGTCATAAAATTCCCGCATTATCAAAGCAATATATTTTAAAAACGAACATAAAGAAACAGTTACACGCACGAAGAAAGTTGACAAACAACTTCCCGTAAGAGTTAAAAGTGCGAAGTGATCTACGAGGACATGTGCTTCTGAGTCTATACATATTTTATTGCACAAATTCCATTGTTTTGCACATGCTAAAATATGGGCGGTGTATTCGCCAAAACTGCACAATATATCACGACAAACCGTTAGCTGGCGGTAGGAGCGACTCGATTATAACAAGGAAAAAAAAATGTCACGGCCACCTAATTTTTCTGCATCATTTTGTAACCGATCCCAAACTAACAACACGCATTTTCAACGCTCCGGCGAAGCGCTCTCGTAATTTGAACGTTCTAAAAATAAACAATTCCCGACAATTAGGGAAATGCCAACGCCGTCTTGTTATTTTTCCGCTAGAATTTTGTTTGACATTTAAACCTTGTGAGATACAAGTTTGTCTTGTTACACTTTCGTTTACAGTTTCCAAAAATCAGAGCTTTATTGCTATACGTGAGCGTCGGATCGTGATACAAATTTATGTGTCACGTTACTTTGTTACTTTGACAGGAAACATAAAACATTATCAAGTTTCCTTAGCATTAAAATTCAACTAAAGTCAAAAGCGTAAAACAAGATGTCGTGTGGCTTGTTCATTCATGATTCGATACATTTATTTGTTGCCACAGACATATTTAAACAAATTTCTACTGTCAAAGTTTTTAAATGATGAACATTTTTGTATCGTTCGAAGTGTTCATAAAAATATAAATTTCACCACAAAACAGTCGACTTTAGACCTATACAGGGTGTCCCTAATTCGAGTAAATGCATGGGGATCTCGCTTATCTTAAGAGCTACGAGGTCGGTTAAATTAGGGCAAAGTTGCGAAATTAGATGCTCATCAAATATCTGCAAAGAACATTTTCATAGCTGTCTTAATTCAAAAGTTATTTAAGAAAACCTGAAAAAATTGATTTTCGTTTTTTTGCCCTATTTCTTACCCTTTTTAAGATATCGACAATCTGAAAGCACTTCTCCATGGCAACTTATTACGCTTTATTTTTTGAGATAACATAAAATTTCCAACAATGTTTCGTCTCTTTAGAAACATCAACTTCATTTTTTTAAATACGAAAAAATTTTGATCTCATATAGTCGAATAGCATTTTGTCTTCTGATTTCGATGATATATGACACTTAATACCTAAAATGATATTTTACCACAAACATTTGAGAAAAATTCATTTTGTCCAATTTTTTAATCAAACGATCTTATACAAAAAATAAATAAAATAAAAAACAAAACAGTTTTTTTTTTGTTAAAACTGTCACTTTGACATTAATATGATCGTGATTAATTGTATAATTTGCCAGATTGTCAATATCTTAAAAAAGGTAGGAAATAGGGCAATAAAACGAAAATAATTTTTTTAAGTTTTTCTTAAATAACTAAGACAGCTATGAAAATGTTCTTCGCAGATGTTTGATGAGCTTCTAATTTCGCAACTTTGTCCTAATTTAACCGATCTCGTAGCTCTTAAGATAAACGAGATACCCATGCATTTACTCGAATTTGGGACACTCTGTATAACCTTATACATTTTGTGAAGTAAATTTAAAGAGGAATCCAAAAATATAAAAATATGTTTAAAAATTTAAAGTTTGAGGGCTCTTCCGGTTGAACCGGAAGTCGTATTGCAATCTCAATATGTTCATTAAATCCAGAACATACGATAGCGGTCAAATACCAACTTTCGTTTTTAATAGTATTCTAGATTTTTGTCTGTTTCCATACTTTTGCGCAGCACTATACTGGGTGTAACTGAAATCAGGCTCACCCCTTTTTTTTTCTTTAGTTTTGAATTTAGACAAATGAAATTTTAGACATGTAACATTTGCAAAAAACTGGATTATTTGAACATAGGTACACTTTTGTTTCACTTCCGGTTTCGCCGGAAATGGCCATAACTTTGTTATTTTAAATGGAACACCCTGTATATTTTTACATTTTTGGAAAGAGGAAACGATTTTGGATACAACTGTTCCATTTTGGTTAATTTTTATAACCTCAAATAATTTTTTAACAAAAATTGAATTTTTTATTGAGTGTGCCGTGACCCGCTAAAATTGAATTTTATTATGTCAAAAAGTGTCAGAAAAACGGTTTTGTAAATTTTAATTGACATTTGGGCTGCTTTAATAGACCTTAAAGGTTGCGAAATTGGTTTTTTGACAAAAAAATCTATTTTTTTAAATGGAACGATAGTGGCGCATGCGGTTATTTAAATAGAGTATTTTCTGGCGAATTCAACAATACCAATAACTTGGTATGTTTATTAGGAGCAGGCATTAAAAATTTCAAATTATTGTAAGATTTTGGTAAGATATCCTAATAATCATAGTTGACTATGCCAAATGGCAACAAAACAAATGCTTTTGTGTTTTTTACAAAACCGTTTTTCGGGCACTTGTTGACAAAATAAAATTTAATTTATGCGGGTCACGGCACACTTAATAAAAAATAAAATGTTTGTCAAAAAATTATTTGAGGTTATAAAAATTAAAATGGTACAGTTGTATCCAAAATCGTTTCCTCTTTCCAAAAATGTAAAAATATACAGGGTGTTCCATTTAAAATAACAAAGTTATGGTCATTTCCGGCGAAACCGGAGGTGAAACAAAAGTGTACCCATGTTCAAATAATCCAGTTTTTTGCAAATGTTACATGTCTAAAATTTCATTTGTCTAAATTCAAAACTAAAGAAAAAAAAGGGGTGAGCCTGATTTCAGTTACACCCGGTATACCCGGGTGTAACTGAGTTCTGGTCCACTCCTTTTTTCTTTCTTTTGATTTTATATGAATGAAATTGTAGACATATTTGGGTAAAAAACCGGTTTATTTGAACATTATGTATTTAACTTCCGGTTTCGCCGGTAACGACCCTAGTTTTGTTATTTCGAATGAAACACCTGGTATGTTTTTACTTTTTTAGAAAGAGGAAGTAATTTTGGATTCAACTACACTATTTTGGTTAATTTTTATACCTCAAATAATTTATGTACGAAAATTAATTTTTTTATTAAGTGTGCCGTGACCAGCATAAATGAATTTTATTATGTCAACAAGTGTCCAAAAAAACGTTTTCGTAAATTGTTATTGACGTTTAGGTTACTTTAATCAGCATTGAAGGTTGCAGGACCGTTTTTTTAATAGAAAGTCACTTTTTTAAATGCTGTTATTTAAATAGAGTATTTTTTAATGAATTAATTCGTGTAATCCATTTTATCACACATATAAATCACTTTAATTACAATTCCTGCCATTATATAAAATGGCTGTGGTAATTTCGGATCCCCATAACAAATAACATTAAATGTTTTGATAAGCATTTGACGACAACCGTTAAAAAATTACATTATTTTTCCTCAACAAGTTGCTTTGTCCAGTTTTAATGCGTCTACATTTTCACTTAAGGACAAATGCATGTTTAAGAAACAAACTAAGTAAATTACATTTTGTTTTATGTACCTTTGTACTTTTTATAAGGCCAGACAACTAAACTAACAAGTAATCAGTGCACCTGCTGCATACTTTCCGAGTCTGTCGTTACAACTATTAATTGTTTGATTGGCGATTAAAAGAGCAAACAACAAAAATAAACTTCTCACGTCAACACTTGCATGCGCTTAAGTTCTTTAGTAATGACGCCAAACAATCTATTTTATGCATTATCCTTGTATTCTTTTTGGGTAAACGGTTGTTTATAAACGCATGTAAGTGTGCAACCCTTTGTATTGGATGTTTCATCTTTTTTTTTACACGGGCATCGCTATATAAATTCGTGTTGATCTCTTTACATCACAAGAAACAGATTGAAACTAGTAATGCATTTTGAGAAAAGAAATCCTTTGAAGAAAGTTTAATGAAGCTTACAATAATTAATGATAAGTAGAGTTACAAAATTAGCTAGTAAGAATTGCTTATTAAAAAAAAACTATAGGGAAAGGTTGCCGCGATTCTACCGGCTCCTCAAATGAGAGAGAGACACTTCTACCTAAGTAACATATTAACAATCCTCTATAGACCCACAGATGCATCACTTGCGCTCTCATAGGTGTACCTAATTATAAAAAAGCAATTTTTGAAATATTCGCAGGAGTAAAATTTTAAGAGACAATTTTTTTATAAGAAAATGCATGTTGCTTCATCAGAGAATAAAATATATTTTAACAATCGGTTATTATCCTCAACTTCTCCTTGAACCCAATAACAAAATTCAAATCGTAAATCACAATCTCGGTCTTGAAGTTTGCTTATAAATTTTGGTTTATAAGGATTGGTATTTGTTGTGTTTTAAAATTCTTTGAACTAAGGATAAAGATAATTTGCCGTTCATCACTACCTACCGTTTTAATCAGGGGTTTGAAGCGGAGCACGGAGCAGTGGAGCAATGGGTTTTTGCCCGGAGCTGGAGCGGAGCTCAGGAGCAAATAATTTTGATTGCTCCACTGCTCCAGTTTGCAATGTAAAATTTAAAAAATAACTACTTTTTTTTTTCTTTTTTCCAATCTTTGAAGATCAATAATTTGTTCTTACAAATATTTATTTAACTTAACTTGTTTGTTAGGGTCAAATATTGTAATTTTTGACCAACTTCCACATATTCGATAAAATTAAAACTTTGTTTTTAAAAACAAAGCATGTAGTTAAAAAGCTTGTTTAAAAAATGCTAACAATATTTGGAGCATGGAGCGGAGCTGAAGCGGAGCAGGAGCAAGCATTTGGATGCCGGAGCGGAGCTCGAGCGGAGCAATTAAAAAATTGGACTGCTCCAAACCCCTGGTTTTAATAGATGCTTTTGGTTTTTCTATCACTGTTTGTAATACATTTAAAGAATTATCTTCTTTAATAACCTATTTGGTACGTTCCTTTTTGTATTGGTTTTCCAATGATCCAGAATCCAGTCTCCTCCTTAAACTGTATCAATAATCTTGCAACTGTACTAAATGAAACAGTTTTGTCGGGATGTCTTTCATTAAAATTTAATGCAGCTTCTCTAGATGTTTTGTAATAGTCACCACAAATTAATACAAGTTCAACTTTTTCAACTAAAGTTAATTTATCTGCCATAATTAACAATTATATGCTTTAATGCTTGCAAATTAGATTGACAGATACAAATTGAATTCAGTTTTGTTTTTGCATTAGGCCTAATATATTAATTTTGAATTACGTTAAGAACTTTTAATTTAAATATTTACTCACAAGGGTAACATGAAGTTTTCTGAAAAATCGATAATAAAACATTTTCCATTTGTTGCAGACTTTTAGAATGTTAAAATTTCTTAAAAAATAAAAATTGGAATTTAATTGTCAAAATTTAAATTTTGCCATATTTTTGGATTTATAATAACTTTTTCCTATTTTTTTTTGTGTCTCTTAAAATAAGGGCACTTTCTCCTGCGAATATTTCAAAAATTGCTAAAATCTAGTGTCCTATGACTTTTTATCGAACTTTTTTTCAACAAAATTAGTTTTAGACCATGCACCAACTTTTATCAGGAATAAAATTATCTTAGAAATCAATAATAATTTTTTGCCATTTGTTGCAGATTTTTTTAATGACGCTGTATATCTCATTATTGTTTGTTAATTTCATTTGCCCTTAAAATGACCACTGGTGGTTCAATCGAAGAACCATGTGGTGCTAGTTTCCATGATTGTACCACTTGTAGCTAACAACGAATTATTTTTTATTTATATTTTCCAAATCATTTAGCAAAACAGAAATATTTTTAGATTCTTATGAAACTTACACGGAAACTTTCAATAAATTAAAATATAAAAAATTACCAATCTCGACAACCTTCCCCTACGTTTCGAAACTTGGCCTTTCGTCAAACGATTATTTTTATATAAATCCTAAAAATTAAACGATCTACTGTCGAAGAGACGCGAGTCTTGAACCTAGTACAGATTTTCTTCAAAAGAAATTCTTACAAATAACATAAGCGTGTATTTAAGTAGGTGAATATTTAAATGTCAGCTACTTAAAATTTATACTGCGTGTATGTTGAAAAGCGTAGTTGTGCGATTTGGCTATGCCCATAGTTTCAGCGTGGCACTTTCTAATACATCATAAAATTCATACTATTTTTTTGGACAGGCTGCGTATGTCACCAAAAACGAGTCTCGCATGTGGTATTTCGATGTTTGTCTAATTCGAAAATGAAACTTTAGCATTGCAATATCCACTGAACAAATTAAGTTGCACTAAATGTACTAAGTAACCTTAATCTGATTGAAATATTACTTGAACAATCTTAATCTCTTTGCAGTAAAATTACTTCTAACAAGCCCAAGTAGTTCAGTCGAAAAATGTTAGCAATCGAGCAGTACATATACGTTAACATGTAGGAGGAAATCTGTCTGTTCAACCGTAAACACAATGGGAAACTGCAATGAGTTTTAAATGAGACTATATTTTATTGTGTCTACCGTCTATAATTTCAGCCTGCCTCTTAAACGACATTTGTAACTTAATTCCGACTTTCATATTAATTTTGAAATATAGGTACATCGATATTTGCATCTGATAAGTAAAAGCGATTTTATTAACGGTGACGATGGAGCCCCCACTTGAGGGCGTATATGCAATGTTTGATTAAGACTTTTTTGACGGGCCGGGAAAATGGGGAAAGTTAACGAATGAATCATATTTGGCCTAAATAAGGAAAACGGAAAAACATTATTATTAATATTATATTTTGAAACTGTTTATGGGTAGCTTTCTTATTATATGAGTTACATAGTCAGTTAAATCAGCAAAATTGGGCAGAATTTCAAGACGAATTTAATGTCATGTTGACATTTGACTTACACCTTAAACTTTTTAAAATAATTTAAAAACTAAAAATACGATTTTTTCGACGGTAAATAATTGCACATATTTTTGAGTTATAAGCCAAACTTGACTTCTTTTAAATGGCAACCATAGTTGGCTACGGGTTCATTAAAAAAAGAAGTTTTTTCTTGTTCCATCGATGTATGGGTTATCGGGTGTATCTTTAAAAATAAGCAAGCTATTACAATATTATTGTTTTTGTTAAGTTTAGTCAAAGTGGTCATAGAAAAAAAAATACAAAACATTACTAGCTGTACTTATTTAAACACAAAGAAAATTCAAAACTTAAATATTTTGAGATATTTGTTACATTTCAAAATATTTTATGATTACTATTAAATCTAAATTATAACATGTGTTGAAGGCGAATCTCTCTCTCTATGGACAATATAAATTTGAAATCTGCACTTTGTAGATAATAATGTTTTCCTATACAAATATCTTTTTAGTTGATTTGTCTTTAAAAGAACTAAGCTTAAGTCATGAATTGTATTCAACTATCTTTTTATAATTGGCTCTTTTAAGAACATTTCATTAAATAAAAACTAATATGCTTAGGAAAACTTTATTATCAACAAAGTGCAGATCTCAAATTTGTATTGCTCATATAATACATGTCATAATTTAAATTTTATAGAAATAGTAAGTAAAAAATTATAAATTATTATGAAATGTAAAAACTGTCTTAAATTATTTAAAACTAATTTTTTATGTGTTTAATTAAGTACAGCTAGTTTATTTACGTAGGTAATGTGTTTTTTTCAATTGCCACTTTGATTAAACTTAACAAAAATAATAATATTGTAATAACTTACTTATTTGTAAATATAAACCTAATAATCCATACATCAAAGAAACGAGAAAAAAAATCTCTTTTTAATGAACCCATAGCCTACTGGGATTGCCACTTAAAAAAAGTCAAATTTGGCTTATATCTCAAAAATCAAGTGAGCAATGACTTTTAAGATATTAATTTTCTAATTCTACGTAAAAATATCTACAGGAATCATTTCACATTTAGATTTTAGCGTAGGTGGCCATGGAATTATTTAATTTAGCGTCTAAAAACTCGTCTGTTTGGTTTTTTCAAAATATTTAAAAAAGTTAAAGGTGTAAGTGAAATGTAAAAATTGCATTTTGCAAAATTCGTCTTGGAATTCTGACCAACTTTGCTAATTTAACCGACTATGTAACTCTTATAATAACAAAGTTATGCATACAACACATGTAGATTATTGTCACCCTGTATAAATGAGACCACTACTGACAAAGAGACGAGAGTCTTGGAACTAGTTTAAAATTTCTACAAGAGATCCTTCAATTGATAATCAATTAAACTTTTATCAAATTAATTTTAACTAAAGTAATTTTGTGCACCACCTTAAGGTACGATTCACTCTTAAAACGATTTTTGAGTTGATGTGATTTTTAATTAACGCAAAACTAATTTTGTTTATTCATTTCTAATATCAACAAAGTTATGAACATTAAAAATGATTTAGGGGAACGTTTGTCTGGCTAAGTTATGTTTGGGAGATAGCATTGCGTCCTTTAGTAGTTTTGTCTGTGCGTTTTGCTCTTATTTGCTTGGCTGGGAGTTTAAAATTAAAACATATTTGAAGCGCTTTCATTTCAAAAATGAAAAATAATGCAAGTAGTGCTTACATTCGTCGGAAGATAATATCGCAAAATCGAGCCGTTTTATCTTGACGAATTTTACATTAGCGAAGGAAATACTTTCTAAACACTGGAATACGATGAATAATTCTGTACAAAATTTATTTGGAACCTATTAAGTTTACTATTGATTTTTACAAGTTGTTTATAGTTATATATATTTATAGTTATAGCTATATAGTTTATACAATGATATTTAGTAGCTTGCCCGTAGTAAACCCGCAACTCTGTTCATGATTAAGTATTACGGCACAACATTTTTAGAAAAATAAGTTTTCACTGAAAATTAAAGGCATTATTTTTATGTACAGAATTTTGGACAGAATCATTTACCGTATGAACATAAAAAAAATTTATAATGGATGCGAAACAATGAAATCGGATGTCTCTTCTTTACTGTTAAACCTTTCAACTACAGAAATTAATAACAGCAAGACAATTTCACATGTTATTAAGAAACCACTTAGCGAGCACTTATGCTTATCAGTAGACCTAAAGAACACTTGAAACGCCAAGAATAAAAAAACAAGTGCATGCTAAATTTACATGGTGGTTAGCAAGTGCGAAACAAATTTGTTTGAACACTTTTTAAACTATAATACTACGCTAATATTCAGCGTTTTAGCATCTGCGCAGATAATTAAGTGCCCCATTCAACCGCAAAATTCGATAGAATACATAACAATTTTTTTAACACAAAAACAGATTCTTTTTGATATCAAATGAGTCAGATCCTTTGGCAAAATCTGCGGTTTTCTTAGTACCGGATTGACCGCTATTCACTTGTTGCAATAACCCAAGACATTTCTGCCAAGTATTACCTTAAGTACCCAACAGACCTCTATACGAGTATAAAATAATTTTTAAACAAATAAGAACTGGATATTTTATGGGGCAATGATACAACCAATAAAGGTTATATTATAGAGTTCAGAATAAAAGCAAATACTACAGGAAATTAACGTTACTTTAATGACTATAAACCGGTTCACATAATATTTACATACATGGTTTCTTTCTTTATGTACTTATAATACACAAGTATAACATATAGTTAAAGAAAAATATAGATTTTATATACGATCTTGTAAGAAATAGAGCATGAAGAAAAATTATACACGCGTTTACAAAAAATCAGGGTCGTTCCATGTATGAAGTAATTAAAAACACGAGTTTAAATTTGTTTATTAGTTAATAAAGTAATTTTGTTATGAAATATTTGTTTTTTTCGAGCAAATAAACACGAAAACGTTGCAAATTGTATTAGTCTTAAAACGAAATCGATTAATAATCTAGATGATTTTTTAGCAATTGTTGGTGTTATTAATATTTTGCTCTATGTTATATTGACCAATAGAATAACGTATTTTGGTCGTTTTCGACCAACTAAAATCTGATTATAGAGAAAATACGTGGTGCAGTTGTGTTTCAGGGTTTGTATGTGGTGGATGATCAAATTTTTGCAAAAAAAAAAGTAAGTAATAGCATTTTGTCTTCGAAACATTATCAGTAGTTGATAATAATGTAAAGAAAATTGCGTTTTGGATGATTAATTGTTATTTACGGTGAAACTCAAAATTTGGAACTTATCCGAAAAAAAAAATATGCAAGGACTATAGTCTTTTTGGTTATGGTTTTTGCAATTAAAATAAAATTAAGCTGAATAATTTTCATTTGAGGTATAACCAAGGTGTATTTGAAGTTTAAAGTAGTGATACAACAGTATTTTTTTTAAAATTTTGTTAAAAAAATACAGATACTTATACAGGGTGAGTCACGACGGACGCGTCGGAGTTTTATGGCGAAACGCTTGATATTTTTCAATTTTTGTCGCTGTTAGATTATGTAAGTCAATAAGGGCTACATTTTAAAAATATTTTCAAACATACAGGGTGCTCCAAAAAAGAGTGGCATATCAAAGTTATACTTTTTCTTATGGAACACCCTGTATATTTTTGCATTTTTGGATTCCTCTTTAAATTTAATTAAAAAAATGTAAAAGGTCATATGGGTCTAAAGTTAACCGTTCTCGTGAAAATCGCATTTTCATGAAAATACAGTATTTTCAAAAATTTTCAACATTTAAAAACTTTGAGAAGTCTGAAGAAATTCGCTTGGAGATAAGATTGACAATAGATTATGTAACACTTTGCACCACCTACGTTTTTAAAATATTATACAGGGCGTTTTTTACGCTTGGTCAAACTTGTGAAACTTTAAACATCGATAACTCATTTTTTTTAAATACAACCCCTTATATTTTTTTACACCGTCTTATAGAAAATTAAATTCTCTTTCGAAAACATTAATACTGTTTTTTACCTAAAATTAATATTTTCCGAGATATCGCGATTTTATTGTTAATTATTAGGGCAATGTAATATTTTCGAGTAGGCTACGAAGGTACACAGCGGTAATTTGAAACAATTGAACGAAAAAACAAAAAAGGTTTAGTTTTATCTTTTGCCTACGCATTTTTAACATTTTTTTATAGTGAAGAGGAATCTCACGTATAAATCGAGATTTCTTACAATTATTTATGCATTTATTTATTGGACCAGTATGATAAGATGATTAGTAAATCATATAAACTATTTTTTTTGTATGATACGACACTTTGTTCTACCAAAATGTCTTTGCTTAACTTCTGGTTCCACGCATTTTGCAAACATTGTGTTTCATACAGTGTGCACAATGTTTAATGAAGGTAAGTGTTTATAGTGTCTTAACTAAAATATAAATACACAGAAAATATTTCAAATTGGGACCGTAGTAACTTTAATTGTACATTTATAAAAATATTTCCAGTGATAACTAAAATGTATGTAATAATAATTCAAAAACTTTTGAGACAATCACTCCTAATATGTTGCGTAATGTAAGGCGTTCACTTGAAAAGAGGATCACAATGTGTATTCAAGAGGATGGTCGTCATGTTGAACATTTATTGTACTCGGCTGTTAAATTTTGTTTTTGAATTATTATTACATTTTAGTTATCACTAGAAATATTTTTATAAATGTTCAATTAAAGTTACTACGTTCCCAATTTGAAATATTTTCTGTATTTATATTTTAGTTAACACACCATAAACACTTACTTATATTAAACATTGTGCACACTGTATAAAACACAATGTTTGCAAAATGAGTGGAACCAGAACTTAAGCAAAGACATTTTGGTAGAACCGAGTGTCGTTTTATAAACATACAAAAAAATGGTTTATAGGATTTAGTAATCATCTTATCATACTGGTCCAATAAATAAATGCATAAATAATTGTAAGAAATCTCGATTTAAACGTGAGATTGCTCTTCAATATAAAAAAATGTCAAAAATGCGTAGGCAAAAGATAAAACTAAACCTTTCTTGTTCTTTCTTTCAATTGTTTCAAATTACCGCTGTCTACCTTCATAGCCTACTCGAAAATACTACTTTGACCTAATAATTAACAATAAAATCGCGATATCTCGGAAAATATCAATTTTAGGTATAAAACAGTATTAATGTTTTCGAAAGAGAATTTAATTTTCTATAAGACGGTGTAAAAAAATATAAGGGGTTGTATTTAAAAAAAATGAGTTATCGATGTTTAAAGTTTCACAAGTTTGACCAAGCGTAAAAAACGCCCTGTATAATATTTTAAAAATGTAGGTGGTGCAAAGTGTTACATAATCTATTGTCAATCTTAACTCCAAGCGAATTTCTTCAGACTTCTCAAAGTTTTTAAATGTTGAAAATTTTTGAAAATACTGAATTTTCATGAAAATGCGATTTTAACGAGAACGGTTGACTTTAGACCCATATGACCTTTTACATTTTTTAAATTAAATTTAAAGAGGAATCCAAAAATGTAAAAATATACAGGGTGTTTCATAAGAAAAAGTATAACTTTGATATGGCACTCTTTTTTGGAGCACCCTGTATGTTTGAAAATATTTTTAAAATGTAGCCCTTATTGACTTACATAATCTAACAGCGACAGAAATTGGAAAATATAAAGCGTTTTGCCATAAAACTCCGACGCGTCCGTCGTGACTCACCCTGTATAGTCTTTGGCATTTTAAGTTTTAAATGACAGATTTTTCAACGTTACCTAAACGAACTTAAAAGTGAATAATTAATATTTAGAGTGTAAATAACATGTACGTATAAGTTTAAAGTCAAGTGAGTTTAAAATAAATCGTTTTATACCCGAAAACAGTGCAAAGACTAGGTTTAATTTTATTGCAATCAAGGATAGAATAACGTTTTAAATCGTTACGTTATTGTATAACGTTATTTATTATTTGTTTTCGTTACATAACGTTATAAATAACATTAAAAAAATCAATTATTATGTAACATAACGTTATACTACTATAACGTTACATAAAAATATAACGTTATAAAAATAATTTTTATTTGTAACTCTGAAATTATTTTTGGGGTGTGAATTTAAAAAATTGTACAAAATCAGGTTAAGATATATTATTTTCATTTTCTTTTTTAAAATACAAAAAAAATCTTCTGAAAATAAAAAGAACGCCATATAAAAATTTAGTTTATAGAGAATAACGGTACAAAATAACTATTAATGAAACGTTATTGAATGAAACGAATATTGATATTAATATCGTTACGTTATTGTATTAGAAATTATAGTTGAATCGTTATTATAACGTTATCGGGTATCGTTACGTTACGTTTTCCATCCCTGATTGCAATACCCTTTTTGTTCAAAATAGTAATCGTAAATGTGTTAACACAAACAAAAGACAAGGACACCAAATAAAACCAAACGTCTGTTGCGCTTAGCATGTAACTGAAAACCTTTACACACCCAAGGAAATTTCTATTATAAATCATTGTAAAAGAAACTGATTTACACAAGTTACCACTTCAGTGAAAAATAACCACGCGTCAAAAAAACCCAGAGCGCAATTTGTTTAAAACTTTCGCTTTAAAATAAAGCGTCCACACCAAAATTAAATAAATGCGTGACATTAACACCCAATTAAAACGTGACATGATAAATTTTAACGCGAAAAATTGGCCTGATAATAATGGCATCCGTTTCCATTGTTAACACATGCACTAGGTAACCCACGGTATTGTGATCAAAACCGTGCATATTAAATCTGATTTCTCAATAGCTACTAACGCTCTAGGCACTACGAAAAGAGATGTAAAATGAAGGATACCATTAGTAATTACCAGTAATTACCATGGGCGAGTCAGAGTTTAAACCGTACAGAAAAGGAACGGCTTCATGTGTTAATGCGTAATAAACAGATATGTCTGCTAAAGTGGGCTGAATAGATGGGCAATAAGTAAAATATTGAGCGCAAGCTTATAAACTGCAAAAAAAAACATAACTGAAGAGAATGGTGGATCATTTTGTTATAAGTGTATATGTAGTAGGCATAATATAAAATACGGCCTTTTAAAAATTGCCTACGCATTTTATAAACAGCCGCCAAAACGAGCATCTCGTGTTTTGACTAGGCAAATAATAAAATGCCGGCATAATTGTTTTAATAAAAACAAACTTATTAGCTTCATTCTCATAATTTATTTAAAAAAAAACTTTAAGCAACTTTTAACCTGACCCTCTGTTACTGACCAAATGAATGAGGGCCAGGTTAAAGCTTTCTTTTGTATGAAAATAAACGTATGAGGTTAAGAGAAAGTCATAATTTGCTCATTTTGACGACTTTTTATAAAATGCCTAGGCATTTTATAAAATTCCGGATTTCACATTATGCCTACAACATTCACAAGGTGGCCCATCTAAACCAATCCACCTTGATTTTTACCGTTTAACACATGAATTTATTGTTTTTACTCATGCTTCATTATCGTTAGCGAGGTTGACATTTACCCCAAAAAATTAAATGACAAGAGGCGTTATAAGACACACCATTATAAAGCCTGTTGAATTCTCTTCATCAACGTATTTTTTTGTAATTAATTTCCGAAAAAATGTCTTTCCAAAAGTAAACACAATTCAAAATTACGACAAGACACTGGACTGAAATAGTCATCATTACTTTGAAAACATTTCATTGTCAAACTGTTTTTGTAAGTTTTTGCAACTAAGTGTTTTTTTTTTTAAATTTAAATTCACCTAGACAAAAATTCAGCAATTTTTGATACCAGAACATATAATCGAAGGGGAATTTCAAACTGAGTTTATTTCTACCACTATTTGACTTCAATTTTGCACACGTACTGGCATAAACCATTACCGTAAGAGATGGAAACGGATGTGTTAATTGACGTCTATTGTTACAATTGGCAAACAAAAAATTGTGTATTGTATTAATGCCGGAAAACTGTAAAAAATCTTGTGAACTATGATTTCTTTTTCAGTAACATCAACTTCTGGTTTGCTTGAACTAAAACAATACGTATCTATTCACTTTGGAATTCAAATAAAAATCGTTTTTGCGGTACCGTGACTTTTGTGTGAAAAATCATTGTTCTGTAAATTAATTACTTTTGAAATTACTCTTCAAGGTTTGTTGCAAATTAGAGGTTTCATGTGATCGCCCACTGCTGCGATCGACTTCCGTAACGTTAAAAAATTATTTATTTTTGCTTCATAATTAACCAGCAGATATCAAAAATCTGTGATGAACTATTGACAAAGGAGTGTTGTTGGGCTATAAAGTAGAAATAAACGACAATCAATTTTTTTTTATGAATAACTGTTGAATTAAGGGGTCTCGAATTTGATACACGCTGTATACTAGACTTTCGATTAACCGGATTGGATTACAAATCTTTTCCGGGTATATCAAAAGGCATTGATAAACCAACAAAATATTAGGCAATTACGAAAACCGACAAATTTTAATCAAAACCGATGGATTCTTAATCATTATCTGGAATAATTTTGTTTGACCATTAATCCTCTTCCCGGATAAAGTGCTCTGCGGTTAATCAAGTGTCTACTGTATTATCAAATGCATCATAAATATGATTCAAACCAGGGCTGCGGAGTCGGTAAAAAAAAAGTTGACTCCGACTCCGACTCCTGATAATTTTAGTAGTTCGACTCCGACTCCGACAAAATTAAATACTAAGACATTTTATGATGTGTAATATAAGAAAAAAAAAAGAAATATAAAAAAATTATTCAAAATTTGAGCTTAAATTTTGCGGCAAAGGACCATCTCGCAATGTTTTGTTGTACCCGGAGTCAGAGTCGGTACATTTTTTCTGACTCCGACTCCGACTCCACTGACCAAAAATTCCTTCTTAACTCCGACTCCGACTCCACAGCCCTGATTCAAACTGAATGAAAAATTCTCTAATTTTGGAGCGGTAAAGTCGTTCCATGTTTCCTAAACGACCATCATGTTTTATTTTACCTTATGGTTTACAGTAAGTCAACTTTGGATGTTTAATATAAAAACTGACCCAAATCGTACACTCTCAGCATTTCCAGTAATATAAACAAAAATTGTGTAAACCAAAGGCAGATGTATCAGTACGGATGCATCACCTTTTATGTTAACACAACTCCAGGTGTGTATAAATTACGTTCATCCTTAAGCTTATTATTATGGACGCATGTGAGGGCGGCCCCTCTCAATTTGTTAATTAAAAAAACTAGCAGGCTTACAATAATTATCGCAGCAAGCGCAGGAAGTGCACCAGTAGCTTTGATCAATATTTTTCACGCATAATAATAAGGGAAAAAAACGCGTCTGGGCGCTGAGGATACTCCAGCGTTTAAGCGTATACAAATCACCTATTTTAATGCAGGTGTAATAAAATAGCGGATGTTTCAGTCAGCTTTACGCTACTGCATCGTGATACAAACTGAAATTAGCCATGTTTTGTGATATAACTGAAAAATTGTAAACATCAACACCGCGATATATAAAGACTGGTTGATGGCATTCAAGTCTGAAGTTGAGTGAAGGAGTGTTGTCGTATTGGGTTGTCTAGCACATGTTGGGTGGTTATTATCTTTTACAAAAAGGCTGAAAAAAACTAGTGACGTTAACATTAACCACATAATCGTGCTTCTGGTTATGGTATTTTAAATACTTTTAGAAACGTCCGTAAAAAGTTGCGATAAAATTTAAGATTATTAGTTGGCTAATTAAGAGACCGGATCTGCTCTGCTGCAAAAGTGATAAAGGAACTTATTTAGTAAAATGCGAGACAGACAGTTAAATAATCTGTTTTTATGAATAAAATAAGCATGCGAAGAAATTTTATCGTGAAGAATGAGTCAGCCAAAACCAACTAATTCAGAATGAAAGCGTCAGTATCAATCGATTGATCTAATTAAAAATGTAAAAAACGCGATTGGAATACTTTTAAATCAAGATTAACCTCTGTTTCTTTAGTTATTTAATAGATATTTAAAGAATTGGTGGACGATATTTGCATTTTAAAGAAAATTCTTTTAACACATTATAAAATTTCTAGAAAAACTTCGTGTATTGATATTTAGTTATAATCTGATAATCAATATAAATTAACAGGAAGTTTGAAATTCGATTTTAAACATGGGGATCTCGCTTATTATAATAGCTCCAATATAGGTTTTAATTCAGCGGAAAATACGATTTTTGAAAATGGTCTATAACTCCGTTGGAGTCTTGGAGTATACCTACAATATTTTAAATGTGTAAAAACATTGCCTAAGCAACTTCTTCAGCCGAATCGGATGGTAATCCTGAAGTTTCCTATGTGGATTAATTTTTGTTGTTTGACAACCAACTTTATTTATTCTTATGGTCGCAATTTTTGCTATTTATACAGGGTGAGTCATTAGTGGCGGATCGGTCGATTGTGGCTAAACGGTTTGAGATAGAAAGTTGATTCAAACGGTATTCCATACAGTTTTTTCTTCCGAACAGGATAATAATATTTTGAAATATACAGGGCGAGTCACCTCTCTGGAACCAATAGCAACTTTTATATTTCAAATGCAACACCCAATTTTTTATTTAATATTCTTGACCGTCTTCATTTTAGCTTTACATCGCTATAAAATAGTACAGGTTTTTATGCGGCCTTGTCACTAAAAAAAAATAATTTTCAAAATGTTTCAAGGTTTTAAGTCTTTATTTAAAAAATTCTCCTGAAGTCATTTTTCGAAGCACAGAGTTGTAATTTGGTAAGGACGTGCAGAAAACATTGCTCTATTAGCTCGATACGAAAAAGTTTGAATCACACATACATATTCATAAATAGGTGGCAACTTTCCTGATTTTCAAAAGCTCGTAATTCAATTTTTTCAAATGCAGACCCCTGTATTTTCTTGTCATCGAATTCGTCTTTAAGAGAGCTTCATTTTTTGTTAGGTATGTCCTATACCCAAATCTCATACTTTTCGAGATATTCGACATATTTTTTTTCCTAATCGTTATTAAAGCAAATAGGATGCCGTGGAAATCGAAAAAGCTGACTATTCACTTCACCGTCAAAAATTTGTCATTTATTTCTTGAATTATAGCATTTCCATGCCTATGTGCATGTTAATCAAAATGTGCGTAAATCCTTGCCACCAGCAATGGATTTCTTTCGCCTTCTCTCAAGCAATAAACCATATCAATTTGCTCTTGTAAAGTGAAATTAATTGTGGAAATGCCATAATTCAAGAAATAAATGACAAGTTTTTGACGTTAGTGAAGTGAACAGTCAGCTTTTTCGATTTCCACGGCATCCTATTTGCTTTAATAACGATTAGGAAAAAAAAATATGTCGAATATCTCGAAAAGTATGAGATTTGGGTATAGGCCATACCTAACAAAAAATGAAGCTCTCTTAAAGACGAATTCGATGACAAGAAAATACAGGGGTTTGCATTTGAAAAAATTGAATTACGAGCTTTTGAAAATCAGGAAAGTTGCCACCTATTTATGAACACCCTGTATGCGTGATTCAAACTTTTTCGTATCGAGCTAATAGAGCAATGTTTTCTGCACGTCCTTACCAAATTACAACTCTGTGCTTCGAAAAATGACCTCAGGAGAATTTTTTAAATAAAGACTTAAAACCTTGAAACATTTTGAAAATTATTTTTTTTTAGTGACAAGGCCGCATAAAAACCTGTACTATTTTATATCGATGTAAAGCTAAAATGAAGGCGGTCAAGAATATTAAATAAAAAATGGGGTGTTGTATTTGAAATATAGAAGTTGCTATTGGTTCCAGAGAGGTGACTCACCCTGTATATTTGAATATATTTTTATCGCCTTCGGAAGAAAAAACTGTATGGAATACCGTTTGAATCAACTTTCTATCTCAAACCGTTTAGCCACAATCGACCGATCCGCCACTAATGACTCACCCTGTATAATCAAGTAAAAAACAAATCGACCTGGGAAAAATTAGTGACTACTGGCTACCATCTGATCCGGCTTAAAAAGTTGCTTAGACATTTTTTTCCACATTTGAAACATTTTATGGGCAATTTTCAAAAATCGCATTTTCCAGTTTTTCCCAATTTTCTTGGATACCGTTTGAGATAATTTTAATTTCTCTTCGGATTATTAATGAGCACCAAATTAAGCAACTTTGCCAAATAAAAAACTACACTCTAGCTATTATAATAAGCGAGCCATAAATGTTTAAACGTCTGGTATATAAGTTTATCAACAAATTTAATAGTTTCTTTTTGAAGAATCTAAACCAGTTTCGAGATTCTTACCCATGAAGGGGCGAAAGTGTCGGATCTAGCCTTCAAATAGAGGGTCTATTCATATATAAATAACAGCAACTTTTACGAAAATACATTATATTTTTATATTAGGTCTTTCGAAGTAAAAATTAATTGGTGAGTAGTAAAGTTTAATGAATTTTCAGACCAGACTGTAGGACGTTAAAACTGATTGACGCTGTCAGCAGTTTTTGAAATCGATTTTAAATATTTAATTTGCAGTTTACAGGCTTTAAAAAGTTTTGATTTCATCTTGGTGACTTTTAAAGGTAAATATTTTTTAAATCCCTCACACCCTACGCAGTCAGGTGTAGGCAAAGCAAGATTTTTCTAAAACTTTGCTCTTTTAAACCAGTGCGTGTCGAAATTAGTATAATATTGCAAACAAAAATCTTCATTACCAGTAAAACTAAGTAAACCGTGTTTTTAAAACAGTTTTTTTTATAAATATAACAATATTTGTTTACAGTAATTGCACGATTTCCAATTTTTATTGTTTGTTTTAAAGCAAATCTTCAACGTATAAAGAAAACAGTCCCAATAAAACTTCTATAAACAAATTTGCGTCAATAAAGTAAAACAGATTAACATACAATCGAATTAATTATCAGTATCGGATCCAAAATCGGTGTTGAAGTTTAAAAAAACTACTACAGATTCGTGTGGGGTGGAACCAATAAAAACTGGGCCTAAATGTGTCAAAACTCACATGGGAATTTTATTTATCGACGCCAGTATAGGTACATAAAAGTGGTGTTACTATATTTAGAATCGTGGCGCAGCCCTCGCCCCAAGTTTTTCTACCTGAACTTCAATAATCACTCGCGAAGCAGCTACAGCAAGAATACAAATTAATGGTATAACACTAGGTGGTTGTGGTTCAACCTGTTTTTGATATATTACGGGCAACGGGCAAGAAATTTTGCCGTCAAGGTAACAACCGTATTAGGAAAATTAACTTATTTACTAAAACAGACTTCTTACAACTAACAAAAATGCGGCGGTGACGGTTGATGACTAACATTTAAAAGAAGAAAGAACATCAACTCGTCCACATTACGTCCAACTAGTAGACCAGTCAGACTATTATAATGAGAAGGCTATCAGGAAATATACTGGGTGTGCCAAATACAATAACAGATTCCGAAATGAAAGTTT
Organism: Elmis aenea; assembly: GCA_947652605.1. Taxonomy (NCBI): domain Eukaryota; kingdom Metazoa; phylum Arthropoda; class Insecta; order Coleoptera; family Elmidae; genus Elmis; species Elmis aenea. The sequence goes on from OX393577.1 coordinate 13,145,220, forward strand.
TACTGCTTCTACTATTAGCAGGTTTGAATTGAACAAAAAAATAATCGAAATGATGCCGTAAAAATAAATATCGCGGATCACATTTCTAAAATTGTTTTATTAATCTCTCTTCTTGTCTTTTGCGTTAACGAAGTCTCTTGTTTTTGTTTATCCTGTGTGTAGACTACCTACTCTGATTTAGGTACGAGAAGTTTTTGGTGAAGACCACACCACGATTCTACCATAAAACTAATGCAGGTCTAGACAACTATTTTAAATCTTTAAACGTCGTGTCCTCAAGACAAGCAGGTGTTAGATAAACAAACTACACGATTACACTTAAGAAAGAAATAAAGATAAAACTAAGCTTGAGTAACTTTGACAACGTGATCGACAGACTCCAAATATAATGTGTCAGTGTAACATACACCGTGGCGATATCTCGTTAACTAATTGTTTATGTTCATGAACGTGGGATGCTGTTTAATCGGGCAGTTCGCTTGGCACATTTCCTTATTTCATATTCATAAATTCGTGTAGTACTACAGTGATTATTATTTAATATGTAGATTAATAAAGTGTGGAATTTTACACTTCAAGGTGTTTTAAAATCGAGGCTCAAAAATATGTTGCCCATAACAAAAAAATAAGTTGACGATGGTCTGAATTGGACGAAACGTCTGGATACGGAATCCAATTACATCAGTGTATAGAGAATCAAAGTTCCTTTAAGCAAAAAATTTCAATTAACAAATCGAAAATTAATTAGAAAATAAGGATCGCGTAGGTACTGGAAAAACCCAAATTTACTTGAATGTTCATATACGAATTGGTAATATTGTCTTATTTTATAATTGTGTTTTGTTCTAATTGGGTTAGATATCAGTCATTTATTAAGCCTCTATTAATAAAGTTCATTTTACAACACTGATTGTGCTTTTTCCTTTATTAAAAATATGTTTTACAATTAAAAGAAAGGCCAAATTTTCATCAGTATAAAAACGGTACAAATTGAAAATCAGTTGGTAAAAATCGTCAGATATTAATGAGTACAATTGGTGAGCCACTTGTAATTTTTCTGTGCAAGGTTTGATAATTTTTTGGTAATTTATTAGTATCTAGCTGTTAAGCAAAAGTTTAGCTACATTTGGCAATTATTGGCTCTAATTTGTGCACAAAATCTGGTAACTGTGCGATATACTTTAATAAAAAGAAATTTAGAATGTAAAATGCTTACACAAGTAGCAATGAAATAAACCTTTTTCGATTAAAATTGACTTTTACTCAAACTCATTAAAAAAAATACACAAAAATCCATGGCCAGTTTATCATAATTATTGTAGTGAAAATAGTAGATAACGTTTAATTTATACAGAATTAAACTGCTTTAAATTTAAAAAACCGTTTACCTTATATATTGTGCATTTATGTGTTCTAATTTCTATAGTTTCGTGTAGCTTTTTACGTAAAAATGATTACGAAACGACATTAATGTAAAACTCTTATAGGAATTAGATCGGAAATGCATGTGACTTGATAAATACTAGAATTATTAACGTGATTCATTTATGTATTGTAAATAAGTTTATTAGTATCCTACCATGATACAAGAAAGGGTACAAAAGGGATTGTTCTAACTATAAAGGAATAATATTAATGAGTGTACCAGGGAAAATACTGACAAGAGTAATGGAAGGCAGATTAAAAGCAAAAATAGAAAGCACACTAGAATAATCCCAATACGGTTTCAGAAGAGGAAGGAATACACAGGACCCAGTCTTTATATTAAGACAAACAATAGAAAAGAGCTTAACAAAAACAAGGACATATGTAAAGGGTCTTTTAATAAGGACGCCCAATTTTAAAATGTAAATAAATCAAGTTGTGTGTGAGATTTCCACTCAATTTTTTTTTTATTTAAAAGTATATTTTATGGCATTAAGTGTGGAATATAACGTCGTTCAAATGTCCACCGCGGCTTTGCTTGGTGGCACGTATTCGGGAGGTCCAATTTTCATTGACTTTGTCGCATAAATCTGGCTTAATTTGCTGGATGGCGTTTGTTGTATTGACTTTGCGGGCGTCTATTGTTTGCGGTTTATTCGCAAAAGACTTGCGATTTAAGATAGCCCCAAAAGCAGAAGTCTAAAGGCATTAAATCGCACGATCTCGGTGGCCAGTTCACGTCACCGTCGCGCGAGATAACCGTGCCCTTAAATCGCTCGTTCAGAATGTCCCTCGTGGCATGTGCTGTGTGGCACGTAGCGCCGTCCTGTTGGAACCACATGTTATCGGTATTCATATCATCCAGTTTAGGCCACAAGAAGTTGCTTATCATCGACCTGTAGCGCTTGTCGTTGACGGTTATGGCATTGCCAGTTTCGTTTTGGAAGAAGTACGGACCCATGATTCCGCCAGACCAAAATTCGACCAAACAGTGACTTTCTCGGGATGCATTTGGTGCTGGTGTATCTGGTATGAATTGGTATCGCCCCAAATCCGACAATTTTGCTTGTTCACATATCGAATAGTCAACTCGGCAGGACGGTTGTAGCGAGGATAAAAATCACGTATTGCTCGGAAAGTTTCTCGAACGGAGCAGTAACTTTGATAATAAAATTTGATGATTTGCAGACGTTGTTTAACGCTATAACCTTCCATGGTAATTTGCCGTACACTACTAAACAATTGACAACAAATTTGACAGATGTTACTTTAAAAAAATGGCTGCTATAACCTGACAAAGTTCGAGCGTCCCTGTTGAAAGACCCTTTACATACATCCATGTTTTATAGACTTGGAAAAAGCATTCGATGAAACCAAAAGAAAATACGTATGGAGGGGCCTAACAAGGAAGGGAATGGAAATAGAAACAATCGACATAATAAAAGCGATGTACGAAAAACCAGTAAATATTGTAAGAACACAAAATGAAGAATCGGAAGAGTTTGAAACAAAAGAGGGCTTAAAATAATGATGCGTGCTCAGCCCATTATTATTCTCAGTAGTTATAGATGAGGTAATTAAAGATATAAAACAAAAAATGAGACCGTTTTACCTAGGTAACTGAAAAATGAAAAAAATAAACATAACGGAGCTAATGTTCGCAGACGACATGGTCTTAGTCACGGAAAGAGAAAAGAATCTGCAACATAATCTAGAAACTCTAAGCCAGAAATTGGAAAAAATTAATATGAAAATATATACCGAAAAAACTAAAACTATGATCGGTTCAACAGAGAACAACAATTTAAATAGGCTTAGCTTGGAACAGCTTTAAATATTTAGGAGTCATCACAGAAAAAAACGGAGGAATGGACAAGGACATAAGCGAAAGGACAGGAAATGTGGGAAGAATATTTAACAGTTTAAGAACCACATTTTTTTTTGGAAATAGAGAAGACCCAAAACGAACAAAAGTGGAAGTGGTCAAAAAGGTAGTAACTCCGGCAGCAGAAATGCGATTTCTAAGAAAAATCCAAGGAAAAACAAAAAAAGATAGAATAAGAAGAACAATAGATAGAATAGAGAACAATTAAAGATAAAATCAGTTGTAACAAAAATACAAAAAAGACAGCTGGGATGGTTGGGTCACATTTATAGGATGAAAGAAGAAAGGTTAACCAGAAAAGCGTATGAAGCAAGATCACAGGTAAAAAAACAAAAGAGGTAGACCGAGAAAAACCTGACAAGACGAAGATAAAAAAACAGCAACGGATAGAAACATCAAATGGAAAGACACAAAAAAGCTAGCACACGACAGAAAAACATGGAAAAAAGTCAGGACAACACAACTCAACAGTCCTACACCTAACAGTAGAAGGACTCGTGACTAAATAAATAAATAAGTTTATTATGATATTCAAGAATCACTTATTTAAAAAAAAGGATCTTTTGTAAAAATGATAGATGAGTTTTCAGATCTTTGTCACTTCGTCAAACAAACAAACTACCGACAAAATTATTTAAACTGATATAACATTTCTTTATGCTTTATAAGTAGGTACTGAAAATTTCTAATTAAACTCGTTTATTTTCAAGGGGTGATTTTTCAGCTTAACACAAGATTACATTTAAAATAAATTACTTGAAATAACAAAACATTTACAAGCTGCTTTTAATTGGTTTTCGTGTCTTGATTAAAAACTTACACTTATGGTATTCTTTTGTGTTATAGGCGTCTGTGGTCAGACGTTTCTCTGCCTGTCAAGTTAATCAACAAGATAATTGAATCACCACTCACTCTGCATTTTTGTTACAAAACAAACTACGATAAACTAATCCTTTTGTTTAAAATGCGGCACGTTAGAGCCCGTGTGAATCACACGATTTTCCTCAGATAACGATGATACAACTATATCCGACTTATTAGATTATTACGGTGAACATTCAAGTAATAAAGGGACCTGCAACATGATTTAGAAGGCTCATAACTGTGATTCAACACTACCACGAATAACTTATTGTAAAACATTTATCTCCAAGGCTTTCCGTTCGTTTTGAAACGCAAATTATTCGAAAGCAAAATCACCAGCAAATATGTTTTAAAAGTTAGTTAGAATAAATAACGAACTCGTTATATGTGATAATTAGTAGGCCTTGAGACCGACCGGCTAGAAATAGGCAGGTGCATGGTTAATCTCGTACATGGACACAATTTATTTACCTGCATCATCTACAAGAATGCTTTAATGCACTTAAGTTATTTAAGAACATCAAAATATCAAAAACTGTTTACAATTTTAGATGAGCCTACTTCCTGTTACGAGGAAAAAATGCATATTTTATTTCTGGCTGCAGCGAGGCGGGAGTACTACAAGAGAGACCATGCTACTGGTTCGTTTGTTCTCTTTGGCGTAGCCGTTGAGGATTTTAGGCTACAGATGAGAGTGTTTTAAGTTGAATGAATACATCTAAGCGTAGCACTTTGGTCGGTGATCCAGACAAAGTGGGCGAGTTAAATTAAGGTTTTAAATGACCCGTTTAATATTATTAATTATTTAACGTATGAACGAATGCTATGGAATTAACGTGGCCGCTAAGTTGCGTGTAAAATGTGATTGTTTACAACGAAACGGTTTCGTATTACATGAACGAGCGATAGCAATAACCTCAATAAATAATATTTGGCTTTCATGCTATGTAATAGGCAGCAACGATTGGCAGTTTAATAGATATGCCATCTTATCTACTCATTTTTTGATACATAATCAACATAAGGCTGTACCTAATGTTCCAAATATTGTAACAGACTGAAATATCAAATATATTTTATATTCTGAATGGCAGTAAAAACTAAAAACTAAAAACTGCATACAATGAAATCAAAATATTGGCCAAATGTGTACACCAATTTTTGCCAATATTTTTATACTAATGTAATATATTATTATTATTATTATTACATTGTCGACGTTTAACTTAATTTTTGCACGATATACAAATTAAAAAGGAAAAATGTGTAAATACTTCAATAAAAAATCATACACTTTGAAATAAGAAAATTACCACTGCTTTGTGATAAAAAAATAGTTATTTATGTATCAAGGCCAAAAAGTGTCCGCGTCTGGTTTGCTGGCCGAGACGTAGTCGAGGCCAGCAAACAGACAAGGCCGAAAAAGTACGTTTTGGACGAGGTGCATATTACATTTTTTGTGCGATCGAATTAAAAACAATTTAAATTTTTAGTAATTTTCAAAATTATAGGTTAGAAACTACGTGACATTCTGTCACTGACAGATGACGGCGTATGTACTGCATTACCGGCCCTCTCCTTAGCAACGGCCGTAAAAGTTACTTTTTCGGCCGTTGCTAAGGGTAACGGCCTGAAAAGTAACTTTTACGGCCGTTGCCAAGGATAGGGCCGGTAATGCAGTACTTTATGGTTGCTAACGCGTCCGTCAAACAGCTGTTTTTAGTACGATCGCACAAAAAAATGTTTATCTGTTTGTCAACTTATTATATAATCTTGAAAAAAGAGTCTTGTAGCTTTATATGTATTTTTATCAAAACGTTGCGAAGTTGTAGCATGTAATTTTTTTCTCTTCGTGAAATAAGCCACATTTTTAAATATGTTCTATACATTCTTATACTAACGAACAAAGGTTTAGTAAATAAATGGAAACATTTACTTTTTCAAAGCCCTCTTTGATTTTTTGAAAGACATAGGTTCATATTTCTATATTTTTTCAACAAAAACTACTAACACTACATGTGGCAACCAATATTATCACTGATAAAAAGTTTTTATAAGGCTTCATACATCTAACTATGGTTGCAATTTAAAAAATCTAACCAGGTAAGGTCACAATATGTTGTCGCTAAAATCTGATCAAAGCTGTGTTTATTGCATCAAGAACATCAAAACTAAATGTTCTGCACAATTGTTCGTGCCACTGGCCATTTCCTACGGAAAAAATAGGGGAAAAACTGAAAAGTTGAATAAGAAAGGTAATTTTTGCGAACGCGTTGGCCATGAAACCGTCAGAGATAAAATCGAAATTCTTCTATTTACCAATGCGCGCATCCTTTGCAAGTCAAATGGCGCACAGTTTTTGAAAAAAATCTTGAACGGTTCCGGAGAAAAACGTCAAAAACGAAACCCCTGCAAAAGCGCTATGATTTGAGAAGTTGTATAACTAAATCTATTCGACTTGTATAGGAGTTTAACATAGGGGACACCGTTTTTACAAGGGCCTCGTTTTTCGCGTTTTTTTTTCCCGGAACCGTTTAAGATTTTTTTTAAAACTTTGCACCATTTTACTTGCGAAGGATGCGCGCAATGGTAAATAGAAGAATTCCGATTTTATCTCTAACGGTTTCATGGTCAACGCGATCGCAAAAATTACCTTTCTTATTCAACTTTTCAGTTTTTCCCCTATTTTTTCCGTAGGAAATGGCCAGTGGCACGAACAACTCTGCAGAACATTTAGTTTTGATGTTCTTGATGCAATAAACACAGCTTTGATCAGATTTTAGCGACAACATATTGTGACCTTACCTGGTTAGATTTTTTAAATTGCAACCATAGTTAGATGTATGAAGCCTTATAAAAACTTTTTATCAGTGATAATATTGGTTGCCACATGTAGTGTTAGTAGTTTTTGTTGAAAAAATATAGAAATATGTATGATCGCAACAATTACCTTTATTATTTAACTTTTCAGTTTTTCCCGTTTTTCCGAAGAAAATGGGCAATGGCACGCATAACTCTGCAAAAGATTTAGTTTTGATGTTTTTGATGCAATAATAAACACAGCCTTGATTAGATTCTAGCGATAACATATTGTGACCCTTCCTTGTGAGATTTGAATTTTTTTCCGAAAATAATAATAACAAAAGTATTAAAATATTTGCATGATTGGAAAAAAAATGGTATTTGATTTTAATTTTAAACCATACTTGTACCTTTTGAAAAATAAGTGAATAACACAATTTGAACACCCTGTATAACACGCGGCAATGATTGGCAGTTTAATAGACACAACGTATTGTTGAAAGTGTTCATTAACTTTTTTTTTACAAAAAAATTGACGACGGCAATTAAAAAAATAATTTGGGAATAGTTTGTATGTACAACCTATGTTTAAAAATTACTAGCAGATGGCTAAAGTAAAAGTAAATTCAATTTATTCATATAATTGATAAGAAAGTTATGTTAGATTGATTGGATCACGACGAAATTTCACTTCTGTCACATCTCTTTTAATTTTAAGGAGATACATATATCAACTACATTAAATATTTTAATCAACAAATTATAAATTTACAACAGTAAGGACAACCTGATTTTAATGAACTAAAAATCCATGCTGTAAACGAAAATTGGTATATTATGAAGCGTTTTTGGGTGGTTTTAAATACAAAATTAATTATGCACAGGGTCTTTCTTTCATCTGCAATCTCAAATTTTCTGCCAGTTTAAAAATGTGTCCAATAAATAATTACACTACATGTTGACAATTACGCTATTTATATAAAAACAATCTAAGCAAAAAAAGCGTTATTTAGCTTAAAAGCTTGGTATAAAACACGTCGACAACTTGGTAACGTATCTTTTTATATCTAAATTTTATTTTTAACGTATTTTATCTGTGATATTTTATCAACGTTATTTACTCCAGCTGAATGTAATGTGTATGCCTATAAATTTAGATGTTAAAGATCCGATTCAACAATTTTAATGTATTAAAATGAAACTATATATAAACGACACAAAATGAAAAGTTTTCAAAAAACCTTTCAGTTATATTTTCTGGAGGAATCTTTAATTTTACACTTTTGAGCAGCATTAGCCATTGCTAATATGCTAATAAGTTCTAAATAATAGTTATTACTTATTATCGACGAAAATTAAGCTAATGGGAATTCTCGAGCTTTAGAAATTCCATAAACAACAAGTAGAAATCAATATCAACTTAACTTTCTCCAAGCAAATTAAAGTGTATTTCGTAGGAGATAATATTTAATAATTGGATGCTAACTTTTGGTTATATTTCGTTCGTGCTTCTACGACAGTTAGATGGTCGTTAAAGCCCGGAATTTTGGTATTAAAATACATTTCTCAGAAATTATTTGTCGAGTTACCGTTAATCTTGTTCAAATACATTAATTTTGCAGCAGTACAATAAAATTTGCAAGATTTTTATTTGCAAATCGTTGTAAATGGTGTGGTTGCAGTGTACCTTCATGTTTCTTAAACAAGTTTTTTAGTAAATAGAATGAAAATCTTGAATATCAGGAATTAAAAATGGGTTGGTAACGAGAACTTGGTCGCATGAAAAAAATCTGTACATCAAATGCTAAAAATTACCCAAAAGTTTTCTCCAAAATATACCAATATAGCGTTTTAAAAACTTTTCGAAATGATTAATCTCCATTAAATTTTTTCATGTTTAAACATCTAATATACGAGTTGCAAATTATTGAGTAATCTACTCAACCATGAAAAAATACAGTGTAGAAGCTGTTTTAATAACAAAAAACTAACAATACTATGTTCTTCAATAAAGAAATTATCGGTTTCTAGAAGCGTTCTTTCTTGTTGTCTTATCATGAATGCAGTCGCAGTAGCCTATGATTTATTATGGCCGGTTATACAAAAACTCAACAAAAACCTCACTAACTTAGAGGTCAAAACCCTATCTCAACCTTTGCCTCCGTTTATTTATTTCGTTATGAGACACTTCAACTCCCTGTTAGGCATAACTGTTATAAAAATATTAGGTCTGCATGTAATAATAGCATCACAAATTTGTGACACAGCCAACTAGACTATCTGGTGGCTAAACGTTGACTCAAACACTTTCATTTTAACTTCGCGAAATACTTGTCTTCGCCGCTCTTGGTATTCTCAAGTTATTAATAGAAGTCCCGAAGAAAAGTGAATGTTTTATACTGGAAACGCAACGAGGTGGCGTTCTTTACACATCTAGCGTGCTTTGTGTGGCCTTAATTAATGGATAGTTCTTTAAGAAACGTTTCCGTTTCATTGATGTTATAAGTAATGAAAAAACTCTGTTTTTATAGGGATTTTTCAGTGATTTAAGCTTGCGGAATAGTGAAGAAGCCACTGGAATATTATCACAAAGAAGTGTGGGGTAGCTGTTTGTAATAACGCTATTTTTAGCGGTCGTAATAGTAGGCTGGGATAAACTGCAATGCTTCTTTTCTTAACGCAAAAAGAAGATTCTTCACGGTTTAAGTAGAAAATTTTAAAATAATGAAACAGTGGAGTCTTTCATTTGTTTTTATTAGTTTCGCGTTATATTACAGATGTTCTTGTTTTTATACAAGCTTATTCTGATTGTTGAGTTGATTTATTTTTAAAATTTTAAAATCCACGTGGGATGAAACTTTTTTTTATTATATATAAATATATTTATTTAAAATATCACTCATTAGCTGATAAAGACGAGTTTTTGAACAGATTTTTGCTTATTTCCACAGGAGAGTCTTTGTAAAGATGATAAGTGATTTATAACTTAAGTATTTATAAAATAAATTTCTTAAATAATTTAAGTATTTGTAAAACAATTTTTTTTATGACGACAATCTTGCAGAAATGCTTTTAACTAGTTTAGACGCCCGTATAGCATTTCAACAAGAAATCGTTCATAAAAACTTATTAATAAGTAAATCACTGAAATAATTCAAGCATTTTTGTATGTATTTTATTAACTGTAAAAAAAAAGTTGAAACCAACAATTTTTTTTTATAGGGTGATTGAAATTCGAGTTTAAGCATGGGGATCTCGCTTATTATAATAGCTAGAGTAGGTATAGGTTTAAATTTAGCAAAGTTGCTAAATTCGATGCTCATTAATAATCCAAAGAGAAATTGGAAATATTTCTAACAGCATATCCCGTTTTTCTTTATTAATGTTCTTTTTGCGAATTTATTAATCTAACAAGTAACAGGCTTTCAAAACTTTTAGTTTGTTGATTGGTTGTCACGAAAACAACATAAACTACAACGACCGGCCTACCTGATTTATAATGGTTATTGTTTAAAACTTTTTTTTTTAAATTTGACAATGAAAGAAGAAGTAAAATACCATGTGTGATACATCAATGGATTTAGAAAAATAAATGCCATTTGATTATGTAAATAGCAAAAATTGCGCCCATAAGAAAAAATAAAGTTGGTTGTCATAACACAAAAACGAATCGATCTAGGAAAAATTTGTGACCACCATCCGATTCGGCTTAAAAAGTTGCTTCGGCAATGTTTTAACACATTTAAAATACTCCAAACGAGTTATAGACGATTTTACAAATCGTATTTTCCGGTTGTTCCTAATTTTCTCGGATACCGTTTGAGATATATCCAATTTCTCTTCGGATCATTAATGAGCATAAAATTTAGCAACTTTGCCAAATTTAAACCTATACTCTAGCTATTATAATAAGCGAGATCCCCATGCTTAAACTCGAATTTCAATCACCCTGTATACTCGTATTTTGAGTATTATGAACACAGTATTAATTTATATTTTGTTTCTTTTTGCGTTTGCAACGTGGAACAGACATTTGTGAAAATATAATTTAATTAACGTTTGGGCAATTAAAATTGATAAAAATAAAATGAAAAATGAGGTTGCTTAGGTATATTTAAGAAACGTTGGAATTTCAAGTTCATTTTTAAACAGCAAAGTATACGAATATTTACATTTCCTTGGCCAACTTTTATCGGCAATATATGCTAGTATTTTCAGCTGTTTTCGTTGTTTATCCAGTTACACATTTAAGATTCATTTATTTTTATAAAGAACGAGATAAGACAGTTTCATTTCAAGATTTATTAGATATAAATCGTGCAATGACGAAAGTTAAGAAACTAAGGACCGACTTCATAACCCTGGGTTAAACTGTTTAGACCAGGTTTAACCCAGGGTTATGAAATCGGTCCTTAGCGTCTTAACTTTCGTTATTGCAGATTTAAATCTAATGAAACTTGAAATGAAACTGTTGAAACCAGGTTTAACTCAGGGTTAATGCCAGAGTTAGCGTACCTATATGCAATCCGGCCTAATTTTATTTTAATTCGGTCTAATCGACGACTGCAGGTGACGAACTTTTAAACCTGGCTGAACTTAGAAGATTGTTTTGGGATTTATAATTAATTATAACAGAATAAATGATCTTTTGGCGTTGTAAGTTGTAAGTAATAATGAACAAAACCTAGAATTTCATCCGAATTATCGCCTAAAACCATTTTAGTTCGGCCCTAAGTTAAGGTAATGAACATTCATTTGCATTCCTATGCAGGGTACGTAAAAGAAACTCAACTTTTAATTACTTTTTACTGCTATTAGGTCATACTTTTATGACTGAAATTAAAAAATTAAAAGTTACTCAACAAATTTCATAAAAAAAGCAACTTCAAGCGCATCAATTAAACAAAATACGAAGTTAAGAACAAGCTCCAACAAAGCTAATTTAATTCTCCTTGATGTAGGTCATTTTAAAAAAATGTTTAGCAACATCTGCTTCAATTACGCAATTAAACTTTAAATAACAATTGAAACACGTTACCAAATTGCGCACACGCCATGAGAAAACAAAAAATAACCCATGCACTTGCATATTGATTACATTCTGATGCATAATAATTGGTACGAAGTTGTTTAATTTACATTTAAGATAATAAAGTCATCGGAGATAACATAATATTTAATTTTTACGAATGAAACAAGTAGGCATTGCATTGGGTCACGGTCCATGACATTATTATTGACCTTTCACACGAGCTATTAAGATAATAGACGCCGAATCTGACACCGTCAGTATTAATCGCCCTTATAACTTAGTAAATAAGGACTATAATGAGCGGTTCAATAACCTCGATATAAAGATGGCCTCGATGAACCGGAAACTCTTAGAACTTCCCATTTTAATTAATACTGCACCCGTTTTGTATCAGTGTTGTTTCCCTACGCAGTTAATTTATGTTAACTACTACACCTTGTTCATCTTCCACACTGCATAACAATGCAGCTATGCAACAAGCAGTAACTCAAAGATGGTTTTTATTTTTAGTCAGAACCGTAATTGAATGATGTACCGACTGTGAATAATCGCCTGGGGCTTATGTTACATTAAAAAAACTGCGTTAAATATAATATAGGGGTTGGTGTATGATAATGGATTAAGTTTGTCATCAGGGTGGATGGGCGATGCATTTAGCCCAAGTTTATTTTATAGCTAAAAATATCGGGTGGCTATGCACGCATACGGGTTTGATACAAATAAATACTTAAAACGGAAAAAGGGGGGCTGTATCCGCTTTTGATTTCGATTATTTTCCTTCAATTGTTTGTTTAACACAGTTGATAGAGGAAACAGTTGTTTACAAGTAATTGTGTTACAACTTGGAACATGCTAGGGTAATACATTAATTATTGTCTCGAGTGTAAAAAGCGTGTCTTGGATATAGAGGTCTGAATTTTTTCTATGTGATAATGATTCACGTCAAAAAATTATAAAACACAATCCGACAAGTTATAAAATTGCAATTACTACAGCGATCGATCGTGTTTAGTTTAGTCAAATATAACGATTTTGTGAAAAATAATAAATAACTTTTAAACATTTTTTTTCCGAAAATGTTCCTATGTAAGCTTATTTTTTTAATGCACTATCGGATTTAGAGTTTAATTTTTTATCAGAATCAATAAAAAATAGTATACCATGTAGTTTCAAAAAAAAAGTTGACTGTAAGACTTTTGTGTAGTTTTAATTTTTTGAATCAATAGCTAACTTCACGTAACACCTGTTGGCATCAAAAACGAAAATTTTTATTTACTGAAATCTGATGGGCACGGTGTATAGGTTTTGAAAAATTTTGCAAGAACGGCATTTTGTAAAAGTTTAAAGTATTCAAAAAAATAATAAAATATAATTATCTGTGTGACAACCTTTTTTAAATTACTTTTTTAAACATTCTAACTATTTATCAATAATTTGTTACCACTGAAATAAAATCAAAAACATTTTGCTCGATTAAAAAAAAAAAAACGTACAGGGTTGTCCAAATTTGATGGGATTACATAAGTATCTCGCTTAATAGTCAAGATAGAGAAACGGTTAAATTACCAAAAATGTGCAGTGTTTTAAGACGAAATCAGAACAGTTCTCAAATATATTCTATCATTTCCGTTTTTTTTGTTGTTGTTGTGTTTTTACAGCCTACTTTTTGTTTCTCATTTTAAAAAAAGTAAAAAACCTTTGTAACTTGCGTATTACGGAAATTAACATCAACCCTTATATATTTGGACAGGAAAAAAATAAGGAATTTAAATAGGTCATAGTCAACTATAGATTAAATTTTAAAAAAAAAAAAAAAACGAGTTTGTATCATAACTTTTTAACGGCAAGCGTACATTTTTTTTAGTACTATCAAAGTCTACATAAAAATATCTAAAAATAATCTTCATAAACTTTTTCGATATTTAAAACAATAAGGGAGATATGACACATTATAAATATAACAAAAAAAAAACAGTTTCTCTTTAATAACTCAAAAACCGGATATGATAGAATATTTTTAAAAACGGTTCCGAGTTTGTCTCAAAAAAACTGCACATTTTTGGTAATTTAACAGTTTGTCTATCTTGACTATTAAGCGAGATGCCCATGTAATCCCATCGAATTTGGACCACCCTGTACATCACATATTTTAGTCCGGACGGAGGGAATTTTAACAAAAAAATGCACATGCTGAATTATCACTCGTCACAAAAATAAGGGCGCCAGTCAGATGTTTATATTTATATTGAATAAGTTCACTAAACTAACAAAATAATGTTTTTTTGATTATAATGCTGCTATCAGTAAAACATACAAATGTTTCCTATTTTTGAAATGCAGATGTCAAGTTTCTCGATGTATTTAATTTTTGAAACTGTTTTTTAAAGTATTTTATTATTTCCAAAACATGTAAGTGTAGGTTCAAATTTATTTTGCGCAATATTCGTAAAGATCACGTTCTTGTTTAAATTAAAAATTCAAGTGTTTGTTAGGTAATGTGTACGTTACTTTACCTAAGTTTACATTATTGTCAAGTATTTAATTTCTTTGACATAATTTTGTGATTCCTCTATCAAAATCCCACTGCCAAGCCGTTGCGAAACGATACAAAAACTTCTCTACTTATTAGTAAATAATTATACTGGCGTTTAATGAATTACGTACGTATCATTAAATAATAAAATAATATAAATTAAATAATTTGTCATAATATAAAATAAAACTCGCGCAATAAAAATTCTTAAAATAATTTAATAACGACGCATTACCAAACGGAAATCTTTTACTCGAGTTATTATAGTAATAATTAGTATTATTACCGTGTTAATAAAAAGATTACTTGATGATAAATAATTACCATAACTATTTTTTTCCTATGGGAACATTTTATTGTAGATTATATAAAAATATAAGATAACCATATTCTAATTTTATTCAAGAAAATGACCGATGCAAAATAAATGCAGTTTTATAGATAGATAAATATAAATTTATTTGCTTACTGAACCTAATTTATGTAAATGAAGACTGGAATAAACTAACAAAAAAATACAGCTTAGCGACTATCAAAGTTCAAATTTTAATATCAACGTGTTAACATCCTTTATCGCCATTTTTCAGTAAATTTTCAGTTGGAAAATACATGGAATTCCTTTAAGTTTTACGTAAAGCTTATGTTAAAGAAGCACCCAATTATATTCAGGGCCGGCGCTAGACTATCTGACGCCCCTAGGCAAAAAAAAATAGGCGCCTCTTTACATACCGTGTTATATGTTTCTGGGGATTTACCCAAACGTCGAGCAGCAAGATAACAAATTTTAACACGGGTAATTTCCCAAAAACATATTTATACTTATAAAAATAATATCATTATTCTTTTATTAATTAACACTATACATATGTATATGCTATATGATTACTGCTAATATTTGTGTAGGAAATCAATGTTTACCTCTAATTTACAATAATTAAGAAACATTAATTTTTCGGGCTTTTGCTTTGGCGAAGTTTTGAATTAGTTCATCTATAAATCTATATCGATTGTAGATGCAATTTTATGCTCTATAGATATATCATTCCCAGACCGATGAGTCGTTCCTGATACATCTAAATTATTTTTACTCATATATACAAGGTGTGTATAACATAACAGGGGTTTGGAGCAGAGCTCGGAGCTGGAGCATGGAGCAGTGGGTTTTTGCCCGGAGCAGGAGCGGAGCCTGGAGCAAATAATTTTGATTGCTCGACTGCTCCAATTTATTATGTAAAATTTTTAAAAAAACACCTTTTTTCCCTTTTTTTCAACGTTTGAAGATCAACAATCTGTTTTTTCAAACATTTATTTAACTTAACTTGTTGGTTATGGCCAAATATTGTTATTTTTGACCAACTTCTACATATCCGATAAAATTAAAACTTTGTTTTTAAAATCAATTTTTAAAAAAATCAAAAATCTCTTTTTAAAAATGTCAACAATATTTGGAGCATGGAGCGGAGCTGGAGCAGGTGTTTTGATGCCGGAGCGGAGCAATTAAAAAATTGGACTGCTCCAAACCCCTGTGTATAACAAAATTAAATGAAAAAGCATTCTTTTGAATTCGCTTTGCTATTATTTGTAATTCACTGCATAAATATGTTCCGTCAACATCTCTTGAAATTTTATTTTTTAAGTAATTTTAGCATGTCAAACATTTATTAAGCAGTTCAGATACAGTATTTTTTTTTGTAATTCGTCTATTAGTATTTAAAAAAAACGGACTTTTTATAAATTGTAGTCATATGCCTAAATTTTTCATCAACAGATGTAATTGCGTTATAAATAATTAAAAATTAAAGTGTACTTTACATTTTTTTCAAAATATTTTTATTCTCTACTCCATACACAAACTGTTTATCTTTTTTTTTTCTTCGCCGAACCTTTTCTTGTTTAAAATTAAGCATTACACCTTAGACCTCAGCGATATTTCCCGCATCTATTAACATTTTTTCAAATTCATCATCGTTTCATTTTTTTATGAGTAAGACTGGCGCCCTCGTAACTTGGCGCCCCTAGACAATTACCTAGAATCACATAATGGTCAACCGGTCCTGACTATATTTATTATATTTATAAGGATGTATAAAGTTGGTGACTAAAATTAACAGTAATTGAATTTCACGATAAATTAACAGATGAATCGATTCAACGCAATAAAGACGAAAATATATGCATATTTACTGGCGTTGTTCTGTACAACTATGCATATAGTCAACAATGAAAACTTTTCAGCGAAAAATAGTTGGGATGGTTGGACGATTGTAATATTAAGAGTGGGTGCGCCCCCGCTTATGTACAATAAATAAATTTATTAAAGTAGGCTTACGTCTTCTACCAACTAGCGATTGGCGAAAATAGACCGAAGCAACGATAACGCAAAAATAACATTGTGTAAACAAACGTTTCCTGTCATGTCTACAAATTACGCAATTTTCAGTCCGAATGCGAAATTATCAAGTAAGCTTGGCTTTCATACTAAAAAAACGTGGATTAAAATTTATTATTATGTAATTAAATTTGCTGCAGAATATTTGGACTGTTTTTGTTTGTATCTTGAGAAATACTTTTACACCTCCAAGGGCTATTGATCCTAAAGTCAACGCTGCTATAACTAAAGACATTTACTTGATTAACGCAAAATAAACACGCAATGTTCACACAGAGAAGGGCGTCGATACGCACACATTCATTGCGTGGACTTGCATTGGCGGATGAAGTTGGATGCAGTATGGAAGTTTCTTTCCGATTTTGTGTTTTGTAAAAAAATTCTCCAACTGCTGTTGAAAATAAATTATATATCAGCTACTACGGCGGTGTATTTTTATGTAATCTACCTAGGAAATAAAATGTTAAAATAAAAATTGCTATTTTGTTAAATGGCTGTGACATTTTGAAGCTGAAGGAAAAAGTTTCATCAAAACATAGTAAGCATGAAAAATTCTATAAAATTTTCTTAACAAAAATTAACTAAACTTAAGCATCGAAGTGTTTCTTATAAAAGAGGGTAATGGGCCAAAAGTAACCTTTTGGTCTGAGCAGTTTTGCTAGGGTCGGGACTCTACACAGGATGATCCAAATTCAGGTTGGCCAGTTAAGGCAAGAACTAAAGACGTGGTTAAAAAAATTAAAGACGGTGCTATCAGACTGGCGCATGAAATTGTCTTTCATTGCCAGGGAAGTTGAGGTATCCGAGACAACTGTTTGGAAAGTTTTGCATGACGATTAGGGTATAAAAAAAGTGTCTGCGCGTTGGATTCCAAGGCTCCTTACGCCGGAGCAAAATCTCGTCAGAAAAGAAATTTCCCAAAAAAATGTTATTGTTTCACAGGCTAATAAAAGCTTTTTTGTGCGATCGTACTAGAAACAGCTGTTTGACGGACTCGTTAGCAGCCATAATCCATTAAGTACTACATTATCGGCGTTACCCTTAGCAACGGCCTAAAAAGTACTTTTTGTGCGATTGTACTAGAAACAGCTGTTTGACGGACGCGTTAGCAGCCATAAAGTACTGCATTACCGGCGTTATCCTTGGCAACGGCCTAAAAAGTAACTTTTCAGGCCGTTACCCTTAGCAACGGCCTGAAAAGTAACTTTTTCGGCCGCTACAGCGTAAATTTGCATTAAAGCTATCAGCATACGCCGTCATCTGTCAGTGACAGAATGTCACGTAGTTTCTAACCTATATTTTTGAAAAATACTAAAAATTTAAATTGTTTTTAATTCTATCGCACAAAAATGTAATATGCACCTCGGCCAAAACGTACTTTTTGGCCTTGATACATAAATAACTATTTCCGGCCGTTACCCTTAGCAACGGCCGAAAAAGTTACTTTTTCGGCCGGTACAGCGTACGAAAAAGTAAATTTGCATTAAAGCTAACAGCATACGCCGTCATTTGTCGGTGACAGAATGTCACGTAGTTTCTAAACTATTTTTGAAAAATACTAAAAATTTAAATTGTTTTTAATTCGATCGCACAAAAAATGTAATATGCACCTTGGCCAAAAAGTTACACTTTTTGGCCTTGATACATAAATAACTATTTCCGGCCGCACAAAAAATGTAATATGCACCTCGGCCAAAACGTACTTTTTCGGCCTTGCCTGTTTGCTGCAAACCAGACGCGGCCGAAAAAGTTACACTTTTTGGCCTTGATACATAAATACCTAACTATTTTTCACGAATTGTTACCGAAGATGATACTTGGCCGTATCACAGGGATCCTCCTACCCAAAAAGAAGTTATGCAGTGGGTTCATAAAGGTTATACTATAGAAAAAGGTTACCTCTATATATTTTTTTTTTGTTCTACGTGCTTTCTTTCATGGCTAGAAAGATTACATACAAATACGCTCTCGTAAGATCTGTTTTGTGAGTTCAGTAATAACCTAATTAATTTTGATAAACGTTCCATGGCTCTGTAAACTGAAGAACAATATAACAAGAAAATGTATATATCTTTTATGAACATCTAATAAAAATATTTATGAAGATTATACGCATTATTTATGATGACTACAACGTAAAATTTAGTTACAGTAATACTGAAAACGTGCATTTTTTATTAATATTATTATTTTTAACTTTCAGAAGTTCCAATTCAACTCTGGATCCATCCCACAAAATACTTTGGAAATCTCTATAAGCGGCGGCGAAGAAATAATTTTGCTTCCCTACAGCCTAACGCCTTCCTTGGCTTTTTTTCGGATTGATCAAACTAAAAACTTCATAATACGCAAAAATGGCTTCTATAATTCTACATCTCCTAGTTTCACGATGGAAATTGAAAACTGCAATAAACTCGTTGTGGAATCAAACGCATTTAGTAACACGCAGGTGAGAATGAATAATCTAATAATAGCAATTATTCTGAAAAAGTTTTATGTGCAAAAATAACTCTTGGTTTTGTTTCTAGAGCACAATATACGCTAAAGTTCGGCAATGCATGCACGTATCAATACAAAGTTCAGCGTTTAGTTTCCTTCTGAAGGCTACATTTCAAAATATTTCTTACCTAGAGCTTGCCGAAAACGCGTTTTCGTTTGAAAACAAAGAAATTATAAGGCACGGACCTGTATCCGAGGTAAGTCTATATTATTATTATTAGTTTGTTTCAGCAAGGCTATGAACGATCCGATAAACTATCAGAGTGCTGCGCAGTATCGATATCGAGTTCCAGCACAGTCTCTGATAGTTCATCGGACGGTTAGTAGGCTGTTCCAGCAGTTATCGAATCAATTCATGAACTAGTTTGTGGACGGAGGCAAGAACTACCGCTGACTGATGCATTTATTAATGCATAAACCAGTTCATGAATTAGTACAAGATCGTCTGCTGGAACAAACCTTATTTCTGTATTATTGTACTAATTTTTAAAACTTTTAGCTGAAATTTGAGAATACCATCATACCGAAAATACCCCGAGCAACTTTTCCATCAGTTTTGGCAGCAATAAAGATACAGAATTCGCAAGTTAGAGAAATACATCCCCAAGCGTTTTGGGCTACTCAAATTGAGACTATAGAATTTATTAACAGTTCGTTGTCTCGTATTCAACAAGGAGCTTTTAATGATCGCACTCTCATTTTGTTATTGATATTCCAACGTTGTAAAATTGGTAGTTTGGAAAGTGGATCTGTTATGGCTGCAGTCGGCAATTTATTGATGCAATTTTCAGAGTGAGTACACACACAAAATCAATCCAAATATTGTTTTATTACTAATAAAGTAAATATATTTTTAAACTAATGTTTCTGTTGTCTTCCCCTATATAACACAAATCGCAGTAACAGTTAATTTTGTAAACCCCTTTATACTCTTACGTATTTTATCTTTAACTTTGTTTAAGTGTGGTGTTATATGTATAAATCGTATCTTTTATACTTAAAAAGCCTAAAGTTTATTAATTAAAATTATTACTATTAGTAACATAAATACCTACTATCTTTAATTTTGTTTTCTATTTAGTGTTTAGTGTTAAAGGAGTGTTCTGTTAGTGTTTGTTTTAATTGTGTATATTTATTGTGCACTTTTTGAGCATATGCTAATGTTGCTGTTGGTGTCTCCTATATAACACAAACTGCAATAATAGTTGATTTTGTTGACGCTTTTATATTTTTATAAATTTCTTAAACATTGTTTAATTAGGTTTTGAGTGTGGTGTATCATGTTTTAACTTTACTTTTCATACATTTAATTATTAAAATTACATATTTATTTTTGTTTTAGCATCAAAGCCATCCACAGTGAAGCATTTAACACCACTGTTGCACAAGCCTCCATCACAGACAATCAAATACAAAGCTTACAAAAGCGGGCTTTCGTATTCCACAACTGCAACAGGGTGAAGATAGAGAACAATGTGATCAAACACATGCACAGCTTTATAATGGACATACCGTATAGGGCCGAAAATCATTTACACGAATTAACGTTTACTGGAAACGAAATTTATCGAGTGGAAAGCAGTGCCTTGGATTTTATTGCCAGACACCGTAGAGTAGACATTTTTAAATTCGACGATAACTTTTTTGACGTGCCGTGTTCCTGTGATATAGATAAGTGGATAGCAGAGTTATTAGGTAATGAAACGGATGACGTGCTGTTAGTATTAAACACGAGTTTCTGTAGGGTTAATCGAGAACTATCGCAATGCTTCGAGCTGCCGCAAGGTATAATTAACATGAGGAATATAACCGAACTAGTCTGTGGCACGCTAGAGTATATCAAGTGCGAGACGTACTCTGGGGAGACAAAAATAATAGATCCTGTAACGAGCTTGCCCAAGGAGGACGAAACAAATGATTACAGCAGCCTAATTTTGGGTATCGTCCTAGGCTCGTTACTGGTAATAGCCGTAAGCGGCACAATTGTGATATTGTTGATACGTGCCGGGCTGTGGTTGAAACGGAAAGGTTACTGCATGCGTTTCCGGAACTTCCAATACCACAACGACACTCCGAGCACGGAAGAGGAAACCGATGTCAGCACTAGGGTGGAAGTTCCTGAAGTAACCGAGGAACTTCTGAGGGCGTTACGAGAACAGCTGCATGATCCGGCCACCCATGATGAGGCCTGCGACATGATAATAGTGTTGTACGAAGCCTTGAAAAACGGCGACAGTTACACCAACAATAACAGACAAGACGACGACGATCAGCACTTGTACGAGGAGCTTGAAAATCTTCAACGACCGAATCATCTCGAAGCGGAACGAACACAAACCGAAAATGTCGATAACGCTTCGGAATTATTGCGGCAAATGGATGAGATTTACAACCTGGTGGTGCACAACACCGAGCCGGTCTTAACCGGGGAATATTCACAACCCACTGATGCTGCGGAGCATCAGTACTCGGAGCCGCAACAAAATAAAGACGTTGAAGAAGACATGAAGAACTCCATCAAGTCCCAAGAAACCAACACCCAACGGTCTAACACTTCCAGCAACATGGCTTTTCGGCCACTGCCAGAAAAGCCCAAGGAATACGACCCAAAAGCTGGACCATCTTGTAAATAATAAGTGATCTCCAAGTCTTGTGAATTGCAGATATTTTTTATATAACCGGAATATTAAATTTTCAATCACGCAGTTTGATATACCGAACAGACTTTTAAAAAAATAAATATCTTAACTTACTGTGATAATGTACATAGCATCTGTAAAATGGTAGTCGTAAGGACATTTTTTGTTTATAATATTATGGCTTTGTATATTTTGTATCTAATGAATTGTTTGTTTGTGTGGATGTTGTATACAATATGTTTAACTATGTAAGGATAGTAAATTTTATATTGAAATAATAACCAACATGCAGAATATAAATGGGTATAAAGCTTTTTCCCAATAAATTGAATATTTAAAAACTTGTGGTAACTTTTTTGAAACGACCATTATTGTACTGTATTCTAATAAAGCAAATGACATATATAAAAATTATCTAAAAAAAAATGTAAGGAACAATATTTTGGTTGAAAAACTGGATTAATAAAAAACTTTTGAAAAGCGCTCAGCTAATTAGATGCAATAATAATTCATTTTGATTACCGCTATATGCGGTAAAAAGAACCAATATATCCTACGCATAGGCAACCAATACAACGAAAAAGAAACAGGTGTTGCCTAGCATAACTAGATACAAGTCCGACTTTGGGTGGTTTTTAACCCAGGAGGGTCACATACACGGAACGAATAAAAGAAGCTTGAAATGAGCGCGTCCGGACGTCAGATCGCCGGAATGAACGAAGGACGTGTTATGTTTTGCGACTCCGGGAGTTCTGCTACTTAAAAAATGAATGTATGATCGCTCCCAGTTCCCAGATTCGAAATGCCCAGAACGAACTATGAATTTGTAATATTTTGCGACTCTGGGAGTTCTGCTACCTAAATGAATGATCGCTCCCAGACTCGGAATGTCCAGAAAGAACCACGAATGTGTAATGCGACTTCGGGAAATCTGCTACCCGTAACGAATGAATTACACGTGATGAATGGACGTGCCGGAGTTCAGAAACCCAGACTGAATGAAAGACGCATGATGTATGGTCACTTCAGATCTGCTACCCAGAATGAAAGAAGGACATGTGATGTTTGGTCGCTCCGGGATAACTGCTACCCGAAATGAAAAAAAGAAGTATGTGTGAGCACTCCGGGATAATAGCTACCCGAAACGAAAGAAGGACGTGTGATGTATAGTCGCTCCGGGATTACTGCTACCCGAAATAAAAGAAAGACGTGTGATGTATGTACGCTCCGGGATAAATGCTACCCGAAATTTAAGAAGGACGCGTGATGTTTGGTCGCTCCGGGATAACGGCTACTTGAAATGAAAGGACGTGTGATGTGAGCGCTCCGGGATAATAGCTACCCGAAACGAAAAAGAACATGTGATGTATGGTCGCTCCGGGATTACTGCTACTCGAATTGAAAGGACGCGTGATATTTGGTCGCTCCGGGATAACGGCTACCCGAAATGAAAGAACGACGTGTGATGTGAGCGCTCCGGGATAATAGCTACCCGAAACGAAAGAAAGACGTGTGATGTATAGTCTCTCCGGGATTACTGCTACTCAAAACGAAAGAAGGACGTGTGTTGTATGTATGCTCCGGGATAAATGCTATCCGAAATGAAAGTAGGACGCGTGATGTTTGGTCGCTCCGGGATAACGACTACCCGAAATGAAAGAAGGAAGTGTGATGTGAGCGCTGCGGGATAATAGCTACCCGAAACGAAAGAAGGACGTGTGATGTATAGTCGGGATAACGGCTACCAGAAATGAAAGATGGTCGTGTGATGTATGTACGCTCCGAGATAAATGCTACCCTAAATGAATGAAGGACGCGTGATGTATTGTCGCTCCTGGAATTCTGGAACGAATCAAAAACGTGGATGTATGTTCGTCGCTCCAGGAGTTTTGCCACCACTAACCAATAAAGGACGTGTTATGTGTGTTCGCTTCGGTAGGGTAGATACCAGGAACGTTACCGATTCTGGAGTTTCCATAACCGGAGCATACGAGGGTCGCGTGTTTCACGAAATGGAAAATTTTCGTTTGTTAACAATTTTACGGAATTTGGGAATAATATAAAATATTTTTTGTATTTAGTAGTGGTTTACCTACGAGTTATTGTATATTTTGTCACATATAACCATAACTGCATATATTACGCTTATCTTAAACACTGTATACCGATTGTTTCTAGAGTAAACTGTTTTATATTAAAAAAATAACAACAAATAAATTGTAGCAGTTAATGAAGCCAGATGCATCCCAAATAAAATCACTGTTAACAAATACGAAAACTTAATTAGGGCAGTGTGGAACAACTTAAATTAATCTAAATTAACGTACGCACATAAGCGCATCGTATCTTTTTTCATTCCGAACACAGTCCTAAGAAGAACGAATAACGCTCGACATTTTTCAAAAACATCAATTAGTAGATGAGTTCAGCTTTATGACCCTCAAGTTAAGTGTGAATTATACATGTGCTCATATCTCTCAACTAACTTAATTTGAGGTGAGATGAAAGATAAAGACGGCTCTAACTTTGTGCGTTGCATTTTAATAATTAATTTAGGCAAGTATGCACTTGTTAACAGAATTGGAAGGATTTCCTGAGTGGGGTTATTAACCATATTAAATAGTTCTTTAGTGCATGCTTTCGACACCATCGTCCAAACAAAACACTAATAAAAATGTAATTTACTGAGTGATAAATAAATCTGAAGAGTGTAATGATCGTGCCATGTGTTTGAAGGGGTCTGCAAAGGTATGAAGTTGTTTATTTTCAATTATAATAAGGAATCCGCATGTTCAAATATGCATCTTGAACAACCAACAGCATGGTTTATATCCCGTTCACTAGACGACTAAAACGGCATCATCAACCTTTTTTTTTTTTTAAACACAGCTAAATATAATACTTTTCTTTTATTTTGTTAAATAATAAACTTGATAAATTTCTGCAATTTTTTTACAGTTTATGTAAGTAACTGGAACTGCATAATTAACTTCAGTAATAACTTTAATTACGTAAAAAATCGCTCCATGTAATACAAAATCACTACGAAAATATTAAACCTATTGCATTAAAAATTATCAAAAGATATTGTTTTAACATATCTGAAGGTTTTTAAGAGTTTAAAGCAAATCCTTCAAAGTATATGTATGTACTTTTCCTACTCAATTCTATGTTAATAATTTTTCCTTATAATCTAAAAACTCGTATCGTATTTGGCAAAATATGTAATTAATTATTAAAGGTATTGTACCCAAATTATCAGGGCATGTACTTATAATAAATCTTGAGATATCTTAATAATTTGAAGTTGAATCATCATTCTCTCGAACACACATTGTACATATAACTAATTATTGTCAATAATCTAAAAACTTTGCATAGTAAGTTATAAAGTAAAATATCTCCTAAATTATTCAAGATATTGTAGTCAAATTATCAGGTTATCTAAAGGTGTCTTAACAATTTAACGTTAATTCTTCAATATATCTGCAACCTTGAATATTTAATTTTATATAAATAATTATCCTTTATAATAAAAAAATTTGCTTATAAAGCAAAATATCTATAAAATTCTCAGGGTATGTTCTTACAACACATCCAAAGAGTTCTTAATAATTTGATGATACTCCTTCAATCTCTCTATTATTACTTTACATAACTAATCATACTTCCTTAATTATTAAAAATAATCTGAGAAATTCGCTCCATATATAGCAAAATATCTACCAAATTACTAAAGATATTGAAATCAAATTAACAGGATATGTTATTCTGACAAGGGAGGGTCACGATATGTTGTCGCTAGAATCTGATCAAGGATGTGTTTACTGCATCAAGAACATCAAAACTAAATGTTTTGCAGAGTTATACGTGCCACTGGCCGTTTCCTTCGGAAAATAGGGAAAATACTGAAAAATTGAATAATAAAAGTATTTTTTGCGATCGCGTTGGCCATGAAACCGTTTGAGATAAAATCGAAATAATTCTTCTATTTAGCAATGCGCGCATTCTTTGCAAGTAAAATGGTGCAAATTTTTTGAAAAAATCTTAAAAGGTTCCGGAGAAAAACGCATAAAAACACACTGTGTATTATTTTAAAATTTTAACTAGGCAGCAATCACTATGACACTATTGTCTAACAAAGTTTCAAACGAATTTGTTCTGACATAGCCAAGTTGTGAAATATCATTATTTTTTTAGACTCCTGTTTCTGTCAAAATTTTCATAAAAACTTAAATAACTCAAAAACGACTGATTTTAAATACATAAAACCTATATGTTTTTGAAAGAGAATTCAATTTTACATCTAAAAATCACAAAATATACTGGGTGTTCCATTTAAAAAAACATAGTGACGTATTGGTGCGCAAAAACAAAACACTGTATAGTTGAAAATAATTTAAGGTTATGTAGTAAATTATTATGATCATTATTCTTACAAATTGGCAACAGCAAATTTGTTATCAAACTAATAAAGATATTGTACTGAAATTACTATTTTAACATATTTAAAGTTAAAGGTAATTTAGAAGTTTGACGCCAATTCTGCAATATGTATGTACCTTATATCATTCAGTTTTTATAACAATTATTATCCTTCGTAACTTCATATTTGAAAATTTGATACCACTTTTTTTTTAACCACAATATCTAAATTTGTAAACACATCTTTACAATTACATATTTTTTAATGACCTAGCACCTTCGTCATCTACCCAAAAAATATGTTTATGTAACTACTTTAAATAATAAAAACAATAACCTTTTTAACGTAAAAAAAAATATTTAAGTACTCTAACGAATTATTTGCTTAATCTATAAGCGCTTTCACGGTCAAACTTTACAAACGAAATTAAAGAATTTAAAACTTTGTACTTTACATACGACAATACTTAAAATAATGTAATAAGAAAAGTAAATACGCATTCATTAGTGGTAATCTTGAAGAAGATTTAAAAGCATGTGTTCGATTCAAATTGAGGTCGTCTCGACGCACGGTATCACAAAGTAAGTTTCCCGGATGGCGCCACCGTCTACTTTCAAGCTTTGATACGTACCATTCAAACTTAAATTGATTGGAAATACAGAGGCGTGCAATAAAAAAAATAGAGTTGAAAACAGTAATTAAATTAAACCATTACCTACATAGTTTATTTGTGAAGAAGTTTTGCCTGCGTTCGTAGCTTTTGAAAACTATAAAAATATTTCATTAACGTTTGAATTATTCAAGTTAATCGTTTCAAATAGAAATATAAACAGGGGTTAAGCTTAATTAATTGCTAATAAAAACCAAAGTTTATTGGCAAAACTTATACGCTTTGATTTTGTGAGCTTAAGAAGAATTACTCCAACAACTGATGATTCAATCGTAAAATGATGTTCTATTACAGCATAAGCGGCTTTATTGTCCCTTTCAATTCTTTTTTTAAAGCAGGATTTTTTTTTTGTGACAGCCGAAGGATTCCAACATCTTGCCCCTTTTTGGTGCTGAATAGAATTTCTTTGGCGTTCAAAATCTGTATATCAGCGGTAAATTAAAGTCAAAGAAGGTACTTGTTCATAAAAAGAGGAATTTAAACACTTAACTTTTTTAAAATCGTAACAAATCATTATTCAAAAATGTATTTAGACTAACTCAATTGTTTCATTACTTGCGCCATTTTAATAAATTAACAAACTTGGTACTAATTAACTCGATTTTGACAATAAAACAACTATTAAAAGGTAAAAACCAAATAATGTTAATGTATAGATATTGATTTTCAGGACCTACTATTTCTTTATTATATTCAATAAAGTCAGCTTGGCCCTAGTACGTTTAATTAAACTTATTTATTTTATTTCTGAAAAGAATTGCTTCTTAAAGTAAATCTACACAAGTTTGTTCTGTAATTCGATTAATACTAAATATTAAACACATCGGCCAAAATCAACATAAGTCCGTAGTTTTTATAAACTACTAGCGTAGTGACCCGGCTTCGCTCGGTGAATTTTTTTATCAATCACAGACTACTCGCGCTTCGCGCTCGCGCCCGGTGGACGTTTTTGACCTTTTGAGAATTTTGGATCTTTTGGGAATTTTTGTATCTATTGAGAATTTTTGTATCTATTGAGAATTTTGAAACTTTTGTGATATTTGGATCTTTTGGGAATTTTGGTTCTTTTGGGAATTTTTGGAACTTCTGGGAATTCTCATATAGCCTATGTTCTTTCCATGGTCCTATAGATTGTCTGTGCCAAATTTGGTCAGGATTGGATGAGTGGTATAGGAATGCATAAAGGACATACAAACATACATACATTCATTTTTATATACATACATTTATTTTGAAAGTAGCTTAAGTCACTTTACAGTAATATACTATGAAGAGAAGAGGGTTTTAAAAAGGTACAAAATTTAAATATAATATAAGTCGCCCGTATATTGGTTGTAGGCGCCGCCACTGCGTCGCGCTGTGTTGTCGCTATAGCAACCTTGGCGTGAAAACAGAATTGTCACAAAATTTCAGATCCTCGGCGGCTCGCGTTTAAGAAATACGCTAATTACGTGTAAGCCGGAAACCGACACGATAGAAAACTCCATCAAAGTCAATAAAAGTTAAGTTTTCTCTACCAAAAATTATTTTGTAATACACGCGATTGTTGTCGGTCAACAATGCGCTAACAAAACACAGTAACAATTGACGCGCGCGTTTGAATTCCAGTGCACGTAAATAGTTTAAATAAAAGAATGCAGTGCTAGGTGAGTTTCGTTAAACAGCAATTACCAATATAGTAATAGAGTGTGACCTAGTGAACCATTTTATACCGCAATGTGTAGTTTAGCACGCACGAGCTTTTTTCTTTTGTAAAAGAATCGATTCTAACAGGTAAGTTCAACGACTCCAGTGCATTATGAAATTAAAAACATTTAAAAAAAAATCCACGAAGTATTAACTTGTTTACAGCTTCAAAAATAACAAACGCGCATCGTAAAAAAATCGCATTGCTACTTAATTTAAATGCAGTACAGTAAAATTTCGCTCAACTCCAATAATGTTGCATCGAATCAGGCAAACTAAAAATACAAATAGCCTAATCATTGTTGTAAATTACACGGGTATATTGTATTGTTATATTTTTTGTATACATTTACTTGTAAAATAACGAGAATTAACTGTTTAAACACTGCTTAGAATGCAGTACTAGCACATACTTTCACGAGTAGCCAACAATTTATTTTAAATATGTAACTGCTAAATAAAAACGTGGCATCTTCACAAAAACCAATAAAAGCGGTGTGGCTTTTGCTGACATTATTTTGTTTATCCACGCTAAAACAAACACTTGCTTCGTTTGAAGTTTAGATGTTTGTGGGAAGAAAATTATAACAAAAGGCAAATTGATATTTAAATCAAGAAATGCAAATAAATAATTAGCAATGCTGATTTAATTTATATATTAATTCATCAATTACCGATTATTATCGTTAAATGTACGCAATTGAGTGGTAATTGAAATTAAATTGTCTACACAATTTAAGACTAAATTTAATACATTTAAACGTGGGTCCCTAGGAACAGAATCGAAAATGATAAACACAATAAAAAGTTGGATAGAATCGAAACCCGAACGAAATTTAAGAGAGAGAATATGTTTTACACGTCAAACACTTCCTGCATGCATAGTAAGTGAGTTATAACGCACGGTAAGCAAAACGCATACTTGTCTAGAAATGTCAAAGTAGACTTACGTCAAAATTGACCAGACAACGTAATTACATGTGTATAAGAGCCAAAAAGCCGTTAAAATCGTAGGTATTACGTGATCGTAGAAAAAGTAAGCTACATAACACGAGTTATCACAAGCAATCACGCACTCGCCGCTACGCGGCTCCGTGCGCAACTTTTTCACTCGTAAGTAATATGCTTCTTACAACTCTTGTTATGTAATATACTATTATTGTGTTCAGAAAAATGTTTTTCCTTATTTTATTAGGACGAAAATTTATTACTACAAAATTAAAGACGGTGCTTGATTATAGTGCCCGAAATGGGACTGCCCTTAACATATTCCTGATAAAACGTGTTCAATAACAAATTATAAGCACCTTTAATTAAAAATCGCTAACGTTTTTCTATAAAGAATCTCTAGCAGAAATGACAGACCAGTTTCTTCTTCAGTAACATTCTCGTTTATATTTAACTACAGTTAAAAAAACTACTGACGAATATACAATAGTCTCAAACCTGGTTTGGAATTTCTACAATAAAAATAAGATTTTTTAATTCACTCAAGATATATGTAAAAACAGTTGTAAACAATTGTTCTTAATTATCTTATCGGATTATTGGATTGGAACAAAAAAAAAGTTTTCTTTTAACAAAATCGAAAAATAATCTAAAAATTTCATACGAAAGAGCAAATAAAATTTTGGTCCAGACACAAAACTTCATTATATTGTCTGTTAATAACTGTGCCTTGAAAGCGCAAAATAAGAGTCTGTGCCGCAAAAGCAGAAATAATGGTTGCAAAATAAAATTTTACGAGCATCCTGCAATCACTCAACCATTTTATGCAGGCATCAACGTGAAATATGAGAGTTGAAATAGCTTACATCACCGCAGCATTGAATGACAACCGTTTTAGAATCGCTCGTTCATATATTTTTAACGTTGTACAATTTTACGACAAAATTTGTACGCTAACATAATACGGAGGGCAAAGCAACATTTAGTGAAAAACTTCATAGAAATGTTATACGCGAAAGGGGGTCTGTTTAGCATTAACAAGGAGCAGGCTGTTCTTCAGTTTTCACCGAAAAAGATATTCCTACAGTTAAAAAGACATTTTTGGACGAGCCATAGGCGAGTCCTCAAAGGATACGAGTCCAGTAACGACACTTTACGGGTACGTTACGTACAATATTTTTTCTGCGTCCGCCACTGACAACAAAATCACTATCTTCACCAACCATAATTAAACAATAACTTAACAATCTACAGGTGAAAACTCGCTTGGTTGTATAATGACGCTTGTTTGACAGCGCAGATCAACAAAACAACTCATCACCATGGCAACCAGTTACTTTCCGGCCTAGGCCGGTAAAGAGTTGTTATTGCCATGGCAAAGAGTTACTTTCTGGCCTAGGCCGCCAGTAAATATGTATTTTCCAGCCTGAAAATTGATCGGAAACAAGTGATTTTCTGGACGGACGCAGAAAAAAGCTTTAACTCGCCAGTTTTTGGTAAAAAAATGAAAGTAATAGAGCATTCACCGTATTCGCTAGACTTGACAATATGCGACTTCTGGTTTATTTTTTGCGGGGTAGAAAGTAAACGCTAAAAAATTGATTGCTTGTAAATATTAAACAGATTATTTGTTTTTATTTTGATTCATTTTAAACCATTTACCTATATTAAAAAAATATTAATATTGTTGAAAAACAGAAAATAATATATTAATTCGTAAGCTCGCAGTCGTTTTTTTGTCTTGGGCTGCAATCAGCATGTATATCACGCGTCAACCCCACTTCATGTCTACTCGCCACTTTGTATATAATATACTATACAGGGTGATTGATTGGGACCGGGCAATAAAAATATGTGAAGAATGAAAACGGGTATTAATCTGAAATTCTGGTTATGACCATATTGGCATATG
This sequence comes from Elmis aenea, assembly GCA_947652605.1. NCBI lineage: Eukaryota > Metazoa > Arthropoda > Insecta > Coleoptera > Elmidae > Elmis > Elmis aenea. The sequence continues at coordinate 13,176,930 of OX393577.1, forward strand.
ATCTGTTTAATGAAAATATTTTCAAGATGGCGACACTTCTGGAATTACCGGAAGTTGACGTCTACTTCCTTATTTCAAATACAATGGTCTATTTTTTATTGCGTATTTAAATTCAAAACGTTATTTTAGAGGGACTTTTGATAGCATTCCCTATACCTAAGTGCAGTCGTTTTTTAAATTTTTGGACTTTTTTGAAAATTTTTTGATTTTCATCGTGATGCCTAATATTACATACCGTTGCCATTTTTGAAGAGAAAACGCTTAAATTTAGACAATGCACAGAAGAAACCTTGGAGTTCATCCTGGAATTTTTGCAATCGATGCATTACTTACAGGTTGTCCAAAATTTAATTTTTACTGTAACTGCAGTAAAAACGACAAAATAATGCAAACAAATTTGAAGAATATGCATAATTTCATTGAAGGACTGCAGCATGGAGGAGCTGCCCCTGATGTCCAGTGTACGTAACGTGAAACGGTAGAATCGTTATTCCAGAGGATATGAAAGTTTACATTAGCCAGTTCTTGGCATCAACATACACATCCAATGTCGCACAAGTAACTGCCAAGTAAACTTGATGATGTAATCAGACAATAAAAATAGATTTAGAACAAATGATGTCTCTCCTACGCAGGGAACATATCTAGGTGATTCATAATTAAATTAATGAACGGATAGATAACGATAGCTATACATCGAATCGACTTTAGAACAAAAAAATAATTCATTAGTTGTTTTTTCGTAACACATTCAAACAGTAATAAAAATGTTTGTGAGATAGCACGAATTACCTACTATGTAATAACAAAGCATTAATCATAACTTATAACAGATGATTCAGTTTGCGTGTCCTAAGTTATTTAAGAAAAAAAAAAACGCGAAAACCTTACACAATTTTTTTAAGTGCTTAGAGATTTCTACACGATTGTGATGTATACTCTATCTATGATGACATCTGTCGAATCAGCGGTACTCAACATTTTTTAAATTCTGGTACAACGTTTAGTTCTCAATCCAACCAAATACAAAAACTATTCCTTTAAATAAAAAACAATAAAATAAAACTTTTATGACGATTGAAATAGCTATGACCTGTTTTTAAATTTGATTAAAAAGTTGATTAAATTACAGTGATAATTTATCTTAACCTGATCACTAACAACTCTAAAAAAGGGATATTTAAAGCAACCCTGAACATTGATTTAAAAATTGAAGAACTTGAATACGCGACATTCATTTATTTTCTGGTACTTAGTAATTGACGTACCTACTCTAAAACATTCAGTTGTATCATTTATATAGCCTTAAGATCTCATTATAGCAGACATCTGACACTTCAAGATGTTTACTTGATTGCAAAGCTTGCAAAATTGTCGAGGTGTCGTGTTTTTCATTAACTTATAACGAGGTGTTTAAGATTTGTTAAAGTAAGTAATTTTTTTGAAGTGCATTAAAGCGATTATATTTTTGCTGATTAGTAAATCTTGAATATACCATAACAGTTGCAAGTTTAAGCCCCTTAAGTACTGAAATGGACTCCTGTTTTTACAAGATTTATATTTTAGTGGGTTGTTCATAGAGGACTTCTCCTAATTTAAACAGTTTAAATATTTATCTACTCATTTTTAATTGCATTTTTAATATTTTTATTCTCAAGTTCACCTTGATTAATTTAAATTATTTCTTTCAACACAAACCTAATTAACACATAAATACCTACCCAAGAAAAAAAGATAATAATTTTCAACGATTTTTCAATACTTTCCAATTTAAATTATTTCTTTCAACACAAACCTAATTAACACATAAATACCTACCCAAGAAAAAAAGATAATAATTTTCAACGATTTTTCAATACTTTCCCTCAAAGTTAATAAAGGGGATATTTTTTAAAAAATATTTGATTCTAAATTAAAACAAGTAAATGTACAACTAAAACAATGTTAAAATATAACCCAAAGAACGGGGATTATTTGAGTCCAAACTTGACTTGGCTAGAGCTAATAGTTCACGAGATATGAACACTGAAAATTACTGAAAAAAAAAAGTATTTTTTTCAGGATTTTTGAACAGCAATATCTTTGAAGTTAAAAACGCTTGCTCATTCAACTTTTCAGGATTTCTTGCTCATAGTATGGGATATACGTTTTTAATATTTTAATAACAACAAAAATTGGCTTAAGCTAAAAAAACAAAAGATACGCGACAAGTTGTTTAGTACATTATGCGATCGATTTAAAAAAAATATATTTTTTACAATACGCCCCACGCAAATTAAATATTAAAGCATATCGGTTTTATTTATTTTGGAGGGTATTTAAAGAACAAATTCAATAATCATGTCCTTGTTTCTGCCAGTAAATATAATTACCATAAAAAGTGCAATTTCAAACGAATTTAATGAAAGTCTGACACAATTACACGGACACTAAGATCTTTAAACTTAAGATTCACAACCCACTTATTTGTCAACAAAAAGTTGTATCACGGTCGTTTATAATTCGGAGATTTGATTTAATGATGTACTGCTAAGCTGTCCAGCGGAGTAACTGATATACCGATTACATAATCTAATTTAATTCTGAAAATAATAAACACAGACGGTGTTAATGACAGATACACTTGTTCCTGTATAGAGTTTGTGGACGTTAAATACAATTTTAAAGGTAAAAACCAAGCGCACATACTTAGCTGTATTCAATTGGCCGTAATTTTGCTCATTTTCGTAGTAATTGAATTTTTTTTTAAGCACTGGACCACAAAACTTAAAATCTACAATAAATTACTTTAATACAGCTTTAAAATGTTGGCTTATTTAATGGGCTAATATTTTGTTTAACATTTAAATTTAAACCTAAAAAATTACTGTACTTTACTTCTTTAAAGTTACTTTTTTTATGCCATAATTTATCTGTGAAAAATAGCCACCATAAATAATATAACTTGTTTGTGTACTTTAATATAAAAGCAGCTTTTAAATTGTTTGAGCTATTGTCATCATTTAGTAATCTAACACCCAACCTACCCGAACCTAACTTGACCTAACCTGTCTTAACTTAGCCTAAATCTTACTTCAAAACGTTAAATGTCTTGATAAATTGTTCGATTTATTATAATAAATAAGATTGCAAATGATGAAGAGACGAGAGTCTTGAGTAGCATTTAGGCAATAGATCATCTGAAAAACAGATAGGTGCTCCTTGGTTAAGGTTATTTTTCTATGGCCACTAATGTAAATGACTCTAACCGTACAGCCTGCATGCATAGTGTGAATCCTAACGCACGGTAAGCACAAAGCACAGTTTTTTTAAAGAAATGATCAAAGTAGACTCACGTCAAACACTTCCTGTATGCCTAGTAAGTGTTATAACGCACGGTAAGCAAAACGCACACTTATCTAGAAACGTCAAAGTAGACTTATGTACAAAATTGATAAGACAACGTAATTACATGTGTATATTAGCCAAAAAGCCGTTAAAATCGTAGGTATTGTGATCGTAGAAAAAGTAAGCTACATAACACGAGTTGTAAAGCAATTACGCACTCGTGGAAATACGCACTCGCCGCTACGAGGCTCCGTGCGCAACTTTTCCAGTCGTGGGTAATATGCTTCTTACAACTCTTGTTATGTAATATACTATTATATTATCAACATGTTTCACCTAAATGCTAGATTCTACTTAAAATGAAATGTAAGTATCCAAAAGATGCGGCAAGTCTAGTGTTTGGCTTATAACAAGTAAGCCCTGATAATTTTCTCCAAAAGAAAAACAAACAAACAAATGTTAAGTCCATTTGATCGACTTTCTATCTCATATAATTTAAAAGTTACCCACAGTGAATTTTGCAACTCGACCAATTTTTTGTCTCGACGTTATTGAGCCATGAAGCGTATGGTGTAACTTCGGTAATTTAAAATAAATGACCCAATTTTTCGAAATACTTTAGATACAACAAACACGGCCAACCACAGCGAATTAGACTTCCTCAAAAAACCACATCTGTAGTAACAATAACAACAATTACATGGGTATCACTGACACAATGCGTACAATCGTATATACATACGTTAATAATACCTGACATAACAATAACTCGTTAATTTCTCTTTACATCAGCTACAATTGCTCATAACAGCAAATTTTATACGTACAAACGAACGAGAAGTACGGAGTACATTGAGGAAAATTAATACCATCACCATGAACGTGACATTTCTTCGGTTACAGAAGTTTGTACACGAACGTAGCGCGAAAGAAAAATTTAACAGTCGCGCGATTGCCGGTGCAAGCTTAACTTGTAAATTTAAAAATAAATATGCCGCTATTACAATTACTGCTAGTAATAATGCACTGCAAAAATAAATAACATTGCTAAATATAGTAGTGGATTACACATAGAAATAAAAACGAAGCTAGAGACACGTTCGAACTGCGTAAGTGTGTAGTTCTTAAAAATAGATAAATAAATGTTTTTAAACTTCTCTAATTACTGAGTAACATAAGTAGGTCAATTTGCTCACATTTTAGAAGTAATTTTGTTAATGTATTTTCCTTAAAGTGTTAAAATTATTGTGTTAACCTGGTGTCGAAATATCCAACACGTTAATCATGCGGTTGTTTTTTTTTTGTGATAAATATTTAGGGAAGTGTTACTCAACAATATAACTGTTCTATTATTTTTAATTATCAAATTTTTTTTTATAAATGTATTGAAGTGATTAATTTAAAATATAAATATACACATATAAATTATTGAATTAGGTATATGAGCGACTGATGTAATGAAAAATCGCTATTCTCTTTAATGCTAAACAATTTTAGAGACCCATATACCTTCGTCAAAGCTTATTTATTTGTAGGATTGCTTCTGACAAAGAGGCAACAGTCTCCTTACTGCCTCTAGCATTTCTACAAGAGACTCCTTATCATAAGATAAGTTGTTTATAGGTAATTAACTTTTTCTATTACACGAGTATGTTTAGTTAAAAAATTACTATTTGTGAGAATTCAAGGAATAACTACACCAGTTTTGACATTATTGTCTTTAGTTTGTAAATTAGGATGTTTTAATTTGAAATAAAAAATCTACTGATGAAGAAACGAAAATCTTGAATAAAAACTAGACCATCTTCGAGATTCTTTTGAAAAGTAAGATAAAATATTTTTTTTACTAATCTCGAATATACAGGGACTTGACTTCCAATTAAGTCAGTAGTTGGGTGATAATAATACTTTATTACTTTGTTTGAAAAAAATGTGGACACGATTAAATGTGATTCTTGCAATCAATTCTCTAGCAAAAATCATGTTAAAACCACATCTATTTGTCAAATAAATGTAGTGCTGAAGAATGTTATTCAGATATACCATAAAAAGAATTTTACAACTTTTATTTAGGTTTGTGTATTGAACTATTAAAATATTTTTGAAAATTAATTTTATATTGTATAATATACATAATAAGTTTTATTAAGAAATATCATTTTAAGTTGTTTTTGTAAAATATCAAAGATCATGTTGATCAAAAATGAACCAATAACTTTTAAAAATGTCATGGACAAAGTACGCCACGCACCCGCTGGAGGGTGAAAATTAAATAATAGTTTCCAAATATCTGAGGAAACTGTAAAAATATGAAAAATAACAAACTTTTTGAACACAAATATCTTTTTAAATGTGTCACATAAAAAAAACATCAATTGGTAATTTCTAAACAATTCTTTGTTAATTGTTATGAAGAAAGTAAACTTTTTTTGAGTGAAGCGCTTACGAAAATATAGACTGAACTTACATTTCTTTAAATGGTAACTATAGTTGGTTGTTACCTTATAAAAATATTATTTTTTGTGCGATCGTACTAGAAACAGCTGTTTGACGGACGCGTTAGCAACCATAAAGTACTGCATTACCGGCCCTATCCTTAGCAACGGCCGTAAAAGTTACTTTTCAGGAGAGGGCCGGTAATGCAGTACATACGCCGTCATCTGTCAGTGACAGAATGTCACGTAGTTTCTAACCTATATTTTTGAAAAATACTAAAAATTTAAATTGTTTTTAATTCTATCGCACAAAAAATGTAATATGCACCTCGGCCACAACGTACTTTTTCGGCCTTGCCTGTTTGCTGGCCTCGACTACGTCTCGGCCAGCAAACCAGACGCGGCCGAAAAAGTTACACTTTTTGGCCTTGATACATAAATAATTATTATTGTGTTCATTGCTATACAGGTTGTTTGTTATATGTATGGATTTTGAAAATAAGTAAATTTGTAAATCTTAAGACAATGAGACAGGATACGCACAAGATATTAAAAATTATCACTTGATGCTTAGGTATATGTTTCATGGAAGTATAGGGTGCGCCAATAGTGCGATGAATTCCATTATTGCCCTTAATGTCAACTTATCAAGAAACGTTTTTAATGAAACTTATAATGTTTCCAGTTGCATGTTTTAAAATTAGTTTCAAGTATACAGGGTGTTTCATAAAAGTGGGGCGTCACTAAAGATATTTGTTTTTAATTGAACACCCAGTATATTTTGCAATATCGAATTCAGCAAGAAAATCTCCATATCACAGTATATTGTTTTATTTAATTTTTTTGCGACGTTGTCACGTTATCTCAAAAAATCTTTGAATTTCCAGAAAAACATGGTACAATACTTGTCAAGAGCACAACGTTATGAATAATAATTGGCAAATGGTATTTTGTACATACAAAGTCAAAAGGTGGCGTCATAGTCTAAATACATCGAAATAAATTTATATTATACAGGGTGTTTTTTATAGATGTGCCAACTTCCCAATTTTCAAACATCAATAACTTTATTTTTTCAAATGGAACACCCTGTATATTATTACGCCATTTTGTTGCATTTTTGTTTTTCTTCAACTTTTCTTAATACTTACCTTGTGATTATTTTCTTAGATATTTACATTTTACTTATTCTTACATGCGTTTTGTAGGAATTTCCTATTTTTTTCGGAGTAGGCCCTGACTTTGATATTAGAAATAATAATATCTGTAGTAACAACTGTCAAAATTAATTGCTGTTGATTGTTAAAACATAAATAAAGACTTCTATTGTCAAAGCCGGGGCCTACTCAGAAAAAATTAGGAAATTCCTACAAAACGCTTATAAGAAGTAAAATATTTACTTTAGGTGTAGGTTTTCGTTTTAGTTCCGTTCTCAGTCCCTGCTTAAATATAAATAATTTCCAAAAAAGCAGCAAAATTAGGGTTTATTTTTAAAAATTGATAACTTAGGAATAAACAAAACTAAAATTTTTGTTGAAGTAGGAAACCGAATATTTTGATATTAATTTCACCAATAAGCACTCAAACCAGTAAAAAAGATGACAGGATTTAAAAAAAAAACAATTGAAAAACAGTTTTCAAAAATTTTCCTAGTAGGTATGCTTTACCGAAAAAGAATAAAGTTAACTCAACGTTTCAGAGTAATCTTTACTTAATTAAACTGCGTTCGTTTTGAGGGTCACACGAGTTTCCGAAAAAATCGACTGTTCGCACACATTTTAGCTAAAACGATTTCAGTTCAACTTTATAGCTTGACCCATCAATTGGCAACGCTGATTAACTTTTTACTCCTCGGAGAGCACTTTCTCAGGCACCGATAAACGTGAACTGAAAAATTAATAAGATATAAATAAAGGAACATGCACGAAAACAATTTCAAGAAGGCTTAGAAAAACGTTTCGCCACTGTTTCAAATGTGGTCACTATTATTTTATTCACGAGCTATAAAACATTTACGTTAGCACAAATTATGGCTTTTTATTTCAAAGGTTTCCGCAAATATATTCAAGCCATACAAAACTTATATAACACAGGTTGAGACGTTTTTATTTTAATTTTTTTTTATGCCAACGTACATGATCACTGATCAGATACAAATTTCTTCACTTCTGTAAACTAAGGTGACCATATTTTTCCCGAACTTTCGGGGACACTAAGCTGGGGTTACTAAAAAAAAAGGTTCTCAACTAACTTTCGTTAAATCTATTTTCCCGTTTCCTGTACACCACAAACCACAACTTTCATTTGTTTAATAAACGAAATTCACAATAAAGAGCGCCAATTGAAACCCACGCATTTTGTTACTTTCTTCAATGGAAGCTAAAATTTTAAACCAAACTGTTGCAAAAATTATTGCTTTAAAGGAGTAAAACTATCATGGCACCATTAACGGCCAGTTTTGGTCTGCTGCGGAATAAATCTAACGGCTTAACGGTAAATTTTTAAAATTGATATGAATTGAATAAATACAACAATTTTTATCTGTGTAAAAATTATTATTAATCAAACGGGCCGGGCCCCTTTCGCGGCCGGGCTCGTGACAAAAGTCTTAGATACCATACCCTCTCGGCGGCCCTGACTGTAACGCAAATACCCAAAATGCTATCACATCATCAAAGCATATACATACATAGTATTATCCGACGTTTCGTCTGTACGCGATGGTACATCATCGGGCACATTTTACCTGTTCTTGGTTAAGTTTTGCGCTTTTCACATTTATATAGATGTACAATTTGTCGTAAGCTCGTTAAGTACACAAAAATCTCTACTAAAAGCAATGTTAATCGAAATATTTGTATTTTTGTGTACCCTATTATGTCGCGATCATATTTCGTTCTAAATCGAACGGTAGACGTCTAGATTCTGCTTTTAGAGATGTTTTAAAAGGGTGCTCTCGAGATGGTTCTGATAAAATATCGTTGCACATATGTATCCCTAATATGTAGATGTTTACACACGTGTGTAGCGTTAAGTACATGCCATAGGTAGAATTCCCGAAGTGACTCAATAGATTATGTTGGTTGGTGCAATATAGATGACGGCAGGTCTACACGAAATCAGTTTAAACGTTATCAGTTGATAACGCAAACGTTGCCACTCAATCCTTTTTACATTCAAGTCGATACCGCGCGGTGTGGAGTGAGTCGCATTAAAAAATCGTAACCGTTTCTAGAAGGAAAATAAGAAAAATATTATAGTTTGGTTGTGAAAATTATTCGTAAAAACAATATAGTGAACTTGGGTGTCGGTGAAAACTATTGTAATCGTGGTGTGGAGGAAAAACGTTGGGTAAACCATATTTTTTAATCAATTAGATTTAGCTTCAAGTAAAAATTTGCTTATACAAAAAAAATCTTTTGTTTTTGCGCAAAAAAGTTTAAAATTCATACCTGCGTTATTCTTTTGACTTACAAATAGCTAATGTTGATTAATGTTTGAATTATTTAAGTGAATCATTTCAAATACGAGTATAAGTGTGTAAGTTTACTTATCTTCTTTAGAAAATTCTATACCCGTTTCGGGACTCTTGCCTATTCGTCAGTAGATTTGTTTCTTACGCGTTATAATGATCACATTAACAAATGATAACTTACGAAAAGATGAGACTTTTGCAACTTGGATAGATTTTGATGAATACTTGAATTATTTAAGTAAATCATTTATTAAAAGAAATAGTTATTTAAACTTTTTTTCCATCATATAAAAAAGAATTCCACTGGCGAACATTTCTACAACAAATCCTTTAACAAAGAGTGAAGTGATTTTCAATTAAACCTTATTTTCATTGTATACAACTTGTTCAAGTCGCTACACTTTTTAGAAATAATAATTTTTGCACGTTATTTTATTTTTCCAATATTTACCTGTCGTTAATCTATCTTATCAATTTGTTTATCAAGTCAATTCAATTTTAGTCGCGCAGTGTAGGGGACAATTCCTTTGCTCTTAAATTATATCCTACTCCATATTGCAAATTTTAGTTAATTGTGGCAATTTGCGCCAATTATCAAGAGGTTCATTAACGAAACAAATTCAATTATCGTACCTCCATAAATAGGAGATATTAGCGACAAAGCTACTCTCCAACGAGTTTGTTTACTGTCATGATACAATACCTTATTTATTTGCTAGAAATTTGTTCCAGAGATAACAGGCAGGTATTGAAATATTTCAACTATAACGTACAATGGTCTAAAAATAATTGTTTTTAATGCTTCATCCCATTGAGAAATTTTATTTGCACTTTAGGTGCCAACAGTGTCGCAATGAAATGATAAAATAAGGCGTCGTTTGTATAGTAATAGTTTTACATGAGTACTAAAATTAATAAAAATTTTACAAAGATATTTGAAAGACCCTGTTTGTGCCACGACTAAAAATAACAGGCAAACTTTTTTATATATATACGAGGTATATTCAAAAAATAACTGAACTTTTGATATGCGCGACAACTGATAGTCCTAGCGACGTCCGGTTGGCGGCGCTGCATTCGTTGTAACCTCCCGAGTAACTGCTTTTTTCTGTTTGTTTATATCTTGTTTAGTTTTCGTAATATTGCTGTTTAAGTGGTAGGTGTTTTAGTCGTGTCAATTTTCGCAATGTTTTAGTTACAGTTACAGGAACAACATTGCAACGTGAAATTTTGTGTGAAGTGTTATGTATGGTTTACACCAGTGTTTCCCAAACTTTCGACATCTGTGTACCCCTTCTATAATTTTCGTAACACTGCGTATCCCTTGTTAAAAAAAATTAAAATAATGAACAAAAAATAAAATTTATTCATAATAAAATACAAATAAAACAAATAAAAGTTATATTATAAATAACATTCATTATAATCGCGTACCCCAACCAAACTCTTCGCGTACCCCAAGTAGTACGCGTACCACACTTTAGGAAACACTGGTTTACATAATTCAAAAGTGGTCGTGAGTCAGTTCAAGACGATGCTTGACCAGGAAGGTCTTCGACGTCAACTGAAAAAATTAATGATCTGGTGCGCGCCAATCATCGTCTGACTGTCAGAGAACTTGCTGAAGAGGTTAGAATCTCGATTGGATCATGTCATGATTTTGACGAAAACATTAAATCCCCATCGGGTTGCAGTAAAATTTGTTCCTCGTTTGATGACAGCCGAGCAGAAGGAGCACCGAGTGACTGCTTGCCAGGATCAGCTTCAACAAGCCAGCGATGATGAAACATTTATGCAAAGGAACATCACAGGTGACGAAAGTTGGGTTTAAGGCTACGACATTGAAACAAAAGTCCAATCATCACAATGGGTTGGACCAGATTCTCTAAGCCCAAAAAGAGCACGACAGTCTCGCTCGAATGTGAAGGCGATGCTCACCGTTTTTTTCGATTTTGACGGCGTTGTGCATTTTGAATTTTTGCCCCAAGGGCAAACAATCAACCTTCATTACTACGAAGGTGTGTTGAAAAGGTTTCAAGAAAAAATCGTAAAAGAGACCAGCGTTGTGGCGCGACAATTCATGGTTCCTCCACCACTCAGCCTGGTCAATTCGTGAGTTTTGTTCAAAAAATCAAATGACTGTCCTCCCCCAGGCTCCCTACTCATCTGACCTGGTGCCTTCTTTTTATTTACCAAATTAAAATCGGTGCTCAAAGGACGTCGTTTTGACACTATTGACGACATTAAAGAGAATTCGGCACGAGAATTGAAGGCGATACCCAAAGAAGCATTCCAGGACTGTATGGCAAAGTGGAAATACCGCTGGAATAAGTGTATCTTTAGAAAAGGAGAGTGCCTTCACGAAGATAAAGACCAATAAGTTGTAAATACTATAAAATCAATCTTTTACAAAAAGTTCGGTTATTTTTTGAGCAGACCTCGTATTTAAACAATGTTTTTTTCGTGTACACAAGACATTTTTTGATTTGTAGGTACGTTACGGACTTTCTTTTCCGGGTTTTGTGTTTAAATTTGTAGGTTTGGTGTTTTTATCAGCATCCAATATGTTTAAATAAAGCTGGTTTAATTAAATAGGATAATGTTACAACAAATTAAACTTAAAAATAGTAATATGTACTTTCTTTGTAAGTCGTTCAGATAAGGCAAAAAAATACATAGGTGTGCGGATAGCCTTGAAGCTTATCACCATATCTGATGTTTTTATCGCAGCTACATTTGTAGAAATATTTCGGTCGATATAATCATAAACCTTTAAAAACTACCAACAAATCTTAACCGTTAATAATTGTTTTAGGTATGGATTCTTCGACACCAAGGAGTTGAGAGAGAAAGCACCGCCTCGCGACAAAATGCCTTGAAAATACTTGATGGAATGTAGTAACAAAGCTAAAATGATGTCAAAAAAAGAAAAACATAAAGTGTTATTGTTTTTCGTTATCACATTTTCCGTTTTCGATTACTCTAATAGCGTTTTGACAGGATACGAAGGAGCTAACGATATTACAGCAATACACGAGTTTGGTTGTCGATGGCTAGGAGGAAGTATTTCCGCTTTGGAATGTGTCTGCCAACCTGGCGCTCGGGTAATTATTATAATTTTTTCATTTGTTACTTTCGTGGCCAACTGTATTTACTGTAAACAAAAGCTGCAACTCTCATAACCTTTTTGTTTTGTGAACTAATCGCATAGATCTTTATACCGAACCTAGCAGGAACCCTTTTTCTTTTTGATGTAATCAAATATAGATTTAATTCTTTTTGGATTTTGGCATTGCTGTTTCACAGTACTATCGTTTTCTATGCAATATTTTCAGAAGCGTTCAGAACAAAGTAATGCTTTCAATATGGTTCGAGTTATTACTACTAAGTTTAGAACTATTATTCCCAGTCAATGGCAGTCTGATGCAGCACTATTCATTTTCTAATCAGACTGACTGTCGCCTAGAGAATAATTTATATGATTCTGAGGCGACTGCCGCTTTAATAGTTGCATCGTCGTTCTAGGAATTCAATAGAACCAACCTAGAATAGCCGTAAATTCTGATAATCGTTCAAAAAATAAACCACATGCGGTAACGAATGTTGGTTTTGTGTTACAATAGAAAATCATTTACCGCCGCGCATGCATCATACGGGATTAAAAAATGTCGATAACGGAAACAATACAAGGTACGAAAAAAAATCAACATGGTAATCTGTTTTAATTCTGCTGTGACAACGTTTTCGTTTACGTGGCAACGACCTCCCAGCTAAGCAAACATTTGACAATCGAGATTACATTTAAACGATTACTAATGATAATAATTTTTAAATATTTTAAACAATGAAATATACCAGGTGATTCAGTTTAAGTTTTGCATTCCTAGCCCCTGTCATTCTTAAATTTTTGTAAATTGCAGAAAATTCGCTATCAAATGACGTTAAAATGTTTGTTCTTCAACGAAACATATCAGACTGGCGGCAGCCACCTTTTTGTTAAATAATATACAGGGTGTTTCAGGAGGAATAGCAATTATTTTAGGAACACATGTTTATATGAACTTTTTAACTCAAAATTTGGACCACCCTGTACAGAATCTGAGCGACACCAACTTTTAGATTTTTAAAATCTGTTAGATAATTAAAAAGTTATTGTCAACTCGTATTAAGTAGTTCGTGTCTTATTTTTGAAAAACTGTAACATATGTTTGTTCCAGGAATTGTACATCCAAAAGGACACAATTTCAGCGTACAGTACAAACGGCATCAAAATTGCTGACTGCGATTCTGTGAGATTTGGAAAAAATGCCATTCTTGACGTGAGGAACTTAAGAAACATCGAGTTGAAGAACATCGGAGCGTTACATTTCGAAGATTCTAGTCTTACTTGGGAAGGATATGCCCAAAATACGCAATACTACGGTTCGTGGGAGAGAAACACGCCTGGTCTGAGAATTCTGATAGAAGACAGCACCATTAGGGAAATGTCGAGCTACACATTCAAGGGACGCATTAAAGAAATCACTTTTAGAAGAGTGGTCGTTGCAAATATGTCGTCATTCGCAATTTCTTCGTTGATTCAGTGCCAGAATATAGAACTAATCGATTCAGACTTTAGAGACATCCATCAACAGGCCTTCAAAAAAATAGCCACCGACTCCTTATTAATCGAAGGATCTAGGTTTGATGTCCTACCAAGCCGGGCGTTTTCTGATATAGAAGTATCTCAAAACTTTTTAATCAGGCAGTCTTACTTCAACAACATAAAGCCGGGCGCTTTTTTAATAACGAAGCCAAAGAGATTCGAAGTAACTAATTCTAGATTTAATCTAGTCGAAGGAGATAGTTTCAAGATCAACATGCGAGGAAGTGTTTTATTTCAAAACAACACGTTCAACAAAACAAATGACGGCGCATTCAGAGGAATAACACTCAATCAAGATGATATAGAGGCGGAACAGCAAATTGCCTTCATTTCCAATACATTTTACTCTTTGGAAAAAGGTTCTCTGGCCGCTGACACGTCCAGCTTCACTGCTAAATACGAAAACGTACTGCTCAACCAAAAATGCGAATGCACGACTTTGGAATGGGTATTCCCCGATTCCGATTATCACCAGTCTTTCTCCTGTTTATACGAAAATGAAAAAGTTACCGTTAAAGAGTTCAAAAAATACAATTGCTCAGTGCTTGAAAGTTACGCGAGTGTTATAATTATTGTTGGTGTTGTGTTGATTTTGGCAATCCTTATAATAACAGCATTGGTGGTGTATTATAAACGTGTTTATAAAGGTACCAAACAAAAGGAGTATTTGACTGATAACAATGGAAAACCGATCGGTTTGATAATGCCCGATGGGCGGACATATCGTGAAACCGAGTTGCATGTAATTGTGGAAAGGACTGATCTGCTTACGACAGACTTGTAAAGTGTTAACTAATGTAAGTAGTAATTACAAACATGTATAGTATGAGGACTGATTATACAGACTGGCAGACTGCAAATGGATTTTTTTTAAGGCGTAACGTATCTCAAAAACTTTAAATTAAACACACAATTTACTTGCTTGTAATACGTGCGAATTTTAATTAATAATCGGACTACACAGGCAGACAAAGCACTAGTCATTAGGGGCACGTAGCATGTAAAAATTCGTCTGTAAAACATCAAAATCAAAGAATATTTAAGCCATCGGAAGCAATATGGCTTGTGATTAAGAATTTGTAAAAAACATTAATTCATGCTGTTGATGTTAACAAATTTTTGTAAACTTCGCATTCTATACGTAAAGCTAGTGTTGTAGCATTGTCATGGGTAGATTTTTAAACGTTTTGGCTATAAATTAAAAATCAAAGTTCAGAGAACTAGAGGAAATACGTGGACTTTAATTAATAATCAGACAAAACTTATCAATACAAACTATTACTGTAGACAAGCGCCTGTATTAAAATTCATGTATAAAAAAATTTAAAAGCAAAACATATTTAAGCCATCTTTAGTGACATAGCTTAGGGATTTGTGAGAAAATAGAGTTAAGTGCTTTTAAGGACATGCACATAAAATAGATTTTAACAGGACTTTTTCAATCGACTTATTGCATGAAGTAGTGTTGTCGTATTGTCATGGATAGATTTTGGCAATAATTTTGAAAACAACTTTAAAGCTCAAATAACAAAACAAAATTATTAAAAGCATCATACATGTTTGTTTTCCAAATTATTCAGATCGGTTACTATAATTTTTGATTCATAAACCTATAAAATTTTGACCGTGCCACAAAAATAAACCATCGCAATTTTCTAACGCATGTTCTAGTCATAAAACAATATTCACAACACTTATTAGATTTTTTAGACCTTATTTCCAGAACCTTTTGAAGTAAAATTTGTATTCAAAATGTTACAAATATTAGTATGTTCTCTGTGAATTTTGCTGATAAAAATTTACCAACGAAAGAAGCAAATCTATACATTTTTTAGTAAAAACAGTCCGGATTTTTCATTTAAATTTCTTCTACAGTTCCAATTTATTATGTTTTAATTCAATCTCTGAACTTACTAAACCGTAGAAGCAGAAAAAAAAAGGTATTACCCATGTTATACTTGGATCAAGTGCATAAGTTCCTTTAGTATAAGCAATAAATTAACAAGGTCAAACCACCTACTTGATTATTATATCTTGTTCATTTATTAGTAGTAGGTGCATACTACATTGTCTACATCTTTGACGATGAATAAGGCTTACAATAATCACAGTTAGTCACAAGTTTAAGTCACTATAGTAATTGATAATGTTATAAAATTTTTATTATTAACGCGAGTTAACAAAAAAATACAGGATGTTTACGGGTAATTAAAAAAACAGCAATCATCCGTTTATTCAAACGTAAAAACGAGAAAAGTTCTATTTTTGGTACAGAAAAGATGACTTTGTAAAAAACAATGAAAATCTATTGGGCAATTTTAAAGTACGAAGCTAGTTTTATTTTGCTGCTTTTGCTTCAAAACAAAGCCTTTGTGAAATATTTCTAAATGCAAAGTATATTTTCATCAGTGTTACGTTTTTTTGCTGTTATATAACTCAAGGCTAGGTATTTCCTCATCAATTTAAAAGGTTTGCTTAAGTTTTACATTAAAAAATATTAATGGAACACATAGCTGCTGTAAATAATCGTTAATTAAGTTATTGTTTTTACAAATTAGACTTCTTTAGAATTCGACATGTCTACTGCTCATAAAAATATTTGCATAATTCATAATCGACCAAAAATTACATATTTAAACCTTTTGTACTTGATGATTCATTGAAAAAAATAATAAAAGAATACATTTTTAGGATATTTGAATTAAATGTGAGTATTACTGTTATTAGAGACATGTGTATATTATAGACATTTAAAAAAATCGAACTGATTGATGAATTTTTAAGAAATATTAACTTTAAGCGATAGTTTCTGGTTTTTGTCCTCAAATTTTATCATAATTTCGTGGCTTAAACATTTTAGTCAAGTATGTATATATGCTTATGTACAGGGTATTGAATAATTTCTGCACAGTGGCATTATTACTGTTCTTGATATTTAAGTGCCACTGTGAATAGTGTGATTACCATTTGTATGATCTCAATTTAATTACTTTTTTTTAATGATTCAGTTCTGTTTTTTAAAATTTGTTATGAATATAACTTTGCGTTCAAATACTGGAATATAGAAATCATAAATGGAATAGAATTAAATTTGATGTTAATACTAGTAAAACTGTTTGGTGTCCAAATGAAAAAATGTATTGTAAATTCAAAAATTTTTCGACGATCAGTAAAATATTTAATGTACAAAATCTTTGTGGTTTCAGTCAATTATTCAAAACTTGCAGGCCTTCAACGTTTCCTCATTAGCGTGTTTAATTTTAAAGACACTAGTTTTTATGATTATTTAATGCCGTATAGTATTACTACAACTACAATAAAAACATTTGCAATAATCAAAAGGTTATTATAATTTATAACACTTAATTTTTTTGAAAAACATTTAAACAGGGTAGTTTGCATAGCATTTTCTTCCTTCTAGTTTTTATAAATCTGTACTAAACGAATTTTAGATGCGTGTTATTTAGTGTTACACCCAACGGCAAAGGCGTAACAATAAGTTATTTAAATTTTGGCATGAATTTACATATCGCGTTATTTCGAGAATCGCATTAATCGAATTCGCGCTAATTGAGATATTATAACAGTTAAGCTAGTTTTAGGCAATTACTGGTTGTATGTTCATGTCCTACAGTTACAAACGATTCTTACAAGTTTAAGAACACTTGCTTCACTTATTTGTCAACATAATTATGTAAAGTGTTGTTTATTTTACGTACGACAAGCTTGCCACAAAAAATAAGTCCGCAGTTCTAGTACCAATTAGTAAATTTAGTCAAGGATAAACGTCGATTCACTAATTAACACCTGCATTTACAATTGTAGCAACGACTGCAATTAAATGCAGCACGAAGACTGTGAATACATTTATTATTAAAAGAAAACGGACATTCAGAAAAACGCCAGTTTGAATTCGATTACCAAAGAGGACAAAACAAATCAGAGTATGACACAATATTTGCCAATCTTGTACGAAGAATTGGGCGGTTGTATCAATAGTTTCCTGCCCACCTTTACATCTCATACTCTCCAAGAAATTAACACTGTTTAAATATTGTGAATGAAGTAACTGAAACCAGTCATTTTTATTTACTTTAGGTAACCCTGAAATTGTATGTCATGTGCACATAAATGCTTTGTAACTAAGGCTGCTTAAATATTTAAAAATGTTGGTTGTAAATTGGGTAATTTTCAAACCGAAAAATTTCTTTTGTATTGCGAACGCAATACGCATCTGTGATAATGTTTTATAGTATTTAAATGTAAAGTAGCATTGTGTTTGCGTTATGAATTGTAACTAATACTTGTGTGTTCATTTAGGATGAGTTAATTTTGTAAATAATGTAAAATTATAGGCTGTAATAAAACGTGAATAAATTGTTCGAAAACGTTTTTGATGTTTTACTAAATGCGGCTCTAAATTTACTGTGTTTTTAATGTCAATGGTGTGAAAACAATTTTCGTCCCCCATGAAATGAACAAAAATGAACCATAATTTTTTTTATGATTTATTAACATGAAAAACCAAAATATAAGGAAAAAGTTACTTTCATATAAAAAAAAAGACGCAAAATTAATACCAGACAACAAATTAACAAAAAAAATGAAAATTAGTGGTAAGGAAATCGTATTTAATTTTAAACTAACGTATTTATAGGGTTTTTTAAATTTCGATTCCTATGTACTGGTTTCTTACTTTCATGCTGCTTCATCAGCAGAAAAATATTTTAATTATATTTCAATTTAACTAAATAGACACATTTTTTCCTAAATATATTTTTTTCTTTTACTCATTAAGCAGGCAAAGTTGTGAAACTATAGGAATGAAAAGAAGGACAAACACATTAAATACGAAAAGTGATTTTTAAGCCAACACAAAATTACATCGCGAATTATTTAAATCAACGAAAATGTACAATTCTCCTAATACATCCTTAAGTAGTTAATAAAAAGAAATTTAAAAAAAGTTTTTGATATGCTTTCCATACCCTCCCAAAACTTTAGGCCCCACGGCATTGCTTAAACTTGCTCTAAAGCAGTTCTGCTTATATTTTCTTCTATAAGTTCTCAAAAATTCAAAAAAATTATTGAACTTATTTTCTTTGGAGTATTGCCCATTTCAAGCAAAACGCTTCAAACTCAAGTAGTGTCTGCTAATAAAATAGATGTTAGTAAAAAAAGGTGCACTTACCTATAAGGAAGTGTCCCATCAAGAGCCTGATTGACAGAAGGGGGGCTGCTTAACGCCAATCCTTTTGACAACAAAGAACCATGAGACACCAATGTATGAGCTGCTACAACTTCTGCCATTTCTACATCAACTTCACTTTCATCACCTAAAACAAAAGAAATGTTCTGTAATACTTATTTCCAGTGGTTCTTAAAATGTGGATTAGGACCTTTTGGGTGTCACAAGAAGACTTCTAGAGGGGCGACCACCTTTTTTTAATGATTTCCTCATAAAGCATGCATCAGGGAATCACAAAGAAAAAACAATAATAAGGAGAAAACTTGGAGAAAAATGCTACTGAAATTTCATTTTATACATCTCTGCAGTGGTTCGAAAATGGTGGATCAATACTTTCTAGGGGGGTCACAAGGAGATACCTGGGGGGATCAAGTCATAAGCAAACATTAAAAAAAAAACTTTAAAATACTAATTATGTAAAGAATGGTACAGTAAAAATTTCATATCACCCTACAGTGGTTCGCACATGGTGGTACAACGTTGTCTGGGGATCGCAAAGATATTTTCGGGGGTCAGTATCAGGAAAGCAACAAAAAAAAAACAACAAAAATACAAACTATGTAAAGAAGCACACTAAGTACTTTTTTATATCTCTCTCAGTGGTTTTCAAAAGGTGGGTCCGGATCCCTTGGAAGTTAGCAAGAGGATCCAGGGGGTCATGTATGTAAAAACACAAACATAAATCATTTCAATAGCATAACAAAACAAATAAAAAAAAAGAATTACCAGTATTAGGACTGAATAATTTTTTTTTGTCGCAACACTAAAATAGATCTTTAGGAAGAACATTAGCTGAAAAGGTTTGAGAAAAACTATTTTACAAGGAAATTTTATTCATAAAAATTGAACAATTTAAAAATATTAAAATTCAGCACTTACCACCATTTGCCGGTAACTGCAGATCTTTTTTTATAAGGCTGGCCGCGCACATTCCCCCCAAGAAAGCCAATTCCGTTTCCAAATGTTTCAGACCAGAAGCAGGATTGTTGCTACCAGAAAGGGGCCACTCATATCCCACCACAAGACAGCGAAAACCGTACGAACTGGCCCGGTCGTCTTTCAAATAGTCCGAAGCAGTTTCCAATGAGAAAATGACTTCATTACCAGGAAGAATGACTGCAGATTGGGGCCACTGAGAACTGAAAGAAATTCATTGTAAGGATATTGTGTAACAGTGTTATTACATACAGATGATAATGTTTTGTAGTTACCTGCTAGTGAACTTATGTAAAACTGGCCAGTATGGTAGAGGAGGTGAGTCACCATCATCGCCATCCAAGAATTTCGTAGTAATTTTAATGTTATTGATATTCCCCAGGCTTGGAACATACAGCTGCAAAGAATCTTCAGGTTGCGCTGTTGAACATGCAGGATCAAACTCCAGTGATAACCACTTAACACTTTCCGGGAATATAACACTGCAAATAAATATCAATATTGCAATTAAAAAATCTGTTGTACTTTATTGCAGCTTCGATTAAGGTTTCAATCAATTTTACTTACCGATAATTTGATACAGTGGCTGGTTTATAAGGATGGTCGCTTTGAACCCAAGTATAATGTTGACTCGTCGTTGAACATGCTGCTTCTGCATCAGAATGATTCACCGATCCTGAATTACACACAGAAGTACTGAATGATGCACAACCTGCTATTAAATTTAATGCTGCTACATGAGGTAGCATTTCTTGTATGAGGTTCAAAACGTGGACTGCACTCTGTAAAAAAATCATAGGTATCTAAAAAAATGTTAAAAGCGTCTATTAAATAATTATAGAATTTTATTTAAATCCTTTTGAAAGTCAAAGCCGCAGTTAGTGGAAGGGCGAAAGGTTGATGAATTAAGTAAAATGATATTTATTTCATGTTTCATTTCTGCCAAAGTTCTATTTTACCCCAGAGGTGACCAAATTCTGTTTTGTTTCAGAGGTGCCAAATTTGTTTTGATCTAGGAGTGTCCCAGGGATCACAAAATTCTGTTTTAATGCAGAGGTGCCAAAATTGTTTGGGCCACAGGGTGCCAAAATTGTTTGGCCCTTAGGGTGCCAAAAATCGGTTGTGCCTCAGAGGAGCCAAATTTTTTTTTGTCTTAGAGGGGCCAAAGTTCTATTTTGCCCAAGATGCGACATTTTGTTTTGTCGCAGAGGTGACCAAATTCTGTTATGCTCTAGGTGCCAAAATTGTTTTGCCCTAAGGGTGCCAAAGTTCTCATGTTCCCCAGTGGTGCCAATTTTTTTTATTGACAATATTCTGTTTTTCCCTTGGTGCCACAAATGTTTTGCACTAGGGGTGCCAAAATTCTGTTTTTACCCCAGGGGTGACAAAATTGTTTTGCCACAGGGGAAAAATTTGCTAGCTACAGCATTGTCCTTCCATACAAAATATGTTAATTAAAAAAATTGCACTTACCCTAGGATCGCTGCTAACTAATGGGCTGATATGAGCCAAAACCAAAGGAAGTAACGTAGTAACAGCATAAGTATTGCCCAAAATATCAGCCGCAGGCACTTCATCAGCTTTTTCCCTTGCCAAAGCAAATAGCTTACAAGAATTGTGTGCTATGGACGAAGACATGGCCAAAGCTTCTTTACGAGCCTGCTGCTCTAGTTTCGTACTGGAAACTCTAGCACATTCCACAGGATTACTTGAAAAAAAAAAAACAATAAAATTATTTGCCATTATCTGTATTTTAAAACAAATTATTGTTTTAAGTTACGATTTTTTTGGGTTCTAAAAATTAACACTATCTCTAGTACATTCTACAGAATTACCAGAAATAAAATATTTTTAATAAAATAAAGTGCCATTGTAATTCATTTTTGAATCTTTATGAAAATGATTTTGTCCTAATATTAGTTTCCTATCTGGCTTAAGAAATAAATAAACATACAAAATCTTTCATTAATGGACCTATTAAAATAAAGTTAAACTCAATCTACAAATTAATATGGTTTTATACCTGTAATATAAGATGACGGGTATTTGCCCACGAGTGAGTGTAGTTCCATTAAAACTAAGTGAACAAGTTGAATATGTAAAAGTAGTGTTATCGGAGCCTTTTACCGAATTTAAACCGCCATCACCATTGTTAGTTCTACCACCATGATTTCTTAAACGAATTGCGTATTTCACATTTTCCTGTAAAGTACACAATAAATGCAACAGAAAAAATTGCAAACGACAACAAAATACACAACACAATTTTTTTCAAAACTTATATTCACAATTTTTTTCAAAACTTATATTTACAATCTTCTTAAAAAAATTTGAATTGAAAATTGAATTGAAGAACATAATTTTGTTAGTATTCAATAAACAATAATGAAAATAGACGTACCCTGATAGGCACAGCCCTATCAAATTTAATTTCAGCTATGTCTGGAGCAAAGTCTTCTGGACCGAAAGATCCTCGGCAAACCTCCAAACTGTTCCATCTTTGCATGTGGACTTGACTATCTACACCACTTACGGAACTCTGCTAAATAAATTAACATAAACGAACTTAGACATAACTGTATTGTTAAATTTTCACTTACAGGAGATATTTAACATTTTTAAAATTTGGAAATACTTCCAGGGGTTAAAGGCCGTTTTGGCTCAGACAGGATATTTAAAAATGATAGAAATTGTGAATTAAATTTGAATATTGACAAATTTTTAAAATCTAATACGTACATAAAAATTTAGTTTTAAGATCAAAATTAAATTATACTTAATATTTAAAACAAATTTTTGAGATATTTCCAAAGCCTACTAGTTTAATAATTGTATTAAAAATTTTATTCGTGTCTGCAAATTATCACAAAAACTGCAATAACTTGAGAAATATAAATTTTAGACATAAATAACCTACAATAGTTTATACAGATAATTAAGTTATTGATTAGAAAATGTAAAAATATACAGGAAGTTCCATTTTAAAAAATGGGATCATTTGTGTTTCAAGTTTAGCCAAATGAAACGGGCAGAAAAAACACCCTGTGTATTATTTTAAAATTTTAACTAGTCAGCAATCACTACTACACTATTGTTGAATAAAGTTTCAAAGGAAGTCGCTCTGACATTGCAAAGTTATGAAATATTAATATTTCTTTATAGAGTCCTGTCAATATTTTTACAAAAACTTAAATAACTCAAAACCGATTGATTTTAGGTACAAAAGACCTAATAAATTTTTAAAAGAGAATTTAATTTTGCATCCAAAAATTACAAAATATACAGGGTGTTTAAAAAAAAACAAGGTGCGCAAAAACAAACCACTGTGTACAGATAAAAATAATTTTAAGTTATGTATGTAGTATCTATGTAGTTATTAAATACAAACAACTTTTAACAAAAACTTTTTTTTTATATTTTACTAATAAAAGAGCTATCAAATAATTCGTTTTGGCATACATGGTATATTATAATCATGGAAAATTTTTATGTTGAAACAGTATGATGTACAGTTATTCAATTTTATTTAAAGTATTGAATCCAAAAACCCTTTTGAAATCTGCATTACACAATTAAATAAATATACAGGGTGTTCCACATGAAAATCTAAACAAAATGTCAGTTTTGGACACTCTGAATGTTTAAACCCACTATAGAGAGCTTATGTGATGATTTTCATAAGAATCGATACTGTTGTGGGATATTTTATACACCCTGTACATTAAAAAATAATTATAATGTTCAGAGTCACAAAATCTAAAAACATATTATTACAAAAATATGACTTACATCTTCAAGTAACTCCAATTCGTACTCGTAATGCCCGACACCTCCGTATATTCCAACACCAGCAATGGATATTCCAGACCGGTCAACTTGAAAACATATGGCATCAGGCGACCCATTGCCCGTATTCCACGTTCTTGACTGATTGGTGCGAGTAAACCTCGACGGTGTCATGTGCAGAATACGACCACAACCACTCTGCAGATCTTCCTGATAAATAAACGAAAATTGTTCAATTGTTTTTCGTTTGTATCTATGATAGGGAGAAATGCTTACTTCTGTTGAACTGCACTGGTGGACCAATTCGGCAACGACCCGTGCTAGCAAGTGGCAGCAATGACGAGTTAAGCTGCACTCTGATGTTATTTTGTTGCTCGATGTTAGAGAAATCAAAACAGGCTCGGACACTAAATTCAGGAGGCGATCTAGTACGTCTTTCCATGTCCAGGTTAGCATTGCGTTACTTGCCTCCATCTGAAAGAAAAAACGGTTACATAAAAAGCCTTTAAAAAAATTACCGGATTTTAATTCACTTTGAAAATTTTTAACAATGAAACAAAACACTGTGTTATGGTGAGCCCAACGTGGCACAGAACATAACTTAGAAACATACAGGGTTGGATCAAAAGTTTGCGAATTGTGCTGGAAGGTGTATACAGGGTGATTGAAATTTGAGTTTAAGCATGGGGATCTTGCTTATTATAATAGCTAGGCTAGATTTGGCAAAGTTGCTAAATTTTATGCTCATCAATAATATCAAAACAGATTTGAAATATCTCAAACGGTATCCGAGTAAATTAGGAAAACCGGAAAATACGATTTTTGAAAATCGTCTATAACTCCTTTGGAGTATGAAATATTACAAATGTGTAAAAACATCGCCGAAGCAACTTTTTAAGCCAAATCGGATGGTGGTCACAAATTTTTCCTAGATCGATTCGTTTTTGTTTTATGACAACCAACTTTGTTTTTTCTTATGGGGGCAATTTTTGCTATTTGCATAATCAAATAGCATTTATTTTTCTGAATCAATTGATGTATCACACATGGTATTTTACTTCTTCTTTCATTGTCAAATTTGAAAAAATACGTTTTTAACAATAACAACTATAAATCAGGAAGGCCGGTCATTGTAGTTTATGTTGTTTCCATGGCAACCAATTAACAAACTAAAAACCTATTACTTGTCAGATTAATAAATTTGTAAAAATGAACTTTAATAACAAAGAAAAAAGCGATATGCTACAAATTTTTTATACTGTTCTTTTGAGTTTTGTTATACTTTATGACATGCTTTAAATAAATTTACTTAAGTTTCTGTTTAACGTAAAAAATAGTGTTTTTCCGGATCTGTTTGTAATAAAAATGTTTTTTTACTTTCATCTGAAATAGGGTTGCCAGAATATCTCTTTTAAATAAAACATGTCCTCTTTTTTGTACAAATATTTTTGTTCACTCTCGTTTTTTATTCAGATCATTTTTGTCACCTTTTTTCCTTAGTTACTTTTGGTCAGATTTAAAAAAAAATTAAATGTCAAAAAAAATTTACCCTTGAATAATAAATTATTTCTTTCAGAATAAACAATTATTCCAGGGATATGCTAGTTAATATATTTTTTACTTATAAATGTTCTGCTTTGTTGGAAAAAGTAAAATATGTTTACATGAAAACTTTATCTTTATACAAATTATTGTATTATTTACTATGTAGCAAAAGTAAATTATTTGTGTGGAATCCGCTTGAAAAAGCCTATACATAGATACTTACTATATTTATTGATAACAGGCGCCTACTCAAATACAAAACGCAACCCACTTAACCTACTTGCGCCTAAATAGGTATGCAATGTGCTTAACAAAGCGCCTACTTTCGGCATTTTTAGGCAACCTGCGTAGACAAAACATTTCATTAATTGCATACCATGTAGGCGTAATGTACAGTATGCAACCCACTAAACGTTGCGCCTATTGATAGGCAACCACGACACAAAACGCCTACATAAACATGCAACTGATTTGACGTAACAGTTACGCAGGCTGTCTAAAAATGACGAAAGTAGGCGTTTTGTTCAGCACACTGCATAACTACGTAGGCGCAACGTGTTAAGTGGGTTGCGTTCTGTAATTATAAATTACAATAAAAACTGAACAATATTGTTCTTTGACAAACAAAATTAATTTCTGCAGTATGCAGTACCAAGGTAATCGTAAACTTCAATAAAAATAAAAATAAATTGGGTTAAGATTAAGTTATTAAAGATTTGGTTTTGGACCAGAACTGTCAAATGACATTTATTAGTAAAAATCCAATAAAAATTTAACAATGCAATATTTATGTCTCAAATATGGATTTATAAAGTATACTGCACTAATTCAATCAAAAAAGGAAATAAAAATCAAACCATATCTGGTAACGATTAGATTATTTATTAAAAATGTTGTTTTAGACTAGAACTGTCAAAACACAATTTATTAGTAGAAATCCAATAAAAATTAAACAATGCAATATTTATGTCTCAAATATTGATTTATAAAGTATACTGCACTAACTCAATCGTAAAAGAAAATAAAAATTAAAATATATCTAGTAACGATTAAGTTATTAAAAAATTTGTTTTGAATCAGAGCTGTCGAAACACATGTATCAGTAAAAATCCAATAACAATTAAATGATACAGTGTTTATGTGTCTAATATGAATTCATGAAGTATATTGTATCAAGTTAATCTGCAACTTGCCTAAAATTTAAAATATTTATGGTTACGAATAAGTTGTTAAGAAATATGAATTTCTGAAGTATACTGTACTAGGTCAATCGAGAACTTGAACAAAATTAAAAATATTTAAGGTAAAGTATAAGTTATTAAGAAATTTGTTTTAGACCATTAAATATTTCAGTAGAGAGAATTGTCGACGAAAAATAAGTTCTCTTTTTACACTTTCAACTTCTGGCAACCCTAATCTGAAACCTTTCTGCCATATCATCTTCTGGGTTTGGCAAAAGCCCAATATTTCCCTAAGTTTCTGTCCAACGTACAACAATATGTGTGCGAGGGTTGTTTTCCTTCTGGATATGTTTCTGCATATCGTTGACAATATAGAATTCCTATTCAATCAATTAAAAATTTGCAGCACATCGCGTTTTTCTACGTTGTTAACCCCTTACTGCATGACTTTTTAAATTTTCAAATAAAATTTTTTGAATGTGTACAATATATTACAGAATGCTAAAAAAATGTTAAAAAAATTTTATTTTTATTTTAAGACGAAATTTTTTACCTTTTCTGTTTTTTTTTCTAATATGTAATACCATGCATATATACTACATACATAATTTTTATTCATAAAAATTAAATGATTTGGCACAAAGGATTTAGACGTTATTATAGTAAAAAAAAATTACACGTCGAATTTATAATGTAAATAAATAAAATGCAATAACATAAATTTACCCAATTTGCATAAATGGCGGTAGTAGGCGGGAAATGTTAAGCTCTTTGACGTTTTTTAATGTATATTTTCTGTAGTTCAACATAGATGGCGCAATTTTTCAAATATTACGCGTGAAACTGTATATTATTAGTATAGTACACTGTAGAAGGCGTTACTATATGAGAACTATGACTAATATCGCTTTAAATGGTACGTATCATATCTGATACAATATGCGGTAAGGGGTTAAAGTTCATTTTTACGAATTTATTAATGTGACAAGTAATAGGCTTTCAAAACTTTTAGTTTGTTGATTGGTTGTCATAGAAACAACATAAACTACAACAACTCCTATCTGATTTATGTTTAAAACCCTTTTTTTAAATTTTGGCAATAAATAAAGAAGCAAAATACCATGTGTAATACATCAATGGATTCAGAAAAATAAATGCCATTTGATTATGTAAATAGCAAAAATTGCACCCATAAGAAAAACTAAAGTTGGTTGTCATAAAACAAAAACGAATCGATCTGGGAAACATTTGTGACCACCATCCGATTCGGCTTAAAAAGTTGCTTGGGCAATGTTATTACACATTTGAAATATTTCATACTCCAAAGGAGTTATAGACGATTTTCAAAAATCGTATTTTCCGGTTTTTCCTAATTTTCTCGGATACCGTTTGAGATATTCCCAATTTCTCTTTGGAATATTATTGAGCACGAAATTTAGCTCCTTTGCCTAATTTAAACCTATACTCTAGCTATTATAATAAGCGATATCCCCATGCTTAAACTCGAAGTTCAATCACCCTGTATATAAATTTTATTAACAAGTGTTTCACAAAACTTGTATTGTATTGACACCATTAAAGTATTTCCAAACTTTGGGCCGACCCTGTATATTATTATGTATGGGTTTTCTTTATTACGCAATATAAATTTTAATTTTTTAAATAAAATTGATTAATAGCCTTACCTGACTTCGATAAGTCATTTGTTCAACTAAAATGGGATAATGGTGGGTATCAGATCCATTCATAACTGGTAGTCCTGTATTATCCGAAGGGCTAAGACCTCGGTTCAGAGAATTTTCAGCGCTGACACCATTCGCCAACAGAGGAAAAGTACTACGAAGTCTTATACTTGGGCTGCATAAAGCACAGAGCACTGCACTTAATAATCTCTGGCAGTTTGTCCACGTGCATACTTCCACATCCTATAAACAAAAGAAACGAAACAAAAGATAGCTACATAGAAGCCTGGAATGGGTTCTGTAAGGTACCTTGTTGATTTCCGTTAAAAGATCGCACAAGCAAGTCCACTTCAAATAAGCAGTCGGATAAAACGCATGAAAGCATGACACAAAAGTGCTGTGGCATTCTTCCAAAATACTGTTCATCATTTTCACGTACGGTGCTTCTGTTTTTGAAACCTTAAACTTCGATTTTCTGCCTTGCACAGTGGCCGGTAAATTATCGGATAAAATCTGCTTGAGCAGTGCTCGTACGTCACCGATACATTCAGCAAGATGAACATTCTCCAACGACATTTTCTTCGAAATTTGTGACGGATAAATTTCGTTGGTGTAAGTTCGTAGCAAACGTAAGCTTGCCCGGCTTATATAAACCAGCCTTTCGAGCTCCAAAGCTGTGTACATGAACTGAGTGGGCTGCCCATCGATTACTCCTAGCTTGAACGTATTCCACGACCACTGCAAGAGCGACAACAAGCTCTGGAAACATTCTTTGGTGACGGTTTTCGAGAAATCTTTCGACAAGATGTGGACAGGTTCTGTTATATCGATCTGGCGACTGGGGGTTTGGGTTTCTGGTGTGATAACTTTGTACAGTAGTTGCGGTATTTGACCGGCATTCACGTCGGTTCCGTTATTTGACTTCTTGGAAGATTTGAAGTAGAATAAGACTTGATCTTCAGTTGTTACCATGGTCTGGCCGGAAGATCCGCAGTCGCTGCTTGGACCACTTATACGGCACCAAGCTACGTACCAGCGATGGGCCTATAATTAAACCAAAAACAAGTACATATATTAACTTAAGGGTAAAAAAATTGCTGCTAAAATGTGGGATTTATAAAAAATTGCCTTTTACAAGGATTGCAGATACATTAATGGTGTGCCACAAGGTACTAGCACAGAACCAAAATTTTTAAACAAAAACAAAATACTGTGTGAATTCTTGCGAATTTTTTGGTAATTACCTGAAGTGGTAGTGGTTCCTCAAACATCATGGGATACTTTTGCCTTGGTCCACACTCGTACGGAATTTCGTCGGTCTCTGCTAACAGTTCACCATCGCTCTCTTGTTCACCACCATCAGCACCAATATCAAGTAACTTAATTTTACCGGTATATTCTCCTCGACCCCCAAAGAGCCCAAAACCTCCTAAACCGAGACCAAAAAATAATAGTGAAATTCACACATTTGCAAATCGATTTTTAAATCAAACGTACCCAAGAGGATATCCGTATCTGCCATGAATCGAATTGCTTCGATACTATGTCCGGAGTATCCCCATCCACCTCCATGACTCTCAAATCGATTAACACTCTGAAAATCTTCCCTGCTGTATTGTTTTCCGGTCACAAGTTGCCTCTCCTCGATCTCTTCCTTAACAGCAGTCATTTGCAGATCATGAGCCACCGTCAATGTATCCAGACAGCATAGCAAATGGATCGCAGCTTGTAGTCGAGTCACATGGCAATTGGAAACAATCGGAAGAGCAAGCTCTGGGCTCAGTATCGACGCCAAATTAAACGCAGAAGTATCTCCCTCTTTAGTCAAATTCAAACTAGTTATAGTTTTTATGTCGGTCAGAATTTTGTGATCGGTGGTTTCTATGGAATTTTTTGCTCGTAATTCGCTTGCAACGATATTGTAACATGCGACTTGATGATTTGAAAGGTTGTAGGACCATAGCACGTTGTATATCGGATCCATACACACGGTTTGGTTGTAAAAATCGACCTGATCTTTATTTTTAAAAGAGTTGCAATTTCCTTCCCGTTTATTTATTACGAGGCACTTGAAGTTGCTTGCGTTTTCTAGCTGATTCGGTAGAAGCACTGAAAATTATCGAAATAAATTTGGTACCTTTTGATTTATTTATCAAAACTATTTGGTACTTCTTGGATTATTAATCAAAACTATTTGGCACTTCTTGGTTTATTTCTAAGATTTTTTTGGTACTTTTTGATTTATTTATCAAAATTATTTGGTATTTTTTGATTTTTTTATCAAAACTATTTGGCTTTTTTGTATTATAATTCAAAATTATTTGGTACTTTTTGATTTATTTTCAAGATTTATTTGGTACTACTTAATTTTTTATGAATACCTTTTGGTACTTTTTGATTTATTTATCAAAATTATTTGGTACTTCTTCCTTTATTTACTAAAATTATTTAATACTTTTTGCATTATTTCAAAGATTTATTTATTTGGTACTGCTTAATTTTTTATGAATACTTTTTGGTACTTTTTGATTTATTTATCAAAATTATTTGGTTCTTCTTCCTTTATTTACCAAAATTATTTGATACTTTTTGCATTATTTCCAAGATTTATTTGGTACTGTTTCATTTTTTATGAATACTTTTTGGTACTTTTTGATTTATTTATCAAAACTATTTGGTACTTCTTTGATTATTAATCAAAACTATTTGGCACTTTTTGGATTATTTCAAAGATTTATTTGGTACTGCTTAATTTTTTATGAATACTTTTTGGTACTTTTTGATTTATTTATCAAAATTATTTGGTACTTCTTCCTTTATTTACCAAAATTATTTGATACTTTTTGGTTTATTTACCAAAATTATTTGGTACATTTTGGTTTATTTATCAAAATGAATTTGGTACTCTATGATTTATTTGTGGTACTCACCAATGCAGTTTTTATTTGCAGTTATGGTAGACTTTGCCAAGCTTAGGGAGTTTATCAAGCTTTCGTCGATTTTCAAAAACGTTTGGTCACTTGAAGCTCCTACCCAAGTTGCTCGACGACCAAACCTCGGTCCAATATTCGGTATTGGAGCTGGAATTGCATACCACGGACATCTCGGATCACGGAACTTTGAAGAATTACTCTGTCCGGGTTGGGCTGTATCTTGGGGGGATACAGCTGGGGGTAAACGTCCCAACTGCCCTTTCTGAACAATGATTTTGTAGTACACAAAAAAGGTTTTTGTTTAAAATTTCGTTACCTGATAATTTCCGAAGGTGTATACCTCCCCTTTGGCAGTTAATACAGATGTGTGGTTACTTCCGGCAGCTATATGTGTGGCGCTGCATGGGAGCTTCACCAATTGTATGCTTGATTTTGCAAGAATGTCACCACAACCCAACTGGCCGTATTGGTTGGATCCAAAACTGTAAACCTAAATGAAAAAAATTAATGTTAAAAAGCCTGTAATGACTCAAATGCAACAATGGATCAACATCCATGGCATCAACTTCAAATTAAAATGAAAATTTTACTTGTGTGTATTTAAAATAGTATGAAGCTTATTTTAAGATATTTTTATGTAAAATTTCATGGTACAAAAAAAAATGTTTACGCTCGTTATAAAGTTATGTGACAAATTTACCTTTTTTGTAAATAGAAGCTATAGTTGGCTTTGGCCTATTTAAATTTCTTATATTTTTCTCATTCCAAATATATAAGGGTTGATGTAGTTATTTTCAATAATACGCAAGTTACGAAGGTTTTTTAGTTTTTTTTTTTTAAAGAAAAATGTAGTAGGCTGTGGAAACAAAACAAAAACAAGGTGAAAATAGGACAACAACAATATAGTCGGAATAAGCAGTCATGTAGTATATTGTTGTTTACCTTATTTTCAAATATTCTGTATCACAATAACAAATTAAAAAATCTTTGTAAGTTGTATCAAATGAGTTTTAAAAGGTTTTACACCTTGTTTTTTTTTCGTAACTTGCGTGTTATTAAAAATAAATACAACAACCTCTATATATTTGGAACAGGGCCGTGCCTGGGTATATGGCCGCCTGCGTGCCAGTCTGTATGTCCGCCCCCAGGATAACATTAAAAAAAACTACTTTAATTTTTAATGTTTATTATTATACACAGGGCATCAAACCGGGAAAAAAATCAGTTTTTGGTTAACCGAAATCGAGAACGAAAAAAAATATTGGTTTTGTTCCCAAAACCGGTTTCTGAAAAGAAAAACCGGCTAAAAACCGGTTTTATGAGATTTATATGTTTGGATGAAATTTAAGAAAAAAAAATGCACAAAATAAACATTTTTTTATTTAAAATTTAAACAAAAATAATAACATGAAAAAAATTATGGTATTGGTTTTATAATCACAGACAAAATTATCAAACATAAAGAACATAGGAATACGATAATTTAAAATCCTAGGTGTCGCTCAGTGACAATTTAAAATTATTTGATTTTAAAAAATCAAATCTTACGTATTATTTATTGATATTGAAAATAGTAAAGGTTTTTGGTTAATTAACCGGTTTCATAAAATTAGGTTAGGTTACCGGTTAATTAGGGAAATCTTTCAAAGTACATATTAAAAGTTAATCCTACGGGATTTTTTACTGACAAAATCGTCAATTGCTTCGTGAATATTTAAAGATTCAGCAATTTCACTTTCAATCGCGATAATTGAAAGATTGCTCATACGTTCTTGCGTCATGGAAGTACGTAGGTAATTTTTTATGATTTTCAATTTAGAAAAACTACGTTCTCCAGACGCAACTGATACAGGCATGGTCAATAATAGTTTTAAGCTTGTAGATACATTTGGAAATGAATTTTGTAAATTGTGTTTGTACAAATACTTTAGGAGTTCTTCGGGTTGTTTCCTATCTTTTATAATTATTTTCAATGAAATTAACTCTTCGTATAATTCTGCTCCGTTTATGTCGCACGATTCGCCATCCTTGAATTTATTATGAAAGTCGAAGCAACTTTTTTTTATGTCGTCCTCTCCTATTTCAACAAATTTATATAAAAATCCGAAAGACTGTTCGAAATTAGATAATGTTTCAAATCGGGTAGTAACAGATGAAATGGCTGTATCCAATATTACATAGAAAAAATTAATTTTGAAATTTTCTTTAGCAGTTAACTGAATATCCTCATCTCCTTCATAGTCAAATTGTTTTCGCTTATGGCGTCGACGTAGATTAATTTCAACAGGAAATTCCGGTTGTATTTCAAGTGATTCACATAATTCATCAGCAATTTTCAAATACTTTTCGAAATTTTCATCATTTCTAATACTTTGGAAAAAAATTAAAATATTATTAATAGATTCAGCACATGAAGTAAGATTCCAAGAAACGGTCTGCATCATTTTACTAATAATATTTACTTTTTCTAAGATTTCGTACCATATTACTGTGGAACAAATAAATTTGTACGATTTAATTTTCATTGCCAAACATTTAGCTTCATGTTGACCTATTGGTGTTGAACATTCTTCCGCTAGTTCTATTAGGCTGTCATAAATTTCACCTAATTCATGACGCAGTGGTCTAATCGCCTTAATCCTTGATTCCCACCGGGTTACGCTAACTTGTTTTACTGTTAACGATTTTACATGTTTTTTTAAAATTTGCCATCGAAAAGGTGATCCGGAAAAGTAATTGTATATTGCTGACACATTACTAAAAAAATCCACAGTTGAAAAAGAAACTTTCGCTGCATCTAATAAGACGAATAAGACCGCTTACGCGACGCCGGTCAATTGAAAAAACTATTTCGGCTCTTCGCTCGTGCAATGTTCGAAAAAATTCGGATTCGCTGCATGACTAGGTATATAAATACTACAACGACATAATCAGTTTTTATACATTTCTTATTTCTGAGAAACTCTTTTTAGATAGATTAGATTAGAGAAACTGTTTTTACTTCGTATCTTAATGAAAACAAACCGATTGTATTTTTGCCCAGTAAACAACTTGTAACGATTTGGCCGCCTCTTAATTTCGGCCGCCTGCGTGCGGTGCACGCAATGAACGCCCGTCAGGCACGGCCCTGATTTGGAATGAAAAAAAAAAAAGGAATTTGAATAGGCCACAGCCAACTTAAGCTTCCATTTAAAAAAGGCAAGTTTGTGCCATAACTTTTTAAGGAGCGTAAAATTTTTTTTTTTAGTACCAACAAATTCTACATAAAAATATCTAAAAATATTCCTAATACATTTTTTCGATATTTACAACAATAACGGAGATATGTCACATTATAGATAAGACAAAAAAAAAACTTTTTTTCTAATAACTCAAAAATCGGAATTGATAGAATATTTTTAAAAACGGCTCTGAGTTTGTGTCAAAAAAGTACACTTTTTGATAATTTAATCGTTTTTGTACCTTTCTTGAATATTAAGCGAGATACCCATGCGATCCCATCGAATTTGGACCATCCGGTACATTAATAAAGGAACACCCTGTATACATGAAAATATGTTTGAGAGTATTTGTTTTGTAATTATTTTTTTTTTTAAATATTAACATCAATATTACACCAACTTGGCAGATCAAATAGGAACAAATCTTTTTTTCTTTGTATGTGAAAGTTGTCACGAAAAAAACTGGACTTTCATCTCTTGTTGTAAAATATACTATTATCATTTACACACCTGTCCATTCTGTAAAAGCAGCACACTATGATGTAATCCACAGGCAATTTGCACAACTGGGCTGTCGCATGGTAGCTGAATTTTTGCTGGTGGAAGACAAGCAATTCTTGTCGTATCTCTTTCGATGTCAGACCCAGCTTGCTCCTTTGCTAAGAACACAGAAATAATTTTTGCAAAAAAAAAGTTACAAAAATTACAGAATATGTTAAGCAGAGCTGGAGAAAATACTTGCTCAAGTATTTAAATATTTTTGAGTAATATTAAATTTAAAATAATAAATAACAGTTTTTAAAATGTTATCAATTATTATTAAGCATTTAAATTACTAAAGACTTTAAATAATATTTAACTCTGATTGTAAGTATAACTACAGAACATACAATACTGACCTAATATGTTTGACTGACGAGTATTACTAGGTCTGTGAGTTGGGGTACCAGGTACTATTATTGGAGAAGATCGTGTTGATTTGAGTTTTGCTGTCGATGGCTTACTTGGGCCTGCTATGGAAATTGCTTTTCTGCCTCTACCTTTGCGATCTTCAAGTCTGCTCTGCAACTACACAATAAATTTTACTAAATTATTATCATAAAAATGTTTTGACAGGCAAATAGTCAAAATTGTGGTAAAGAAGCTTAAAAAATCCACTCCGACTTAAGCCACACAATATTTTAATTTTGCTTTCACCAATGACTAACAAGAAGGGACTGAATATTTACCTGTTCTTGTAGTTTGGCCCTTTGCCTCGGTGGCACAAGTTCTTTAACTTTATCGCGAAATATCAGATCGAGTCGCATAATTCCCGATAAATCGGCAGCCCCACTAGCACCCAATATCGCTAATTCAGAGTTATCAACATTTTCTCGTGCACAGATTCGGCAACAGCCACAAACTGCGCATCCACTATCGCCTTCGCCACAACCACATTCCCTATAGGTAAAAAATAAGAAACATTTAAGGAAATCTTTATTGAAAAACAAATTTTTACCACAAAAAATATTTCAGGGAATTCTTTAGGAAAAAAGCAAATGTTTGTACAAAAAAAAGAAGTTGGATTTTAAATTCATTACTGATTATACTCTTAAAATATTTGGATCGATATACTAGACCTAATCAAAACAAAAGATGGAAAAAAATTGAGCATCAGTAACTAAAAATTTTAGGAACTTTTTATTGAAAAACAAATTTTTACCACAAAAAATATTTCAGGGAATTCTTTAAGAAAAAAACAAATATTTGTACAAAAAAAGTAGATCAATTTTAAATTCGTTACTGATTATACCCTTAAAATATTTGGACCGACATACTAGACCTAATCAAAACAAAAGATGGAAAAAAATTGAGCATCAGTAACAACTAAAAATTTGTGTTTTGTTTCAAAGATGTCATACTCACTGGCCAGGTTTTCGATCCGGTCTCATGGACGACAAGCAGCTGATGGAATACCCAGTACATTCACGACAAACAGTGCACACCATGCACATATCATGTCGCCACTGATGAGTACCAGAAGGGCACATATGTTCACGGTTCGAAAATTCCAAAGCATTGCTATCCGAACTGCCAGGTATGTTCTCGATATTTTCTCTGTTGGGAATCTCTTCGAGTTCTTCGTAAATGTCCTGTTCATCGTGACTAGCACCTCCAGTCTCCATTGCCACCACAGTGGAAGATGGTTCTAATAAAAGTTATCGTTATGTATTTAGCTAGAAGAGTGGAAGTCGGTAAAAATTTACCTTCTTTACTGGATGGAATGAAGTCACGACCGCACTGGTATTTGTTGTTGATACCGAAGGTGTACACTTGGCCTTTGCTGGTTAGTGCCACGGCATGGGCTTTCCCTAGTGCCACTTGGACTATGAATTCTCCTTTTAAATTGCACACAAGACCTAGAAAAAATAATCGAATATCAAATTTAAATTAAGTATTAAAAGACCAATATTTTTTAATCTTTGGGTGTAATAAATGTGCTGTATGTTTCTGTTATTAATTTTTCTTTAATACAGGGTGGACCAAATTCGAATGTTTTACGGGGTATCTCGGTTACCGCAATAGATAGCGTAAATATGATTTCGGTCTCTTGGGCTATTTTTTTGAGAAAATAACGCCTATGTTATAAGATTTTTTCTATCGGATTAATAATAGCAAACATCACTTGTTTACAAAATCATGGCAAACTTTGATGATCGAATTTTTACAAAATTGGCCATATCTCGGTTATTTTTTGCAACAAGTATATAAAACTATATATTTTTGAAAGGCTAAAAAAATACTCTTTCACATAAAATCATGGCCAACTAGGTTAGTTTAATCCATATCTCAAAAATCAAGATAGCTTAAAAAAATGTACTTTTGTTTTTCAATTAAGCATAAAAATCTGTATAAAAAACCTATATTAACATTTTGTTCTAATTTAATAAATAGAGAAGTTATAGCAAAATTTCATAAATGATGAAATTTCAATTTTTGTCTGTAGTGCCAAAATGGAATCCGATAGAAAAAATCTGATTGCATAGGCATTATTTTCTCGAAAAACCGATATCAGATTTTCGCTATTTATTGCAGTAACCAAGATACCCCGTAAAACATTTGAATTTGGTCCACCCTGTACAATGAATAATTTAATAACATAAAAATATTTTCAGTTACTTAAAATAATTCAATAAATTACTTACATGGTTATAAAGTAAATATCTATTATTGTCATTTAAATCTAAATTGTAATCAGGGTATAATTCGAAATTTTAAATACATAATACATATATAAATAACTACTTTTTAAATGTTTTTAAATAAGTTATCTATTATTTAAAATTTATTTATCACCCAAAGTAATAAATTAATTATAATACGAAAAAATATTTAAATACCAGTATTTGTGAGAAGTCTTCTATAATATTTAAATGAATTAAAATATTTTAAAGTAACTTTAAAATATTTATATAAAGGTACAGCGTGGATTGGGGTTACATTGGTATCTTGCTTAATATTCAAGATAGAGAAATGGTTAAATTATCAAAAAGATGCAACTTTTTGAGGCAAACTCAGAATATCACAATATCGTATCATTTCCGGTTTTTTAGTTATAAGTAAAAAACTTTTTTTGTCTTTCTAATAATGTGTCATTTGAATTTTTGAAAATAACTACATTAACTCTCATACACTTAAAAATAGAACAAAATAAGGAATTCAAATAGATCATGGCCAACCATTGTTTCCACTTTAAAAAAAGTAAGTTTGTTTCATAAATTTTCAACGGTAATCATAAATTTATTTTTCAAAAATACCATCAAATCAAATTCTATGTGAAATAATCTATATAAACTTTTTCAATGTTTACAATAATAAGAAAAATACATGTATTATCAAAAAGACAAAAAAAAATAGTTTTTCATTAATAACTGAAAAACTGGTAATGTTACAATATTTCTGAGAATGGTTTTGAGTTTGCCTTAAAAATATGCATGTTTTTGGTAATTTTTCTTTGGTAAGTTTCTCTATATTGAATATTAAGCAAGATACCCATGTAATCCCATCAAATTTGTTCCATCCTGTATAGTATTTTGATAAAGATATACATCAAAACCACTACAAAGTTTGATTTAACTTAATTGAAATATCCCGAGTGGTAAAACGCAGGGTGTTCCAGCGGAGCACGGAGCAATGGGTTTTAGCCCGGAGCCGAAGCGGAGTCCGGAGCAAATAATTATGATTGCGCCACTGCTCCAGTTTATTATGTACAATTAAAAAATAACTACTTTTTTCTTCTTTTTTTCAACCTTTGAGGATCAATAATTTGTTCTTGCAAACATTTTTTTAACTTCACTTGTTTGTTAGGGTCAAATATCCGATAAAATTAAAACTTTGTTTTTAAAAAAATATTTTGTAACCAGAAAACCTTTTTTTAAAAATGTTAACAATATTTGGAGCATGGAGTGGAGCTAGAGCAGGCATTTTCATGGCGGAGTGGAGCAATTAAAAAAATTGGACTGCTCCAAACTCTTGAGTAAAATGATTTAATTTTACTACAAATTTATTTCTTTTGACTTACCCGTTGTATGATCTGCATGTGTGGTATCTTTTCCAAACATTAACAGCTCACCATCGCGAGTTACAAGTGCCGTAGAACCATTATTACATGCAGCATTTACGATAAACTGTCCATCGACTTTGATCATTTTCTTTGGTTTAGTCGGTTTTGGCTGTCTTCTAACTTTACTTTGATCACCGTCTTCACCACGTCTAGCAGTTCCTGAAATCCAATGATACATTTTTGTTAGCGATTAGAAAACACTTTGTTGATGAATAATGAATTACCTGCAAAGAAGACGGAACCATCTTCTGTGAGTAAAATAGCATGCAAACCATCGTGTCCTACTGCAATGTGAGTAACTTTGGGTGCCTTGGTTAACACCAACTCTGACCATTTTCCTGTACGCACTCCTGCTTGTTTAACACCCAAAGATGTAGCCTTTCCACAATAAAGAACCTAAAAATATGAATTACAATAATGTAATGAATTAAAAATACCTAAACGAACCTTTCCCAATATTGTTTTGATTAGTCCAAACTCTTTTCCGGCACATATGCTGGCAACTTCTTCTTCTGTCCCAATACTGACAGTATTACAAGCACCCTCCTCTTCAAAAGACGCGACACCCAAAGCGTCAACACATTTCCGGGCCAATTTCAAAGGTAACTCGCTCATTAGGGATGCGGGAATGGTGTTGTGATTTAAAGTACGCACAACGAATCCATCCTTAAAAAAAATGTGCCTTTAAATATCTCAGGGAAATGATTAAAAAGTTCCTTCTTACATCTTTCGTTGGATTAATTGTTCCTAAAAACTCCCCATCAGAAAAAACAATTGAAGCTGCGGCATCTCTACTGTGCAGCGGTAAAGATCCACATATTAGCAGACCTTGTCTTTCGACAATTAAAAATTCACCACCTCGACGTCCTGCTAGTTTTAGATATAAGCTCCCCTAAAAAATTATTACATAACGTATCACAATTTAACTGCGAATTTAACATTGAGCAGAACAATATTGGGTTGAATAAAATGTGCAATAAAAAAAAAAAATGCTGCAACAAGTGAACGTCAAAACAAAAGACTAGTTAAACAAATGAAGAACAGTACAAAACAAATGAAAAACAAGACTATAAAACAAATGAAGAACAGCATAGAGCTATAAAAACAAATGAAAAACAAGGCTATAGAACAAATGAAGAACAAGGCTACAAAAATTGGTAAATGAAACATAACAATTTGTTTCAAATAACATGGCTACTAATAAAATGCACATTATAATTCAGGTCCATATAAATTTATTTAATTTTAAGTTTACTCACTCCACAAAATACAAGAGTTCCTTTATCATTAGGATAAAAATCTGGTTTCCAGATGTAGACATGTCCTTTTAGTGTTCCACCATATCCAGACCCAATTTTAAAAAGTCCTTTGGATGTAAATAAATAAAGATATTGTCCATCACTGACGAGCGATTTTAATGTTAAAGATGCGTTTTGGACTTCTGGGGACATGGACACAGTAAACATTTCGATTTTTGAATTTTTCGGGACACCATGGGATAACCAGTCAGGTCTTATAACTCTTCCTAGGAGTACACCATGGACACTTCTTTGTAGAGAAGTTAAAACAGCTGGCATCTATAAGAAAATAGCCATAATTTAAGTAACAATAGCAATTTAAAAATTGACCAACGGCCAAAATATCTCACCTGAATATTTTGCATAGCAAGAGCTCTTGGACACATAAGAAGGGCAGCTGCTGCAGATAAATATTTTCCAGTATCACCTCGAACTACAACTAACGACAAAAGACAAGCACACGCAATCGCAGTTAAATGACTACCATCATTGGGTACAGAACTTGCTGGACCATGAAGTGTTGCTAAATCTAACAGTAGCTCAAATAAAGGATCTACAACATCCAACGGTTCAGATTTCAAGCCTTCCGGAGACTGCCCTTGTAAAATATCCAACAGTGCTGAAAGAGCTTTGGTACAAAGCAATGGATGAGAACTACGGCTTTCTTTGATTAGTTCAAAAACTGATCTTAAGCCGAGTCCAACAATTTTCGACACTCGAACTGGTACATAAGTGGAGCTAGTCTGAGAATTATCTTCGCTGTCACTGTCGACTTCACTCTGATCTTGTATGGGGGCTCCACAACTACTTTGCAAGTATTCTTGGCTAGCTTGTCGCATCCATCTATCCAATATTGCCAATCGAACAGAAGCAAACATAGCGAAAGCAGAAGCATTCCCGGGTAATTCCATTTCAGGGGGCGTTTGCAGATCATTGTCATTTATTAACTCAACTTTGTTCTTTGATTTAAATTTATTTTTTATAGACTTTTTCTTCATTTTCTTCCATTCTTGTCTTCGTCTACAAAATTATTCATCAGTAAATACGACAATGCTATAAGCAATATAGACAAACCTTTGGTTTTCTGATTGTACTCTGTACAATTCATGAAAAAATGTGTGAAATTCCTCTGGTTCAGGCAGCATGTTTCCAGATTCTTTAATTAAAAACATCGTGGGGGATGAAAATTGTGTTATTGATTTTATATTGTGGTGAATCACCAACAATAAAAAATAAGTTTTTTGGGTTATATACCGTAAAATTAATTACTTTTAACCTAACAGCATCTCAAACATCATTTTTAAAATAAATTACTATATTCTAGCATTTTTAGCGGCCGGTGAACTACAATTCAAGGCATTTTAAATTTAAGTTAGGTTAGAAACTGTGTTTAAAAGTCAGACAATGACAGTATACATTTGAACTACAGTCGACCAATCGATCGATAAAATCAGTGCCGTGCTGAAATATTTTCGTACATGGGGCAGCACATAATAGTTTTACGTCAATCTTACAAGAAAGTATTAGAAAGTTAAATAAATATTAAAAAGATCCATAAATTAAACAGTTACATACTTATATTGAAATTTGGAGTAAAACTGTGATAAAAGTATAATGTCTAAATGTATTGAAATGTGCTAAATCAAATGTTTCATTAGAGAAAGTTTAAAAACTGCCAGGGTTTTGGAAATTAGCCAAAACTGTTTTATTTTAAATTTTGAGAAGCTTCACAATGAAAAAAATATATAGATGAGAATAATTAAATGATTTTATTGTATTCTTAAAATATTTCCCCCAATTACCATTGTATTAAATTTAATATATGCTTCAAGTTTTTTGTTAACTGTTTTATACAAGTATAAAATATGTAAAAAAATAGCAGACAGTTTTATTTAATCTATTAACAGTTAGCTGCTCGTGTCACTGACACAGCTTTGCAACAAAAAAAAGTACGTGCAAAAAAGATATTAATATTGTTTGTTATCTACTGTAAATTAGCATACGTTTATTTAACGCCGTCAAAACAAAGAGACATTGTAGTGTAGTTACCTAGGTAACATGGGGTTGTTTACATCGGCGAACATGTTCTTGCATGGGGGTGTTACCTACAGCTCGCTCAACAAAGAACGATTT
Source organism: Elmis aenea (assembly GCA_947652605.1). NCBI lineage: Eukaryota > Metazoa > Arthropoda > Insecta > Coleoptera > Elmidae > Elmis > Elmis aenea. The sequence continues at coordinate 13,219,378 of OX393577.1, forward strand.
AGTATGTTGGATTCTAACGATAAAATAACCACTTCGTTTAAAAAAGTAAAAAGCAGAGGCTGTTTTAAAATAATTGAGATAATTTTTTACATTAATATTTTAACTTAAAAGTTTTCTAATAAAAAAGATCTCTGTTACTCAAATTCAAATATTAAAGTTTAACAAATTATTACTGTTGCCCAAAATTAACTTGGATTAAAATTTCTAAAGGCACTTCTGATGAAGATCATAGTTTAATATTTATTATAAGTTACAAAACATGTGATAATTTTTAATATAATGTGGCTTGCGTTTCGGGTAAGAAATTGGATGTTTTATAACTTCAAAAAGTACCTGTAAAAAGTTTATTGTTGGTTCAAGTAAACGCAATTTTTTTTTCAACCTACTGTAATATTTTTTGAGAGTAGGTGGCTTTTTCGAAATTTTTATCTTCAAAAAATTATTTTAGTACAAAATTAAAGAATATGTTTGTACTCTTATCTCCAAGTATCTGAAAATTTGGTTAATATTACAGGACCTACTTTCGATGAAATAATTACCATTCCAAAGCTCCACAAACCTAGTTTATTTAGCCTGGATAAACACATATAATGAATGATATAATTTGAAAGATAAGGGTTGTTGTCACGTTTTAAGGGTTGTATCTAAACTTTTTTATCCAGTTGAATAAAAGTCGGTCTTGTTTTATGATCCCATTAAATCGATGCTTTTACTATTAAAACAAAAATAAGGTACTAAAATTGATATAAAACATGTACATCTAATCTAAAATTAGTACCGAACAGTTAGTTTTTTTAATCTTATTTTTCAATCAAGTGAAGTGATATAAAACTAAATTGAATTTAATGTGTAAAATGTGTCGCCCGTAGCATATATTCGTTTTAGGCATGCTTAAGATTAAAATATTTGGAGCTATAGCCACTATCTTGTAATATTTCCGCTCTTAAATCATTTTACAGAGGATGAAGACAAATGATAATTAAACAAGTAAAACTTAAAAATCCAAACGAAACATCACACACAATAGCAAAGCGCAAATTACGTTTTAACTTTCATTGCAGCTGATTAACTGTAAATATCACCTTTTAATTTTGTCAAGATAACTAACCGACGTTTTTAAAAACAAAATATTCCTTACAAACATTTGTACACAGTAATTAGAGTTATGGGTTCTTCAGTAAGTGTTGGTGATAGAGTCGCTCCTAGAGAGGTGAGTTACATGTTTATTTTTCATGTTTTTCATTAGGGGAGAGTATATTTTCCCGCAGGTATTTTCAGTGCTGCGTCTAGGTTTAATTAGTAAAGTTTCGCTTAGATCAATGATTTTTTTTATCGCTGTATAGTACTGAAGAATGGAAATTATTTTGTTTTTATGTCAAATAACAATAAAATATAATACTAATAATGTAATAATACAATATTGTACATCCTTGTAATTAATTTTGGCAAAAATTAGAAAGTTCAACAATTGGTTACATATCGTTTCTAAATTTATTCCAAAAGTATTAAACACGCCCTAAGCATTATACGAGGGGAGTTTTTTTTATATTCGCGGAACGAGACAGAAGATAAAAATCGGTCGGGCTATTTTTTTTTTGTATCAGATAATTTTTGGACAAAAACAAAATTTCGTGCTGATTGTCTCATTAATTTGTTTACAATCGTCAAAAGAATAAGTGAATGTGGGCGTTATTTCTAAAAAGGTCCAAGATACTAATTAAATTCCTTACAAAAACATGGAAAAAGTGTGAAAAACATCTTCAATAAATTGCAAGCAGTTTATGCAGATGCTTTTTTTGATAAAACCATGGTTTAAAAGGGGTTACTTTTATTTGAATACGGTAGAGAATCATGAGAAGGCGATGATCGAGGTGATAGACCAAATGACGTCGTAACATAATAAAATGGTTATAAAAGTCGAGGATGCGCTTATGAAAATCAACTAAAACTTAAGGAAATCGCAGAAAAGTTTAAAATATCCGAGACTATGGCAGACAAAAAAAGTGGGTGCCGAAAAATCTTAAACCGCATCAAAAAAACACCGAGTTTATTGTTGCAAGCAGTTATTGGAACTGTGTGGAGCTCTGTGGAGCTATTCCATTACCCATTATCGACAGTATTGTTACCGGAGGTTTTTGTATGTTTCCAAATTTGAAAAAGAACCTTCGTGGAAAGCATTTCGTCATTGCAAGTTGCAAGCAGCAATAAATGAGTGTTTTAAAGGCAATCGGAAAACGATTTTTATCAAGGTCTAGAAACATTAATTAAAAGATCTAATAAATGTAGAAATGTTCGAGAAGAATATATTAACAAATAAAATTATAAAACTTGAATCTTTTATTCTCTTTCTACTAGTTTCTACCCTATTCCGCGAATAAAAAACACGCCTCGTACATCTACATTTCCGTTAATAAAATGGCTTACAATTTTTAAGAGTTTATTAAAATGTTTTTTTTTTGGTAAACATTTAAAGTTTTACTACTTACTCCCTACTTGAGAATTGTCTTACTCTATCTAAACATCACAAAACTTACTTCAATTCCTTTAAATTGATTTCGACGTTACACCTTTGCATATTTTTTTTATATTAGAAATTTCTTCAATTGGCTTAATAGTTTCTAAACAATTTGTACACTGTAAGCAATACATACTACATACATACTTTTAGTTTGCTTCAAAACCGCTTATTTTTTTGTAAAAATAAAGTAGTGTTTTTGATATTAAAAAGAATGTCCATAAAAGATGTATGGTACAACTATTAATTTGTTTGGTATATTACACAAAATAATAATTTTCATTCGGTTGTTGATAGAGGGGAACCCTATTAATTTTTAGTGTATTTTAATAATTTTTTCTTTCGTTTAAATTATAAGATACAAATAGATACATTATTTATGGTCGACAACATATTTTAAAATTTTTGTTTAAGTTGTTTTTTTACCCCAATTTCCAAATGCATTTTATGAAATGTAAAATATTAAAAGGTGAAAATAGAAAGATATATGCAAAAAAAAAACTATTCAGTTTGGGGTTTTTACATAATTGTAGTCATTATGGACATTTTGTTTATTAATTATTGAACGTAAATTTATCTTACAATATTTTTTTTTTCGTTTAGCTTATTTAAATGAATTGGATTTCGTTTGAATTTCAAACTAAGATTAATCTTTGAATGTAAAAAAAATACAGATTAAAAAATTTGTATCGTGCCAAATTGAATTTTTTTTACATGCCTACTTTAAAGTGTGATGTCGACACAATTTTTAATTAAATAATATTTAAAACCACACCTAAATAGGTTATAAACGAAATTAATATTTAGCATGCCACAGGGAGCTGCACCTACTTATGGGATATAATTTTGACTTTGTTTGTAGAGCTGAGTCGGTATATGACTTTGTGGGCGGATAAATCGAAATAATGATCCGTGAACTAGTAAATATTTTTGTGTACTTTTGTAATTACACTTTTCAAGTCTTTTTTTTTGTTTGTGTTTAGAAAATCTTATGTTTGCTAAGCTACACAACGTTTAATTTTATTAGTGAATTTAATTTTTGTTTCAGCTCAACAACTTCCAAAAATTTGGTAATAAACCAATTTCTCAAAATGACTCCGAATTTAGAAATGGCAAAAATCGAGTCACTACAGATGTTTTCTTTTTAATGCTGCACGTTTTTTTTATAATCGGACTGGTGAGTACAAAAAACATTTTACATTAAGCATATTAAAATAAATTAACACTTCTTTTTCTCTAGAACAAAGGAAGTTGTATGATAAAAAGAGGTTAAATTAAAATCATTGATTTTTTAGCGAAGAATCTTTTGTAGAAATGATAGACCAGTTCTGAGATTCTCGTCTCTTCGAGAGTCTTGAAACTCATCTAGCATTTCTAAAAGAAATATACTTAATGAAAAGATTTTTTTTAATAAACGTTTTTTTTGCATAATATTACCTAAATATTTTAAGCACTTATCAACCTTAGATATATTTTTTCTTCGTGTATTTTATCTCTGATCAGTTTTGCGATTTCTTGTCGATGTTAAAATGATATTAAGTCGATAAATCACTATCAGAAGAGTATATGTCAAATTAATGCAGCCCTTCAATTCATTTTATTAATTTTTGATTACAAAATTAGTAAAACTGCAGTAAATATGGGTTTAGCAATTTTCAATTCTCTCACGTTGTCGAAATATCGATTTTACAAGAAATATGCGAAGGGCTGTCTTGTACTATACATAACGTGACGAAAAAAACATAATTTAAAATGTTGTTGACCCTATCTGAAAAGGAAATGAGGGTGCAATTTTAAGTAAAGAGGTTTATTAATGAGAAAATGTGAAGCTATTGGGTTATTCATCATAAAGTACAATACCTGCATGTTATGGTTGCTTGGAGTTTTACATATACCTATTATGCTTGTAAACAAACACATTAGTGTCCTATTATACAGAGTGTTTGTTAAAGACGTTCCGTGAATTCAGGAATGGATTCAGAAATAAACAATTAAACAGAAAAGCCTCATAAAGACGGTTCCTTAAAAATATACGCAAAATTTTGTAATTGCTTATTGCCTTGCATTTACTTAGTTTTTCGTTGAGTAGGCTTTTATTAAGTCAAATTTAATTGATCGAAAAGAAGAATTCGCGTAACAATGAGTAAATTATGTTAAATTAAACGTTGTAGCATATGATATACGTCGCTTTTGAACTTTTGATACATTTTACGATAAAATCAAACGGCCTAAACAGCATTAACACTAAGCTCATCCTAAAGCAAGATGCGTATTAACATATTTTTGAAATGAATTGTTCTTATGAAGATAAAAACTAGTAGAAAGCGTTAAAATATAAAAAAAACAATATATATGTACCATGTACATACTTAGTAGTATTTTAAACAAAAAATGTAGCTGTGAGTGCAGTGCAATCAACAATTACAAAATGTTGTGTATTTTTGTAAATATGGATACATGTTTGTAAGTTTGCATCCACACGTTTATAAAACTTATGTTTCATTTTGATTTCTGAATCTATCTTAAATTTACGGAACATTTTTAACAGAAGCCCGGGTGGGACAAATAAACTTAATCATTTAAAAATGAAACAATTCTGTTAATGTTATTTTGTTATTATTTTGTTAATTTCTTTTAGATCCCTAAAAGGCAATCTTAGGAGATACATAATGGAGAGATTCAAGACGGAACAACGTGTGAAAATTATTGAATTTTAATTTGAACATTAGTGTTCCCTCAAATAGCATATCTGCGTCATTTTCACAAAAGAATTGCTCCATCAAAATTGGATATTGGCCTTGTTCGGGCGTTTTCACGAGCAAAGAACCGCATACGCATACAGGGTTCTCGTTTTTCGAGGGCCACTAAACGATAAGAGTTACGACTTCGGTTAAATTGGGACAAAGTTGTATATTCAGGTGCTTAATAATTTGACGCAAACAGAACTTATCTAGCTTTTTTAATTTTTGAGATATAGGGAAAAAAGTAAAAACTGGATTTTTGTTTTTTCCCTTCATTAAATTAATAAATACCTACCCATTTTCGTTTTGTGTTGAATCTTTAATTAAATCCCTTAAATAGTAATTTCGTGCGGTTTACTTACCTGCTTCCAAGGAAAAAGGAACAAAGAAAATTATTTACCATGCCGATTAGGAATTTTTCAAAATAAAATATTTGTTTTTGCCATTTTTAACAAGAATTGTTTAAAAAAAGTGCCAAGTGTTATACATAGTCGAATTCAGAAAAAGATGCTCAACAAATTGGCGTTAAAATCAGATATAGCGTCCATAAGAAAAAATTGACCTGGCGATGGTTCAATAAAAAACGAAACGTCGCATGGAAAATATAATTAGGGATTTTGATTCCTTGCAAAAAGTAGCCATGAAAAAGTTCTAACAGAAATGAAATTCGACATCAAATGAAAAAGTTACGGGCAAAAAACAAAAATCCACTTTTTTAGTTTTTTCCCTATATCTCAAAAACTAAAAAAGTTATGTAAGTTCTGTTTGCGTCAAATTATTAAGCACCTGAATATACAACTTTGCTCTTATACAGGGTGATTGATTGAGACCGGGCATTAAAAATATATGAAGAATGAAAAAGGGTATGGATCTAAAATTTTGGTTATGACCATAATGGCATCTGATCTGTTTAATGAAAATATTTTCAATATGGCGACACTTCCGGAAATACCGGAAGTTGACGTCTACTTTCTTATTTCAAATACAGTGGTGTATTTTTTATTGCATTTTTGGATTTAACACGTTATTTTAGAGGGAGTTTTGATAGCATTCCCTATACCTAAGTGCAGCCATTTTTTAGATTTTTGGACTTTTTTGAAAATTTTTCGATTTTCATCGTGATGCTTAATATTATCTACCACCGCCATTTTTGAAGAAAAAACGCTTAAATTTAGACCATGCCTAGAAGAAACCTTGGACTACATCCTGGATATTTTGCAATCGATGCATTACTTACAGGGTGTCCAAAATTCAATTTTCTTTTAATACAACTTCAGACCACTAAAACTCGTTTTTTTCAAATACAATGCCCAAACTTTTTTTTCATTTTCTAATGCAAAATTACATTCTGCATCAATCTGTATTAGCGTTTCCTATACCTATCTGCAACAATTTTCGAGTTATTAAGAATTTTTGATAAAGTTAAGAGTATTTGCAACATTTTTAAATAGTAGGCCTTGGAAATGACAACAAATGCCAATACTTAATAACCGTCAACCACTTTTATCGCGTTTGTCTGAAGTATCCATGAAAATGGATTATCAAGAGTATTCAAACACGGATATTTTGAATTTATTTTACATTCTTGGACAAATTCAGAAGATTATTGAAAGTGTGAACGAATAGTTGTGTATTTTTAATGTAGCTTGTACAGCATAGTATGTTAAACCCGAGTCTTGCGCTACCAATCGAATTGATCACTGAGGATGGTCATTAAAATATCTCAGGATGTTAACTTTGTTAGTTTCATCATTTGTCACACGCTTAGGTCGAATACAAGCAGATTTCACTCTTCTAAATTGAAAAAAAAATTGATTCTATTCATTAAAATTTCTGTCTGGTCATTACAGTCAAATAAGGATAACTCTCACTGACCACGCGGCAAGTTCTTTCAATAATCTTGTTACATCCTTCATGAATATAAAATAAGTTCAAAATATTCGTGTTTGAATACTCTTGATTATACATTTTCATGGATGCTTCAGACAGACGCAATAAAAGTGGTTTACAGTTATTTATATTGGCATTTGCTGTCATTTCCAAGGCTTACTATTTAAAAATGTTGCAATTTCTCTTAACTCTATCAAAAATTCTTAATAACTCGAAAACTGTTGCAGATAGGTATAGGAAACGCTAATACAGGTTGATGCAGAATGTAATTTTGCATTAGAAAATGAAAAAAAAGTTTGGGCATTGTATTTGAAAAAAACGAGTTTTAGTGGTCTGAAGTTGTATTAAAAGAAAATTAAATTTTGGACACCCTGTAAGTAATTCATCGATTGCAAAAATTCCAGGATGTAGTCCAAGGTTTCTTCTAGGCATGGTCTAAATTTAAGCGTTTTTTCTTTAAAAATGGCCATGTTAGATAATATTAAGCATCACGGTGAAAATCAAAAAATTTTCAAAAAAGTCCAAAAATCTAAAAAATGACTGCACTTAGGTATAGGGAATGCTAATAAAAGTCCCCCTAAAATAACGTTTTGAATCCAAAAATGCACTAAAAAATAGACCATTGTATTGAAAATAAAAAAGTAGACGCCAACTTCCGGTATTTGCGGAAGTGTCGCCATCTTGAAAATATTTTCAATAAACAGATCAGATGCCATTATGGTCATAACCAAAATTTCAGATCCATACCCTTTTTCATTCTTCATATATTTTTAATGCCCGGTCTCAATCAATCACCCTGTATAACCGAAGTCGTTTCTCTTACCGTTAAGGAGATCTCCATAGTGGCCCTCGAAAAACGAGAATACTGTATATGCTCGAGTTAAAACAATGGAACGCGGACATTCAAAGTCAAATTTTACAATTTTTACACGCAGATTTGTCGTGAACCCTTTTATTGTGTACCTCCCGAGATTACTTTTTAAGAATCTAAAAAAAATAACAAAATATACAACAGCAAATAATTATTTCATTTTTAAATGGTAAATTTATTTTTGGCCCACCCTGTATTTAAACTGTTGACAAATGTTATTGGTATTTCAATTAATAATTATTCATATAATTTAGTAAAAGTAATTTTTGAAACCCTGAAAACACTAAATTATGTTTAAAATTATTTGGTGGAGGAAGAAAATATTTAATTTTGCAACTAATTTATGAAACGACTGTATGATGGAGAAGACAAAGGTAAAGAAATAGAGCATTTAACTGAAAAGGTTTTCGCGAAACGACAAGTATTTAAAATATCGAGGATCGTTTATATTGATTCATACAATAATTTTGTTTTTATACTGCTAATGTACCTATTCCTTTAAATAATTACTCGACCTTAATAACACCAAATTTAGTGTAATTTGTCTAATAGTTTTAGTAAAAAATTTACTTTTAACAATATGTATGGTGTTCTTTTGTTTTAGGCTGGATTGTTAGTATATTGTATGTACTACGGTAATATTTACCGTTTAATAAACGGATATGACAATTGCGCCAACATATGTGGTCGTCACAATATGCACGAAACGGACGATAATAGATTCTATTGTTTGGGAAGCGACAATAGGGAAAAACCGTAAGTGCTCACAGCATTATCGATCGCAGATAATTTGTAAAAATAAAAAACACGAAGTGAGCTTAATTTTTAATAAATGTTTACATTATTATTTTAGGTATCTTCTCGTGTATAAGCCACCAGAGTCGGCTCGAGTGAGGGCCTCTTTTAATATAAGTCTTCTTAGCGAAAATGATGGAAAATCAAATACATTAGGACGAAGTAAGTTTAATACACAACAAACACTAAAATCGATTTTTGTTAATTTAGTCGATGCAGCTGTTTTTATTAAGGGGTGCAGGATCGGCTTCAGAATGTTGTGCACACTGAGTTAATAGTATAACATTTCAGAATTATTTCCCCTCGCAAGACTACACCATTTTTTTGGAGCTTAATGATTACTTCCAGTTTATATTGCTATGCTTGACATTCTCAAGAAAATGAAAAAGTTCTAACAACTTTTTGAAAATAAAATACTAATAATTTTAAATACCTTCCCAAGACATTGTTGTGCAAAAACGAAATAATTTTTACAGCTACTTATAAAATTGGACCTGATGTGGAGGGTGGTCCAAATACGATGGGATTACATGGGTATCTCGCTTAATAGTCAAAATAAAGACACGGTTAAGTTACAAAAAATTTGCAGTTCAAAAATTTTCATTTTCGGTTTTTGATTTATTACTAAAAAAACTGTTTTCTTGTCATATATATGATGTGTCATATCTCCGTTATTGTTGCAAATATTTAAAAAAAATTATTTAGGTTATTTTTGATTGCTGTAAACGTAGCCGTTTTCGAGAAAATTATCGCTAAAGATGCATCGACAAACTCTGTTTATACACCTCAAATATTTTTTTTACTAAACTTGGTTGGCTAATGTCATGCTTGACTTAAGGCTTGTTCATAACCTAACCTGAGGTATAAACAGAGTTTGTCGATGCATCTTTAGCGCTAATTTCCTCGAAAACGGCTACGTTTACAGCAAAAAACAAAGAGGGACGAATTTTTTCCTCTGAAGTCGTACTTTCTTATGGACGAATGACATTTTCAATTTTATTCCAGAGAAAAAAAATCTGAAGATTGTAAGCGGATGACCTGACTATAAATCATACTTCCAATTACGTGTTTTCTTTCTAATTATCCCACAAAGTCAAGGGGAAACACCTAAACATTTCGGCCAAGTTTGATAGCTCTAGCTTAAACGACTAGGGTGTAATCGATTTTTTGATTTTTTTTTCTTGCAACTTTGGAGGTCTCTAACTTTGAAAGGAAGCATTTACGGATAACAAAATATTTGACAAATGGTCATCATTTTCACTCAGGAATATGCACCTACTTTTTGGCGGTGTATAATTGGGACACCCTGTATACATATATTGAGAGTTTTTTTGCCGCGTACCAAAATGTAACTTTTTTACTTTAAATACAACACCCTGTATTTTTTTTCTCTTTTAGATCTCAAATTTAATTCTCTTTTTAAAATGTCTGAGGTTTTATGTACACAAAATCAACAGTTTTTAAATTAATTACGTTTTTTTGAAAATGTTGAAGGATACAGATCTTTAACAAAATATTCATATTTAGCGATATAACAACGTCGGTGTAAAATAATTTGGTAGTTTCGTTATCGATATCCTTACATTACCTTCCCAATAATTAAACTTTTAAAATAATAAACAGGGTGTTTGTTTTTGTCGGTTCATTTAGCTCATTGCCTGAAGTCGGTTCTGTTCAAGCAAACCCTTGTTAAATATAAATTATTTACTCCTTTCTTTTAAATGTGTCTGTTCATTAACCTAATTTATTTTTAATTACAGCATATTTAAATACAAATGTCGAACGCATGTGTGTTGAAAATTGTAGCGTATATCCCCAGTTGTAAGTATCCAGCTTTTTTATTGAATAAAATTTATTCTAAATAGGGCAACACAAAACTCATTAGAAATTAATTTGTTGCCTTAGCTCACACAATTTCTATTACGACACAATATTACGTATATGTTAGCAGTTGATCAATATTTAATTAAAATAACTAAATGATACAAAAGGATACCCCACTTTTGCGAAGTTCAAGTTAAAACCGATTACCCTTATAGAACATCGAATAAATTCATGCCATCCAAAATTAATGACACGCACTTCGTGGAAAAACGATATTGCATTTATAAAAAAATTGTGAAAAAAATCGGTCCATTAATATTTAAAAATAATTGCTTATTTATCAATAGGATCTATTTATAGGGTTACCAGATCGGTACAACTAAAAATCGGGACACGACTAAAAATATTAAAAACGATTTTTTTCGGTTACACCGATTTTTAAAAATTTCCAAAATGCATAGTGTCCCAAAAGTGACTATCTACTTTGGTAAATTTTATTAATTTTAGTACAATGATATGTTCATTATTAAACAAATTTATGTATTTAAGAAATCGTGTAAGAAAATTTAACTTTTTTATATGCATACATTTGTATAGTAATGGACAAACCATTGTGCCAGAATATAATCCTCTTAAAGACACTTAAATTCACCAAAATAGATGATCACTTTTGGCACACCCATCACAATGTCATCTATCTTTATTATTTATAAGCAGGGACTGAGAACGGAACGAAAACGAAAACGTTAAACGAAATTAACCGAAATTAATTTGAGAACGAAAACGAAAACGAAATTATAATTTTTCGTTCAAGAACGAAAACGATATAAATATTTTCCAAAACCGGTTTTAACCGGTTTTATCACTATTTAAATTTTAATTGTTAAACACAAACGCGAATTCACCTTCTATGCTGAGGGACTCCACGAGGCAGTAAAAAATCTCACTTGAAATAAGTGAGCTTCACTTTTCTCCATATCCATGATATGTTTTAACAATTTATTGTTTATACTTGCAGTTTCGTGTAATACAAGAAACGGTGCAGATATTCTCTGTACACTTGATTGGATATATATTATTAATGTGTATGTTCTATTTGCGTTTATAGAGTTAATAAAACTAAAATTTATTCTTACTTCGAAAAGGACTAATGTAAAAGAAGATTTATTGCCTGATGTGTTGCTAGTAAGATTGAATGGATTGTGAAAATGTATATTGTGCAGTATGAACAAACTATTAAGTTAAAGTATATTTCAAGTTAATTTTTTAAATATTATTAATGTGTATGTTTTATTTGCGTTTAGAGTTAATATAAGTTTTCTTCTAATATCTTTTTTATTTATAACATTCATGGGAACATTTAGTGAACTATCCACTTGAATAAATTCTTTTGTCTTTTTAAATAATTACAGCAGGATCTAATTCAATTCAAATTCATAGATTTTTAGTACTAAAACAAATTTAAAACAGCACTGCTATATTTTTATATTTTTAAATAAAAATCGTGTGTTCAATTAAACTAATGAAGTTGTAATTTTGCACCGTACGGGTGTTATACTAAATAAAATGGCTAAATGTTAATGTGTTTAACGATTTGGTAGATTTAATATGGCGGCGGTTCGCCAGTCTAAAATATGCTGTCCGTGAGCATCAAAACCCATCGTCATCGTTTATATTTTAGTGGAAACGCAAATATTGTTATCGTATTTATAGAGGGTTGTAGTGACTTGAAAAAAAAATTAAAGTCCTCGATTTTTTGACGACAAAAAAAATTGTAAAACCGGTTTTAACCGTTATTATTTCGGTTCACGAAAACGAAAAAGGAATTTTTTCGGTTAGAACGAAAAGAACGAAAACGATATATTTCGTTTTCGGTGCGAACAGAAACGAACGAAATTTTTTTTGTTTTTATATAAACAGGGACTGTTTATAAGCAACATTCTTTCTATATTATTTTACCATACATACTTTACATGCTTTGAACACTTGGAAGATTTCCTCTAGGCAGACATACATAGACCAGAAAAAAGATTTTCCAAAGAGTTTTTTAGAAATACCAACATTTTATTGTGAATTGTCTATATACCATAACTAAAAATTATAGTATTTGAAAATTGGAACACACAATAGTTTCGAAAATACATCTTGGGAAAATCAGGACATTGAACCAAAAATATGTTTATCAATCAGAATTTGCTTATCAATATAAACAAACGTTCAAATATTGCAAACGTTAACTTTATGTCAGTCAATACAACATAATATGATGTAACACTTAATGAAAAATCTTAACAACGCCAGAAAGATGAATATTTATTTATAAATAAAGCTGTTATACTAAATGTTTAAAAACGATGAAATTTGATTTTTCGTCTTTATTACCAAAATGGAAAGTGAAATACAAAATTTGTTAACCCAGACGTGTTTATCTCAAAAAAATAAAAGAGACCGATATCAGATTTTCGCTAACTAGTAACTGAGATTTATCCCGTAAATCATTCGAATTTGGTCCACCCTGTATATTGCACGTGTAAAACATTTAACTATCATAATTTCATTATCAACAAAGTGTAGGCAAATCTCTAAATCTACTTGATACATATTTATTACAATTATAATTAATTATTGGTATTATTTCATTTCTGTTACAATAATTGTACATGATTTTTACAGTCGACAATACTTAAACAGATGTGTTATGAAAAAGACCGAAAAAATAGCGAATTCATTTTATTCCAAAACCGGATTGGCCAATTTTTTTCAGGTAATACAGCAAAATTATTAATAAGGCTTGTAATTGAATCATTTTATTAAATTTTAGGAAGTAACTGAAGACTTGCTTCTAAGCTGGAAAGAAATCGTTTATTTATGTTTGATTTCTTTGGGTAAGAAAATAAATTTTTCATGTGAATTTGAGAATTGTATCTATTCGTTGTTTTTTTCAGTATTTTCTATAATATTGATAGTTTTGCTGCGCTACGTAGTTGGAATTTTGGTTTGGATTGTGTTGGTAGGTGTTGTTTTAGCTTGTGTTGCAGGAACAGCTTATTTATGGTAAGTATTTCTTCTTCTTAATCGGGTCTTCTTGTACCTTTTGGTGTCGAGATATTTTTCCTATTTCATGATTATGTTTCTCCATCATTGGCTGACTGTAGCACATCTCTCTAGCTGATTCATTTTTCTTCTAGTCTATGCCATTTTATTTTTGGTCTTCCTCTACTTCTTTTTCCCTCAAACTTTCTTTTCCATCCCATTTTTGGCTACCTGCTTTCTGGCATGCGTAGTAGATGTACCAGCCATCTTAACTGGTTTGTCTCCATCTTTTTTGTATGCCTTTTACTCCTATGCTTTTTCTGATTTTATCGTTGCTTATCTTATCAATTAGTCTACACTCTAAATCCTTTTATTCTCATCTTATCTCCTGCGTCTGTACCCTTGGTTTTTGCTTTCTTGTTAGTGCCCAAGTTTCTGAACTATAAGTAAGAATTGGTACGTACACTGCATCTTAGTTTCTTTTGAGATCTCCTTACTTATTAAGCATTTATTTGTGGCGTGATAAAATTTCGTCGCTGCAGCTATTCTGTTATTCAACTCTTCTTCCAATTTATGGTTTTCTGCAATTATCGTTCCCAAATATTAAAATTTGATACCTGCTCATCCTTTCTTGGTCCAGCCTGATTAAAACCGTTGGATAATTCTTCGTTGCAACCATAATATTTGTCTTTTTTTATACAGGGTGGTCCACTTCTTTGCAGCAGGACTTTAACAGTCGATACAAAAACTAATTTTAAAGCGAATAATCCATATCAACATGGGTCCATAAACGCTTCATTTGAAATTTTCGAAAAAATATCGATAATTTTTAACCGTTTCTCAACCAGTTGATATATTTAAACCAAATTTAGTATAAAGCACCACCTTACAGGTTACCACATTCGGTAAGAATGTCAAGCCCCACAAACAACCAGTGACGGAGTTGTGGGGGTTAAAGTTCAATAAATTTAATAAAAAACTAGTACGACTCTGTTCAAAATCAAAAATGTCTTTGGGTAGAGCATTTTATTCTTATCAAAAAGTGTCTCCAGAGTTTTCTTCGTATCTGCCACCGTTTGGCCAGGAATTTGATTTATTTTATTGTTCTCGTAAAAAAATCGCTAATGTTCGAAATAAAGAAGTAATTACCGATTTTTGCAGTTTTTAATAACAGAAAATGCTCATAATCAGGAAAGAAAATCCTCTAAATTTACGATTAATGACCCACATTTTAAGCAACTTGCAATTTTCTGCTTTTCGCGATACTTTTAGATCGAATTTATGAGCAAAGTTTTTACGAGAACAATAAAATAAATCAAATTTCTCGCCAAATGGTGGCAGTTACGAAGATAAGTCAGAAGACACTTTTTGTTTAGAATAAAACTACTTTAAAACGGTTAAAAATATTTTTTCGAAATTTTCAACACCCAAATAAAGCGATTATGGACCCATGTTGATATGAAATGAACTTAATTCTTAAAGGCTTCTTCTATCGCCAACTCCAACTGTTTCTTTAAATCAGTTCTTCATTTTGAAGATCTAAAAGTGTTTCAGTTTTGTTTTTAAGAATTATGATCAATAAACTATGTAAAGAATCTAATAATAATT
The DNA here is from genome assembly GCA_947652605.1 of Elmis aenea. Lineage (NCBI taxonomy): Eukaryota > Metazoa > Arthropoda > Insecta > Coleoptera > Elmidae > Elmis > Elmis aenea. The sequence continues at coordinate 13,234,655 of OX393577.1, forward strand.
AAATAACCATTTTAGACATTTCTGTTACAGATCTTTAATGATAAATGCATTTAAATTTTTTAAATATTCAGGATAATTTAAAAAATTCAAAAGAGATACAATTCCTTCTTTTTTTGTACTTTCTCTTCTATAGCAGCAAGACACTTACTAGTTAATGCATTATTCAATATTTCTTAATTTTTAAACAAATATTTTAGAGTACCTCAAAAATTAATTACATCGAATCTTCTCTTGTGTGATTTTCTGTTGCTATTCTTATGGACTCTAATACTGATAGTAGTTTGGTACTTTCAATGTACCTACGTACCAATGCAGATATTACGCAAAAATACTGTTACAGTTTATTAAAAAGTCAAAAAAATTCATTATCATTTCCTTGAGACTAAAATTTTCGAGTAATATTATAAATTCTCGAAAAATATGAACAAAGAATCAAAACTTTTTCCCGAGAAATACTATTTGTTTATATGTTTTTTTTTTGGTTTATTTACTCCTTTGCGTATCTGCTCGTTTTTTTTGCCATGATCAACCATTTATTTTGTCATGTACCGAAGTACTCAAAATATTTTTTTTATGACGTAACTGTATATTTTTATTTAACTTTTGAAACTGTTTTTTGCCATAGGTTTAACATGCGATAAATATGCTAATTATTTAACTACAGTTTCCTCTTAGGTGTTTATGGAAACAGTCCAAAGATGTAATAGACACGCAAATGGAAGATTTGGTGTCAGATGTGGATTCACGCAGAAACGGAAGTTATTTAGCCTTTGCAATTATAGCCAGCATTTGTACTGTTTGTGTATTTTTGGTCATATTAGTTATGAGAAAACGAATTCAGTTAGTGATTCAGTTGTTTAAAGAAGCCGGGAAAGCTGTTGCTGCAATGCCACTATTGTTGCTCGAACCTATAGCGGTAAAGCTCTGCATGGTTTTTGAAAATGAATGTAAATTGTATTTATTTGCAGACTTTTATTTCTTTAGCAGTTGTAATAGGCGTGTGGTTGTATCTCACACTATGGATTGAGAGTTCTGGACATTTAACGATACTCAGACCAGACTTTTTTCTTTACGAAAAAGATTTCGTCATTCGTTTGGCGAGATGGTTTAATATTTTCATGGCTTTGTGGATGACGCAGTTTATAATAGGCTGTCAGCATATGGTTATAGCTGGGGCCGTATCTGCATGGTATTTCACGCGGTAAGTTTCTTCAGGCGAGTTAGCTAAAACCTCTTAAATTAAAACATCTAGCTCCAAATTTATTTCTATAAAAATCAGGAACTAAAAACGATAAATATTTCGTTTCGTTCTCAGTTCCTGATAAAAATATAATTTTGGACAAATATTTTTTTAAATCAACAAAAATTGAATCGAAAATGATTAACAGCGGACGTGGAAAAACAATTGACGCCGTTTTTCTAGAAGCAAGATCAATTGTTAAAAACGTCCTACTGCAATAACAAAGTTTGAACAATGTAATAGGCGATTTAAAATTTCTTTTAATAGTAAATGAAAAAATTTTTCTAAACCTTAACGTAATTAGCATAATATTATGCTGTTTCTTCTTTATTTGATCCCAAATTTTTCTGTGTTTGACGGCTTCTTTGTTTCAGGAATAAGGAGAGAATTGGTACACCAATATTTTACAGTTTTTACAATTTGCTACGCTATCATATCGGATCGGTATCAGTTGGATCATTTTTGATAGCTACGGTGCAGTTTGCAAGGATCATTTTGACAACCGTACAAAGATATTTAAAAGGGCATGAAGGAAAATGTGTTAACTGCGTTTTAAGATGTTGCCAGTGTTGCTTGTACTGCTTTGAAAGAATTTTAAAATTTCTATCCAGAAACGCATACATTGAAGTGGGTAAGTATTGATTAAATATTGTTCACGGAAATATTGTTGATAAATTTGATGAAGATACGGTAGGGTATAGAAACTTTAGTGTTATTATACTCAAAATGATATTCCGGGCTTAGGTGGGATAAAAACAGCGACATGGTCAAAATATTACAAGAAGTAGGACTGGATGGACGTGACACCAGAATAATAAGCATTTTATTTTGAAACCAAACTGCTGCTGTTCGAGTTAATAGAGAATTGTAAGATTTCGTACACATTTTAAGAGAGATTCTTTAACGATGTGTTTTTTTCACCGCTGTTGTTTGACTTATATTATCAACGGATTATTGAGAAGGCATTGGAAATAAAATTCAAGGTATTATGGCAAATTGTATGGTCATTAACAACATGTAAAATGCTGATGATATAGTTTTATACCCATTAGCTTAAAAGATTTAGAGAAGTTACTAACATCTGTCACAGAAGAAAGCGTGAGAATGGGTCTAAAACTATATGTAATAAAGACTAAAGGGCTTGTGCTCAAAAAATACCACGAAGCTATAATAGCTGGAGTGACTTCCTATAAGTACTATGGATGTTGTGTCCATTAAAATTAAGATGTCACTCGACAAATTCGCTGCAAAATATGTTGGAAATAGTTTTCTCCAAATGAAAAAAGTTTTGACCAGCCGTGATCTAAATTTTGACTGCAAATTCGTCTCCGCTGTCATGTTTTTAGTATCTTTTTATTTGGAGTGGAGACTTGAACGCTCACGGAAGCCATGTGCAAAAAATAAAAGCCTGACGACGAATGTGTAAGAATGAGGAGATAGAACCATCATACAAAAGTACTTAAAAATACTTAAAAAAGAGAAAGCTTGAGCATTTTGGCTTCGTCGCCAAAAACAGGAAGCACCAATTACCTAATCGTCATTCAGGAAAAAATGACAGATGGAAGGTGAGAACCAGGACGTAGAAGAACTTCATGGCCATGGCTAAAAACCTGAGACAATCATACGGACAGCTTAAAGATCACTCTTTGGAAAAGCAGTTTGATTAAGTAGAAATCATGCTTACGGTCGCTTACGTTTTTGGAGAACTGAAAAAGAACTTAGCTAAATTATTTTTTGTGGGATAGAAAAAAATTTTGACTCTCCTCCCTTCAATTCAAAATAAATTTTGATAAATAGGGAATTGGTTGTTTGATAGCATATAATCGGGACCCTTATCAGTATATTAAAATTATAGGAGAAATTTTTATTTGTAGCGATCCATGGGTATTCATTTTGCCGAGCTGGACGACAAGCTTTCAAAATTTTGACCACAAATGCCTTACGTGTTGCTGCGATAAACTCTGTGGGGGATTTTGTATTGTTTTTGGGAAAAGTTCTAGTAATTATGGCGACGGTTCTTGTAGGAGTAGAACTTGTTCAGGTAAATGGTTACATTTACTTTTGCCTTGGTAATCTAAGGCATTTTTTTTTTTTTTAGAAAAAAGAGGGATTACAACACATGTGGGCTCCCCTGACGATGGCCGGTTTGTTCGCATATTTCATAGCCCACTGTTTCTTAACCGTATACGAGGTATTTTCTATTTAATTAATACGTAGATATATTTTAAAGTTTCTTGTTTTAGATGGCAATCGATACAATATTTATTTGTTTCTGTGAGGATTGTGAACATAATGACGGAGTGTCTAGGCCTTACTTTATGTCACGTGATCTTATGGATTTTGTAAATAACTCAAAAAAGGCTTTAGATCCCAAAGACGTCCGTGAACAAGCTTGGCAACAGTCCGTTCCTTCAGTTAGCACATCAATACCAAAAAACCAATGATTTATTAAACATTCTTTGCAAAGTGTTTATATTTACGAGATAACAATAGTTTGTAAAACAATACTGTAATAAAATTTTATAGCACACTTCAGGAAAACCCATCCTTAGTTCGAACAGGCAAAGAGGCAACAGTTAAAAATAACCATCATAATTATAAACAAAATAAATGTAACCTAAGGCAACCGACTGAAAATGAAAAATGTGCAGACTATACCAGGTGTAAATGAATTCTGTTACACACTCTTTTGTCTTTTGTTTTCATTTTAAATAAATAGAAGTATAATTTTAGGCATATGACTATATGACATTTGCAAAAAAAAAGGATTATTTCAATGTATGTACACTATTATTTCACTTCCGGTTTCGCCGGATATTACCCTAACTTTGTTATTTTAAATGGAACACCCTGTACATTTTTTGAAAGAAGAAGCAATTTTGATACAACTCCACAGTTTTGGTTAATTTTTATAACCTCAAATAAATTTTTGACCGAAATTAATTTCTTATTCAGAGTGCAGCGACCAGCATAAATTGAATTTTGTTATGTTAAGAAGTGTTTGAAAAACCTTTTTGTAAATTTTATGTGACACTTTGGTTACTTTGATGGGGTTTAAGGTTTTGAAATCGGTTTTTGACAAAAAATCTGTTTTTTTTTTAAATTGAACGATTGTGGTTCATGTGGTTATTTAAATAAGCATTTTTTGACAAATTAAACAATATTTACCAATAACTTGGTAATTTAATTAGGATTTATTTATAAAAATACAAAAAAATTTAACTATACAGGGCGAGTCATTAGTGCGGGATCGGTCGATTGTGGCTAAACGGTTTGAGATAGAAAGTTGATTCATATGCTATATCAGTCTGCGTTCACAATGGACGTAGTAGATAACAGATAGCAGATAGTGGTTAGTAGCTAAAGTTGAAATGCATAAATAATCAAATGCAAGTGTTCACAATGGACGTAAGATTTACGTAGTAACGATGGAAATCGGATTTATAACAAAAACAAAAACAAAGTGAGGGATCTATGTTTTTAATGTTTTAAATTAATTATTTTTTCTGACACTGACAGCATTAAGATCCACACACACCGTCGCGGTGGCGATCGCTGGCGCGATCACGATAATTGTAACCATGTTACTTACTTACGTTACCAGGTTACTAATTATCGTGATCGCGCCAATGTTAAACAAGTCGGTTGCTAACCGTATCCAAGTAAATATATTTCGTCACGGATTTCTTACGCGTTACGCACTAACCACTATCCGCTATCCGTTATCTACTACGTTCATTGTGAACGCGGACTTATCCGCCTTACGCTAAAGTCTAAAGTACCGCTTTGTTTTCGGTAAATTTTATATGTAGTGCCATTTTTAAAATGAAAACACACGCAATCAAATAGCAGTATAATTTTAATTTTGAAAATAGCGCGTATTTCTTGATGCTAAATATATGTCAATTTGGGTATTGCATTTTGCATTTATTGAACGCTTATTCAAGTTGAATGGTCATGTATTGTTAAATTTTACCCTAAATGTTATTAAGGCTAAAATTGAACTTTTAATAAATAATATGACATATGTTTTGATTAAGTTACTATCATTACGGTACATCAAATGTAAGGCATAAACTTATCAGGTAAAAGGAGATAGATTTACTATCTGATGTGTAGTTTTTACCGTCACTTTGACGTTTAAATTCTTAAATAGACATATGTGCAATACTTTATATCCTTTTTTAACACACTACATAACAACGTTGCTCCCACTGTACGTATACTATAAAGATCATAAGGTGGTTTTTAAAACAAAGAAAGTTAAAACTATAAATAACAGATGGCGTAAGCTGTTTGTTTTGAGTAATTTATTAAGAATGGCATTTATACAATTCTTTGTATGTATATAACGAAACGACATTTTTGAAACCGATATAAAATTTTTATTAAGGACGTTTAAAGGTTAAAACTTGCTGGAGATGTCAGTCATGGTAGTACTGACATATACATAATATTTTCAGATTTCAATGATGCGTAGCAGGTGCGTAATAAAATATCCAAAATTATTAAATTTTTTTGGAATCGATATAAAATTTTTATTAAGTAATTTTTAAAGTTGAAATGTGGTAGAGATGTGAGCCATGGTTGTACCGACATGTTCATTCCATTTTAAGTTCTTAATAATACGTAGGACGTGCGTAATAAAATTTTCAAAATTATGTTCACTTAAGCGAAATTTTTGAAACCGATATGAAATTTTTATTAAGGACGTTTAAAGGTTGAAACTTGCTGGAGATGTCAGCCATGGTTGTACTGACATATACATAATATTTTCAGATTTCAATGATGTGTAGCAGGTGCGTAATAAAATTTTCAAAATTATGTTCTCTTAAGCGAAATTTTTGAAAGCGATATGAAATTTTTATTAAGGACGTTTAAAAGCTGAAACTAGCTTTCAAATTTTACAGAATTGCAATAATTAAAAGTTTTCCCTACACAATCTCATAGCCAACGCGATCACAAGTATGACAAGTATCACAAGTATGACCTTTTGAAAGGACCTTTTTCAGACGGCCGTGGATCAGGGGCGCGTTTATACTACTTGGGGCCCCTAGGCGCAGTGTGGTTTTGGGGCCTAATATCACATTTCAATTTTGTATAAAAACTAAATACCTACGTAAAATTTTTACTTTTTTTGATGAAGTACAAACAATAAAAAACTATACATACATCAAATTATTTATTATTACATTTTTTAATATTTCACAATATTTTTTTCCTTACTTTCATTTTAGTGAATGTATCTACTACATCAGTGGTTCCCAGCTTGTGGGGCGCGTCCCCCAAGGGGCGCGCGAGACTGTTGCAAGGAAGGCGCACAGCTGTTACCAAAATATCATTTTTAAATACAAACAAACAAAAAGAACTTTATTTACACAGAATATGGTATATTGTTTTGTAGCCCATTAAACAATTATTATATCAAATCAATATTTATGAAATTAGATTGTTACGAAAAGTGAAGAGGGCGCAAAATTTTTTTTTATGAAAAAGGGGGGCGGAGGTACAAAAAGGTTGGAAACCACTGTACTACATCATTAAAATCGCACTTCTCCATTTTTGCTGATTCTACATGCAGAATATCTAAATTTGCTGAAAAAGAGCGTTCCCCAGATGCGTTACTTATTGAAATAGTTTTATAAATCCTTAATAGAGTTTCAACATTCGGAAATGTAGATTTCAGTCCAATTAATAAATGCTCATACATTTTTATACGTGACTGAAGGCGTTCCTCTTTAGCATGCGCCAAAAACTGGAGCAGTTGATCTCTAGTTACGTCACAATTGATATTGTTTCTTCTTCTATACATACATAGTTTACATTCACTTTCAAAACAAATGCACGTGTTTAAAAGATGCAAAAAACAGAAATAATATATTTTTATAAATTTCGGCCATTTGGGGGCCCCCAAAAATTGGGGGCCCTAGGCGCGCGCCTAGTGCGCCTATGCATAAACGCGCCGCTGCCGTGGATGATATCAAAAAGTGTTTTATTTGCACTTTCTTTACATTGTTGGATGCGCCAGTCTTTAAGCTACATTTTGAACACCGAATCAAAATTTTCGGGACGCTAATAACGGAGTTACGAATTTTTTTGTAAACCGAGATGTTTTTATTTTTGCGAGCGAACTCTTGGCATATTGCCGGACCTTTTTCAGACGGCCGTGGATGATATCAAAAAGTGTTTTATTTGCACTTTCTTTACATCGTTGGATGCGCCAGTCTTTAAGCTACATTTTGAACACCGAATCAAAATTTTCGGGACGCTAATAACGGAGTTACGAATTTTTTTGTAAACCGAGATGTTTTTATTTTTGCGAGCGAACTCTCGGCATATTGCCGGACCTTTTTCAGACGGCCGTGGATGATATCAAAAAGTGTTTTATTTGCACTTTCTTTACATCGTTGGATGCGCCAGTCTTTTAGCTACATTTTGAACACCGAATCAAAATTTTCGGTCCGCTAATAACGGAGTTACGAATTTTTTCGTAGGCCGAGATGTTTTTATTTTTGCGAGCGAACTCTTGGCATATTGCCGGACCTTTTTCAGACGGCCGTGGACGATATGAAAATGTGTTTTATTTGCACTTTCTTTACATCGTTGCATGCGCCAGTCTTTAAGCTACATTTTAAACACCGAATCAAAATTTTCGGTCCGCTAATAAGGGAGTTACATTTTTTTTTGTAGACCGAGATGTTTTTATTTTTGCGAGCGAACTCTTGGCATATTGCCGGACCTTTTTCAGACGACCGTGGATGCTATCAAAAAGTGTTTTATTTGCACTTTCTTTACATCGTTGGATGCGCCAGTCTTTTAGCTACATTTTGAACACCGAATCAAAATTTTCGGTCCGCTAATAACGGAGTTACGAATTTTTTTGTAGACCGAGAGGTTTTTATTTTTGCGAGCGAACTCTTGGCATATTGCCGGACCTTTTTCAGACGGCCGTGGACGATATCAAAATGTGTTTTATTTGCACTTTCTTTACATCGTTGGATGCGCCAGTCTTTTAGCTACATTTTGAACACCGAATCAAAATTTTCGGGCCGCTAATAACGGAGTTACGAATTTTTTTGTAGACCGAGATGTTTTTATTTTTGTGAGCGAACTCTAGGCATATTGCCGGACCTTTTTCAGACGGCCGTGGATGATATCAAAAATTGTTTTATTTGCACTTTCTTTACATCGTTGGATGCGCCAGTCTTTTAGCTACATTTTGAACACCAAATCAAAATTTTCGGAAAGCTAATAACGGAGTTAAGAATTTTTTTGTAGACCGAGTTGTTTTTATTTTTGCGAGCGAACTCTCGGCATATTGCCGGACCTTTTTCAGACGGCCGTGGATGATATCAAAAAGTGTTTTATTTGCACTTTCTTTACATCGTTGGATGCGCCAGTCTTTTAGCTACATTTTGAACACCAAATCAAAATTTTCGGAAAGCTAATAACGGAGTTAAGAATTTTTTTGTAGACCGAGTTGTTTTTATTTTTGCGAGCGAACTCTCGGCATATTGCCGGACCTTTTTCAGACGGCCGTGGATGATATCAGAAAGTGTTTTATTTGCACCAGTCTTTTAGCTACACTAAATGAAAAGTTTTCGGTCGGCTAATAATGGAGTTACGAATTTTTTTGTAGACCGAGATGTTTTTATTTTTGCGAGCGAATTTTTAATTTTTTGAATGACTTTGTAAATTAAATTTCAAAATAGTTGAGACAAACGGCATTATACTAAGAAAAATAAACTCAATAACATACTAAAATTTGAACAAAATCGTAAAAGCCGTTTTCGAGAAAAATTTTCAAAATTTTTAATTTTTTGAATAACTTTGTAAATTAAATTTCCAAATAGTTGGAAAAAACGGCATTAAACTAAGAAAAATAAACTCTATAACATACTAGAATTTGAACAAAATCGTAAGAGCCGTTTTCGAGCAAAATTTTCAAAATTTTTAATTTTTGGAATAACTTTGTAAATTAAATTTCAAAATAGTTGAGACAAACGGCATTATACTAAGAAAAATAAACTCTATAACATACTATAATTTGAACAAAATTGTGTGAGCCGTTTTCGAGAAAAATTTTCAAAATTTTTAATTTTTGGAATAACTTTGTAAATTAAATTTAAAAATAGTTGAGACAAACGGCATTATACTAAGAAAAATTAACTCTATAATCTAATAATAATAATCCTATCCCAAATATTAACTTTTTGAGGATACCGAGTTCTCGTGGAAATATTAATTCTAGGATTTTCCTGATATTGAATGTTTTGAACATTTGGTTCGTTATTCAAATACACAAATATTGTGTATGTTTTTTTTTTTTAAATGCATAAATAGCCATAATAACAGTCAGACCTTAAAAGTTTTAAGTGCTTAATACAATTTGCATAGTTCAGTCTACTGACATAATTAAATTAAATGTATTAAAAAGATATTACTTGGCTAAAACGACCATTTTACATTAATACAGTTTTTTCTTCCGAACACGATAAAAATATTCAAAATATTTCAAATCTCTGGAACTAATAGCAACTTTTGTATTTCAAATACAACACCCCATTTTTTATTTAATATTTTGGACCCCCTTTATTTTAGCTTTGTATCAATATAAAATACTACAGGTTTTTATGCGGCCTTGTCACAAAAAAAAATAATTTAAAAAATTTTTCAAGGTTTTAAGGCTTTATTTAAAAAATTCTCCTGAAGTACAGCGTTGTAATTTGGTAAGGACATGCAGAAAACATTGCTTTATTCGCTCGATATGAAAAAGTTTGAATCACGCACATAGAGTGTTCATATAAATAGGTGGCAACTTCTATGATTTTCAAAAGCTCGTAACTCAATTTTTTCAAATGCATTTTCTTATGTCACTGAATTCGTCTTTAAGGGAGCTTAATTTTTTGTTAAGTATGTCCTATACCCAAAATTCATACTTTTCGAGATATTCGACATTTGTTCTTCTACGTTATTGAAGCAAATAGAGTGCCGGGGAAATAGAAAAAAACTGACTGTTCACCTCACTAACGTCAAAAACTTGTCATTTATTTCTTGAATTATTGCATTTTCACAATTAATTTTACTTTACAAGAGCAAATTGATATGGTTTATTGGGAGAAGGTGGAAGAAATCCTTTGCTGGCGGCAAGGATTTACGCACAACGATATCCTGATAGACGCTATCCAAAACGAGATGCTTTTGAAAAGTTGAAGAAGCGATTTGTACGTACCTGGCACATGGATTATAAAAAAAAAACTGATCGCAGGAAGAATATTTCCAATGAAGAAAATGAATTTTTAGTGAGGACGAGTGTTGTTGTAGATACCCATAATAGCACCAGAAAAATCAGTGAGCTAGAGTTAAGTCAAACCCCACACAGGTTTAGAAACACTAGTAAAGTTCATAACAATAATAAAATTAATTTGGTTGACAATTTATTTATTGCTTATGTTATGTGAATCCACAAGGCCAAGTATCTACCTACTATTAGTAATTAAATACACGAAATGGTGAATAAACCATATCAATTTGCTCTTGTAAGGTAAAATTAATAGTGGAAATGCAATAATTCAAGAAATAAATGACAAGTTTTTAACGTTGGTGAAGTGAACAGTCAGTTTTTTCGATTTCTACGGCACTCTATTTGCTGCAATAACGATTATGGTGCCTGTCCACGTGAGAGTAAACTACTCTCGATAGCAGCGTCGCCAAGGATACAGCCCCTGAGAGTAACTCGCTATTGGCTGTATCCTTGGCGACGCTGCTATCGAGAGTTTTTACTCTCACGTGAACACGCACCTTTAGAAGAAAAAATGTCGAATATCTCGAAAAGTATGAGTTTTTGGTATAGGACATACTAAACAAAAAATGAAAAATATTGTTTGCGTGTTGACGAGCCCGCCTATGGTCGTAGACAAGAGTTATGTTTACTACTTAATTTATTAATGAATAAAGTCAAAGTCGATTTTAAAACTATTTATTTGCTTTGTTTACAGTCAAGAGCTGAACTGCTCGGTATGAGATTCTGAATACAACTTAACTTAATTTCTAAAAATTACATATAGCTACCCTAAACCTAAAACATGTGGAGTCCAGAACATTAGCTAGTACTTTAGTGCAATTTATGGTCTATAAGTTAAACGCAATTTATGATGTTCCAAAGTATGTTCCAAAGTCACATTCCAGATGTTGACGGACAAGGGGCAGTTGTAGGCACCCTGTGTGGTATGGAGAAATATAACTCAAGTCAGCACATATTCTCGATATTAGGCGGCTTATGATGTTTAGATAATAAATCTTAGGATAAGGGTTTCACTGTTTGTTTAGACTATAAGTATGGATGTGTCTGGGGAATGTATGGTTGTTAGAAGTTAAGTTACATTTTATATTCCAAACTGAGTAGTTCAGCTTCGATTATTGTTAATATATTTTTATATCGAAACGTTTCTATTTTATTTAAACAATCCGCGTCGCATTCGCTAACATTTTCAAATATTCAGGTTTTTTACGCATACTATAATATATAAAATGCCATTTATCTAAAATCAAAACTAAAGAAAAAAAAAGGGGTATACCAGAGAACTCATTTACACCCGGTATGTGTATGTCTACAAGATATCCTTCATACAATATGATGTAATTTTTTATTAAACTCGTTATTATCACGTAAATGAATCACTCAAATACATATTGCTTGTATCAAGCGCTTTTTATATTTCGATAAATATTTACAAACGGTAATCACTTTTCGCTCATACAAATGTTTTAAGTAACAGAAGGTCCCATGGTTCCAGTTACTGTAATCGTGTTCTCGTGATAAAAATATTTATCTAAGACCTTTTGCAGACGTATCTTTTAACCGATAAGTGATTCCCCGAATGAAAAAGTCTTTGCTGCATTTGCTTTTTGCTACTCAGTCTCGTACTATCGGACGGTCAGTATTATTAGCTACACAGAAAGCAAAGATTTAGCGGGATCGTGAAGTTGGTGTACAATTTAAAACGAATAATATCGATATTGAATGAATATTATTAGTTTTTGTGAATTGTGAAAGTGCAAAAAGTATGGATAAACTATTACACCACAGTAGAAGATCGGAAAGATCGGTAAATAATAACTTTTGATTTATGTCCATTCAGCAACTAACAGGATGTTGTTTTAATAATAAACCAGTATTAAGGCGGGCTTAGATATATGATACAGGGTGTTTCGCTTTACTTTGGGACACTATTGCTATTTCCGTAAACAATGAAAATACAAACTTCGTTAAAGGGGACAAAATTTAATTGTTTAGTACGAGTGTATTTTAAACAAGATATTGTCTTGTTTAAAAATTCCAAGGCTTGCGTGATATAAAGAAAAAAAAAAAAGAAATGGATCAACATTTTTTAAACTTAAATATCTCGGCTATCGTTGCTAATACACAAAAATACCTAAGGAAAAATTTTGCTACATTTTGTTTGCTATAAAATGGCGATAGTCAATTTTTTATTTATATATTAGGTACAGTGTGAGATATTTAATAAAACTACTTTTTTAAATGGCTGTCTAAGTAGGTGATGACTTTTATACCGGGTGTAACTAAAATCAGGCTCATCTCCTTTTTCTTCTTTGGTTTTCATTTTAGACAGAATTTTAAAGATGTGATCTGTGCAAAAAAAATAATTTCCTGAACATATGTGCACTTTTATTTTACTTCCGGTTTTGCCGGAAATGACCCTAAATTTAATATTTCAAATGGAACACCCTGTGTATTTTTACATTTTTGGAAAGAAGAAGCAATTTTGTATCCAACTGCATTATTTTAGTTAATTTTTATAACCTCAAATATTTTTGGACAAAAATTTAATTTTTCATCAAGTATGCCGTGACCTGCATAAATTTAATGTTATTATGTCAAGAAGTGTTCAAAAAAGTTTTTTGTTAATTTTAATTTTTTAATTCACATTTGGGTTACTTTAATCGGATTTAAAGGTTGCGAAATAGGTTTTCTGACAAAAATTCAATTTTTTTAAATGGAAATACAGTGGCTCATGTGGTTATTTAAATAGAGTATTTTCTGACGAATTTAACAAACAACAACAAAGCAGTCATTACAATTTTAAATTATTGTAAAGTTTTGGTAAGATACCCTAATAATCAAAGTTGACTATGATAAATAGCAACAAAACAAATGTTTTTTTTTGTGTTGACTCTTTTCACAACGATCACTAACAACTAAAAATTGAGTAAAACTTTTAGGAAAAACAACAAAGCAGAAATTAACAAAAATCCAAAGTTTTATTGAGTAGTTATTTATTTTTGTATTATAAGAAATAAATCCTAATTAAAAAACCAAGTTATTGGTATTGTTGAATTCGCCAGAAAATACTCTATTTAAAAAAGCGCATGAGCCACTATCGTTTCATTAAAAAAAATAACTTTTTGTCAAAAAAACAATTTCTCAACCTTTAAAGTCTATTTAAGTAACCCTAAAGTCAATTAAAATTAACAAAAACGTTTTTCGGACACTTTTTGACATAATAAAATTCAATTTATGCAGGTCACGGAATCCTTCATGAAAAATTTACTTTTTTTCCAATAATTATTTGAGGTTATAAAAATTAACTAAAATAGTGCAGTTGGATTCAAAATTGCTTCCTCTTTCCAAAAATGTAAAAATACACAGGGCGTTCCCTTTGGAATAACAAAGTTAGGGTCGTTTCTGGCGAAACCGGAAGTGAAACAAAAGTGTACATAATTATGTTCAGAAAATCCAGATTTTTTCACATATCTCATGTTTAAAGTTTCGTTTACCTAAAATCGAAACTAAAGGGAAAAAAGGGGGTGAGCCTGATTTCAGTTACACCTGTTATAAACATTATTTCGTTCTCTTTACAACGATATGAATTTTTATGTTTATTTACAAAAATAAGCGAAATTGAGAAATTTAAGATACAAATCAACATTTCCATGAAAAAATAAAACAAAAACCGACTTCAATTGTTTTATTTTGGCCATAACTAGTTTATCCTGTCACTGTTTATACTATGCCGTTAATATAATATAATCCGAAATTAAAATAATCATATTCATATTAAGGTATATCAAATCATCCAGGAGTTGCAAGACGAAATAAAACGAACACTTGAAAAAAAATGGCAGTCGGTTATTGTTTTTTCCATAGCAACGTTGATTTTTAAATTAGTTTCGTAATTTTTAATTATTTCCCTTATCTATATTTGTATCTAAGTCATCATCTACTAATGTTGGTGCTGCCATTTAAAAAACAGTAGTTTAATGTAATATTTCAGACGATAATATACAGGGTGTCCCAGATTACATTTCCAGCATGGGTATCTCGCTTATTATAAGAGATACAGGTTTGTTTAAATTAGATGAATTATTCCTTGGTATGAAAGGAGCCACAATCAATTTTTAAAAGTACAAAATTCGTCGTGCTTCAGATGTTATAGCAAAAAATATGAAAATGTCGAATTTCTTTTTTCTTTCATAACTTTTTTGTCTTAATCGTTAGAGCAATTTTATTTGTACTTTCTGAAGTACTTTTTAATGGAGAATATAACTGTCATTTTAGATTTTTTTTAACACCTACCATTTTCGAGATATTACCCCCAATTCCATTTTTTCTTATGGGCCGCGAAGTTGGCTATGGAATAGTTGAATGTGCTTTTTTTTACTCGTTTAAATGAGATATTACTTGCTATACCTATTTTTATAAACAAGTCACAAAATGAAAAAAAATCGTATTTTACCCATGACTTATCAAGCTATCTATGAAAATAAAAACAAAAAACAACTAATTAAATGTCAAATGACAGTTACCATTTGTATGCGACATCATTTATTAGAATGTATAGTATTGTTGTGTAATTCGATAGTTTTTGTAGCAAATTTGTTTTCATATAATTATGGGCACATTTACAACTAATTAAAAATTTTTAATGTTGAAATGCTAAATTCTTTACAACAGAAACTGTGCAAAATAGATATTTGTAATTCTTTATGGATTTGTTTTGGATTTTTGGTTGTTTTTTCGAAGAAACCATATTCTTTTAAATTTATTTCCAAATTTCTGTAATTACACACTCTTCGTTGCCTTTTCTCAAGATATAGCTCAAGTATATTCGCTCAGCTTCCACAGTTTTTATGGTAAAGAATGTAGCATCTCAACATGTCAAATTTTTCGCTATTTTTAAATGTAGCCATCATTATAACAATAATTACTACAAAGACTATCGAATTACACAACAATAATATGAAATTCTAATAAATGATACCGCAGACAAATGGCAACTGTCATTTGACATTTAATTAGTTGTTTTTTGTTTTTATTTTCATAGATAGCTTGATAAGTCATAGGTAAAATACGATTTTTTTCATTTTGTGACTTGTTTATAAAAATAGGTATAGCAAGTAATATCTCATTTAAACGAGTAAAAAAAAGCACATTCAACTATTCCATAGCCAACTTCGCGGCCCATAAGAAAAAATGGAATTGGGGGTAATATCTCGAAAATGGTAGGTGTTAAAAAAAATCTAAAATGACAGTTACATTCTCCATTAAAAAGTACCTTCAGAAAGTACAAATAAAATTGCTCTAACGATTAAGACAAAAAAGTTATGAAAGAAAAAAGAAATTCGACATTTTCATACTTTTTGCTATAACATCTGAAGCACGACGAATTTTGTACTTTTAAAAATTGATTGTGGCTCCTTTCATACCAAGGAATAATTCATCTAATTTAAACAAACCTGTATCTCTTATAATAAGCGAGATCCCCATGCTGGAAATGTAATCTGGGACACCCTGTATAAATAAAAATTTGACTATCACTATATTATAGCAAACAAAATCTAGCAACATTTTTTCCTTTGGTACTTTTGTGGATTAGTAACGATAGCCGCGATATTTGAGTTTAAAAATGTTGGCCAATTTCGGTTTTTTTCGTTATATCACGCAAGCCATAAAATTTTTAAACAAAACAGGTTTTTGTTTAAAATGCACTCCTAAATAGCTAAATTTAGTCCCATTTAAGCAGTCTTGTATTTTCATTATTTACGGAGTTAGCAATAGTGCTCCGTTAAAAAGTGAAACACCCTATATTTAAATGTATAAACTTTTTATTGATAGACAATTTAAAATTTATATTTTAAAAAAGTTACATACTTTGACCAATTGAAAATTCGTTAGTAAATGACATGGATTAATCATTTGGCCAAGGAGACAACCATGCCAATTTACAGTTATTACTTTCTGTCTATCATGAACATTTCAAAAACTTCCACACCGGAAATGAAAAACAATCTAATGTAAAGCTTAAAAGCATAACGTAATTTAACAATTAGTAATAAATATTGAGACTAAACAATACTATTTTGTTTCTTGTTCTTGTTTATAAACAAAACCGGATAAAAGATGACGTAATTAAAATGGAATTGAAATTAATTTAATTAAAATTCATTGATATTTCCAATTCAGTCGTTATGAAAATGGTGTAAGTCTAATGGCAAAAAAATTTCAAAAAAATCATTTTTTTAAAAGAATTTGCATCTACATATTTGAATTAACAGAAACGTGTATAAAGTAGGTAAGTATGATCAGTATTTTTCAATTACTGACTTGAGAGCAAATCCTTAAATATTGCAACACAAAAAAAATTAATTTATACCACTTTTATAATAAACGGTCCTTATATTATAAAAGATAAAACATTTATGTATATTCAGTACACACTATCACTAACAAACGATTCTTTCCTTGTATCGAGAAATGCGAGGGTGTTGACCATTGGGAGCAGGGCCGGATTAACCAACAGACAAAAAAGACACATGTCTAGGGCCTGATTCGACCCCCAAAAACGTTCTCAATTTTTTTTTACCCCTAAAAGTCTGTCGGTTAAATTTGCTAGTAGCCTTTATAAATGGGGCCCAAACGCTTAATTTTGTCTGAGACCCTCTAAGAGGTTTAATCCGGCACTGATAAGGAGGATGTTGATTATTGGAGTGAAGTTATCAAAAAAAGTTTGAAGGTTACATTGTTACTTCCTGAATTATTTTCTATTATTTTCAAATCTTAAACAATTTAAGTATTTAGTTTTTCCCGTTAATCTTACATTCGGTTAACCTTGTTCTGGAAGCAAAATACATAACTGGACAACTTTACCCCGTTGAGGTTGAAGTTGTCAGTCAACACATACAGTGTATACAAGTGTACAAAAACTAACGTAACGCGTCAGTAACTCATTTTGCGATAACTTAAAAAAGTTTTGTACAAAAGTTGTTTTTGGTCATTAACTACATAACCCCAAATTATTGTCAATTACCTATACATAGTATTTTATTTTTTCGCACTAGTACGTAACTTTGTTTCTTTACACGGAGCGCCCTGTATATTATGAGTTATTTAGGTTTTAAATAGAATTTTCTTTAAAAAATTCAAAAGGTTTTAAGTTCTTCAATTATTCGTTTTTGAGTTATTTAAGTTTTTTTTTGAAAATATTGATAGAAACAGGACTTTAGAATTCATGTATTGTTTTTTTTAATGGCCACTTTGATTAAACTTAACAAAAATAATAATATTGTAATAACTTACTTATTTTTAAAGATAAACCTAACAACCCATACATCAATGAAACGAGAAAAAATTATCTTTTTAATTAAGCCATAGCCAATTATGGTTGCCATTTAAAAAAAGTCGCGTTTGGCCAATATCACAAAAATCAAGGGTGAAATGACTTTTTAGATATTTTTTTCTAATTCTAGGTAAAATATCTACAGGAAACATTTCAAATTTTGATTTTATCGTAGGTGGCTATGGAATTATTTACCGTTAAAAAAATAGTGTCAAAATATTTAAAAAAGTTAAAGTTGCAGGCTTATGTCACCCTGGCATTAATTTTCTGTTGAAAATCTGCCCAACTTTGCTAAATTAACCGACTATGTAACTCTTATAATAACAAAGTTACCCATACAACACATGTAGATTATTGTCACCCTGCATAACTCAAAAACGATTGATTTTAGATACATAAGACCTTTTATAATTTTAAGAGAGAATTTAATATTATATTATTATACAAGATGTTTTATTACAAGAAAAAACAAAGTTACGAGTCGAAGCGCAAAAACAAAACACTGTGTATGATTGAAAGTAATTTAAGGTTATGTAGTAAATGACCACAACCAACTTTTATTTGAAACTTTTTTTTAAAGTTATTGCAAAAGGAGATATTGACACATTACGTTACTTTTTGTACAAACTGTATAATATGTTGTGCAGTAATTACTTAGTAATAATATCGATAACGTCCAATACTGTAATAAAGTAAGGATAAATACCCATTATAGGGGCAGTTTTTTATTTAAAGTGGTATAAGTCCACATTTTTTGTTTGGAGATATTTAAGGACTTACTTTTTTTAACCTATACCTATTAAAGTATTGTCAAACGCTTAGATGGTGTTAATGTTTTTATGAATCCAGACGTTATGCAGTTTAACGATGGCAATATGGGAATTGCTTAAGTCAAATAACTTTTTCTCGACAGTGAGTGAGAGAGAGGACTTATACCACTTTCAAAAGTAATAAAATTTTGAAAAAGTAACTTATCCTAAATTTGTGATTTTTTACATACTCTGTATTTGTTTCATTTTCGGTTTAACCCGAAATGACCAATTTTAGTTTAAGCGATACAAGTGCTATAAGCTGTTGATATATTATTAAAAAGAATGTTTTCAACTTTTGGAAATACGTTTTTTTGCAATATTTTAGGTGTCAGTGTTAGAAACACTGCTTAATGAAAATGTTTCGTCCGATTTTTCTGGTGACATTCCCCGCAAACGTACAGATTTTCCAGTTCTAGTAGCTCATGCCATTGCTCTTTCACTTTTGGTAAGTCAAATTAACTTATTTAGATACAAAACACAATTTTTCTGTTTACGTTCCCAACCATCGGTTTTTATGTTATATTGATTCGATAACCGGTTTGGCGGCAACGACAACGGTTCAGTTTCGGTTCCGGTTCAATGCAAAATATGATGAGGATGCGTATTTATAAATGGAACTGTCTGAAATTTTTTAATTTCTGGTGAAATGTAATCAAAATTACGAAAATAAAAAATTTACAATGTCATTAAATAAAATAATTTGTCTGAGCCGTTGTGTGAATCGGTTGAAGCGATTTGAACCGGTTCACACCAGTCGGTTCAGTTCCATTTCGCGGTTTTGTGATTTTTTAGAAAAAAGGTTCAGTTCCGGTTCACGGTTCATGAAAAAGTACCGGTTCATCCCGGTTTTTGTTCCAGTTCCGGTTTGGTTCGGGTCCCTGGAAAATATCCTTGGTTTATTGAATATACTAAAAAAAAACTAGAAAATACCATTTCTTTAGTTAATTAAACACGACAAATTTAACTACAAATGTTTGCGGAAGCTTAGCGTAGAAAATTAAATTTGTCGGGGATTTTTTAAAAACATAAGCGTTTTCTTTACCATCTTTTTTTAAATTTCCAAGATAAACACTTATCTTGCCTTTTTTACAAATGCCTTTAAAATAAGCAATTTTTTTGAACTGTTATGTTTTTAATACTACCTTAAATAGATTTAACGAAAAAAACACTTATCTGTTTTTCGAATAATATCTTGTTGAACTTCAAAACCAATTAATACGATTGCAACTTGTAAAGGAACGAGTCTTAAAACTGGAGTTGTATTTTGACCAGGGCTCGAAACCGAAAAAGTTTTGGTTAACGGTGAACCGAAATCGAGAACTTTATTTTTATAACGGTTTTTGTTGAAAAACCGGTTTTATTCGTAAAAAACCGGTTTAGTGAAAAAAATCGATTTAAATTATAAATCGGTTTAAAAAACCGGTTAAATTAGCCGGTTTTTAAAATTATTTAGATCAGGAATGCAAAGTATGAAAAGATATTATTTATTTATAATTTTATAATAAATGTACAATCAAGAGTTCTGTAATGACTTCTGGTAAACTAATCGCATATAATACAGATTTAGTATTTTTCATCGTAATTTTTATTAAAAAAAGATTTAAAAAAAACCGGTTTTTTATTATTTTGGTTAAAGGTTACCATTTTTTTGCCTTTAAAAATAACGGTTTCGGTTTCGGTTAAAAATCACTTTTTCTGACAAAAAATAACGGTTAACCGGTTTTTTAAACCGGTTTAAAACGGTTTCATGCCCTGATTTTGACTAAGGATCCTTCGAAAAAAGATGAGTGATTTTTAATTAAGCTTTTATACCTTAATACAGTGGTCTCAAACTCAAATTGAATGCGGGCCGAATGCACGATCTTAACGTAGCTCACGGGCCGGTTTTTTTTTTTAACAAAATGAGAGTGAATATACAAGCTATTGTCCTTCTTCATTTACAAAATTTTTCTTCGACACATACAGAAAATAGACATGTTTGTATGTAAATAATTATAAACTTCGTTATTTCTTACTACAACTAAATTTACTGATTGTACGGACGTAGGAAGTTCTCCCAAAATATATTCGCGGGCCGCGTAAAATTGCTTTGGGGGCCGGATGCGGCCCGCGGGTCGCCAGTTTGAGACCACTGCCTTAATAAACGAGTCACTTCAATAATTCAATTTATTTTTTATTTTAGTTTTTGTGTATAGTGTATTGCATGGCAAATGGGGATATTGATAGAATTATTGTTGGATATGATGACTGTGGTCATGTCTGTGGAAAATATAATACACCAACTGGATATATTTTTTCTGGATGTGGTAGTGGTAATAATGATAAGACAAATTTTCCGTAAGTAGAAATTCGGACTTTTTTTGTTACGTGTCGAAGCAAAAATCGAAAACAAATCATAACGTTGTAATGTTTCTAGGTATTTATCGAATGGCAAATGTGTTCGAACATGTGGAGAGGGGAGGTAAGTATCATTTAAAATTTCAATTTTAAATTTAATAAGTACATATGTAATTAAATTTTGAAAGGATTTGTTTGATACGATATTCTTAGCAAATTCATGCAAAATACTTTGTCGACTTGAGGTCGAGGCTTAACACACAGGTTTTATATTTTTAGCTCTCCAGTTTTAAGCCGTTGTATACCACATCTACATTATAGAGCAGCATCAAAAGAGTTAGATTTTTTGGAGGTAAATATATTAATTATAGATAATTTCAATGATTACAGATACTAAAGAAATAACAGAATAATAGTATAACATTTTCATTATTAATTAAACTACGCATGTACAATGGTGTTAAGTATATTAAATGTACATCTTTTGACTTTCATTAATTTTATCAAAAAACTTGCACACATTATTTATATTAGTAACAAAAAAAGCATATTCTTTGCCTGTCTTTTTCTTATTTTTTATACAGGTACATATGTTGGCAGCAAAGTGTACAAGGTAAACCAAATTCGAATATTTTACGAGGTATCTCGGTTACCATAATAGTTAGCGAAAATTTGATATCGGTCTCTTAGGTTTATTTTTTTGAGATACACTCACCTGTGTTATCAGTTTTTTTTTACATCACTCACCATTTTGGCACTACAGACAAAAACTGTAATGTCAAAGGTTTTTGAAAATAGTATCTACTAAATGTTTAAAGATTTTTTATGAATAGTTTTATGCTTAAGATAAAATAAAATATTTTTTTTTAACGTACTTGACTTTTAAGATATGAAATAAATTTATACTTTTTTAAACAAAAACTTAAGTAACCCACGACTTTAAACGAAAGAGGATTTTTTAAGCTTTTAGAAACATATAGCTGTATATATTTGTTTTAAAAAATAACCGAGACATGGCTAATTTTGTGAAAATTTTATCATTAAAGTTTGCCATGATTCCGTAAACAAGAGATGTTTGGTAATAATAAACAACGTAATTTCCAAGTAAATTTTGAAACTTTTAAGCAAATCCCTGTTTTTTTTTGTATTTTATATCTGTGTTTAACACTAACATATATATTAATGTTCTCTTTTTCCATTCAATGGAACTGTGACTAATTAACGACAACCATAACAAAAATTATATATTTTCGTATATACAATAGAGCACGTTTACATGTCGGTGTTCGAACGACTGCTCTTTCTCTCTGTCTCTGTAATACTAACTAGCCTAACGCTAACATAAATACACATGGTATCAATGCATGCATAAT
The DNA here is from genome assembly GCA_947652605.1 of Elmis aenea. Classification (NCBI taxonomy): domain Eukaryota; kingdom Metazoa; phylum Arthropoda; class Insecta; order Coleoptera; family Elmidae; genus Elmis; species Elmis aenea. The sequence goes on from OX393577.1 coordinate 13,257,054, forward strand.
AGTTCCGCTCAGCACTGGCAGAGGCCGCTACATACACCCCGCCTTGAAAGGCTGTGGCTTTCAAATGAACAAATATCAAACAATAAATGACAAAGTAAATTAAACAAATGCAAAGGAAAAACAACAATAAGTACATGCAACAATTATGATAAGGCGATCACTCGCGAACTTTCACTTCCATTACACTCACGTGGGTAGCGGACATAGTTGCGATACCGCTCGGCGAGTTGTGTCTGTGGAGGTACGAATTGTCACTACGCGAACGTGACCATCTGGTCCTGGGTGAAGTTGGACTACTCTGGCCATCTTCCAATGGAATGATGGCAAGTTGTTTTCTTTAATTAGCACCAAAGTGCCCAATTTGATATCTTCTAGCGATGGTTTTGCTTTATAACGATTCTGGAGTTCAGTGAGATATTCTGTCGACCAGCGTTTCCAGAAGTGCTGTTTCAGTTGTTGTATTTTTTGATAAATCGACAATCTATTTTCAACAATATGTGTGACATCAGGGTCTGCCACTGATGTTAGAGTCTTACCGATGAGGAAGTGAGCAGGTGTAAGAGGTTCTAGGTCATTTGGATTAGACGACATTGGAGATAAGGGACGGGAATTTAAAATTGCTTCAATTTGAACTAAAAGAGTGTAAAATTCCTCGTAAACTAAATTAGTATTTCCCAATATTCTTTTTAGATGATATTTTACGCGTTTGACCCCTGCTTCCCAAATGCCTCCGAAATGAGGCGAATAAGGCGGAATGAATTTCCAAATAATGCCTTCATTCTGAGTTAATTCAGCTAATGAATTTTGATTGTTAGTTATGAATTTACCAAGTTCAGCAAGTTCGTTCTTTGCTCCAACAAAATTGGTGCCATTATCGGAACGAAGCTCGCATGGTTTGCCACGTCTCGACACAAATCGTCTTAAGGCAGCGATAAAATTTTCTTTAGTTAAATCCGATACCAATTCCAAATGAATTGCTTTGGTGGTAAAACAAACGAATAAACCAATGTAACATTTCAATGTTTTGGCATTCCTACCTTTACGTTCCTTTATTGAAAAGGGTCCGGCATAATCTACGCCAGTTATTGCAAATGGTAAAGATGGAGTAACGCGTTCTTTTGGCAAATCTCCTATTTTGGGAGTTAAAGTTTTAGGTTTTGCTCGAAAGCAATGAATGCAATTGTGAACAACTTGACGAGATATGTTTCTCCCTGAAATTGGCCAAAACCTTTCGCGAACTGAATACAATAGTTGCTGTGGACCAGCATGTTTTAACTTTAAATGTTCGTGCTCGAACAACAATTTAGTGAAGTGATGATTTGCAGGTATAAGTATGGGATGCTTTTGCTCAAAATACAAATTAGAATGAGTAAGTCGTCCACCTACACGAATTATATTTTTAATGTCAACAAAGGGGCTTAAGCAAATGATTTTGCTATCCCTTTGCAAGGGTTTATTATCCCTTAATAAACGATATTCTCGAGGGAATGATTGCTTTTGAACAATTTTGACTATAGCAACTAATGACAAGTTTAATTCGTCTATGGTAAGAGGACCAAATATGCGATTTTGCTTAGTTTGCTTGCAATTGTTTACAAACCGATAACAATAGGCAACGCAACGAAGTAGTTTATTGTAATTCGAATAATTATGTATGTGCAACGGATCAACGAATGGTGTAAGAACGAATGAGTAATTATTTGATTTTAATTCTGGCAAGTCATGAACTATTTCAAAATTTGGATAATCTAATTCCGATGCTTGTTGATGTAACCATTCAGGACCATGCCACCATAAGTAACATCCATTTAGCGAGCTTGGGTTTACGCCACGCGACAACAAGTCTGCGGGATTTTCTTTTGATTTGACATAATGCCAATCTGTACTGTTTGTTAACGATTGGATTTTTGATGCTCTGTTTGCGACAAATGTTTTTAACAAATTTGTTGAAGTACGAATCCAACTGAGAACGATAGTCGAGTCGCACCAAAATTTGACCGAATCCAACTTCAAAGTGAGCGAATTCTCAATATTTTTTGTTAATTTGGCTAGAATTAGAGCTCCACTTAGCTCCAAACGAGGAATGCTTATATGCTTGATAGGTGCCACCTTGCTTTTAGCACTAATTAAATGAACATGAATTTGACCGTTTGCATCAAATGATTTGACATACACACATGCGCCGTAAGCTTGCTCAGACGCATCACAAAAACCATGCAATTCAATTCTTATTGGGTTATCACAAGTTACACGTCGTTGTATTTCGAGATTGTTTAACTGGAGTAATTCGTTGTGAAATTTAATCCAACTATTATGAATGTCTGACGGAAGCGATTCATCCCAAGAAATATGTTCCATCCAAAGACGTTGTAATATGATTTTAGCTGTTATGGTACAAGCTCCCAATAACCCAAGAGGATCGAAGATTTGAGCAATACAAGAAAGAATCGATCTTTTTGTAATTTGTTTTGGTAAACTATATATATTGATTTTATAAGTTAAAGTATCATCTGTTGAAACCCAAAGAAGACCAAGTGTTTTACAGTTTTCAACAGGACTAATAATTAACCTTTCAATTGAGTTTTGTGTGTTCGAAATATTGTTAACTATGTTATTGCAATTCGACGTCCATTTTCTTAGTTCAAAACAACCTTGCTTAAGAATTGTATCAATTTGACGACAAACATTAATTGCATTTTCAATGCTGTCGAATCCAGTTAGCAGATCATCAACATAAAAATCATTTTGAATTATGGTAGAAGCTTCAGGAAAACTTGTAAGGTTTTCCGAGGCTAGTTGTTTAAGGCAACGAATGGCTAAAAATGGGGCAGATGTTGTGCCATAGGTGACAGTATTGAGTTCATACACAGACGGATCTTTTTCGTCCGTTTTTTGCCACAGGATACATTGAGTTAATCTGTCAGATGGTTGTACTAAAATTTGACGATACATCTTTGCAATGTCTGCAGAAACAACGAATTTGTGCTGACGAAATCGAATCAAGATCGAAAAGAGATCATTTTGCAATGGAGGTCCAGGCATTTGAAGATCATTTAACGAAACACCTGTCGAAGTTGGACTTGAGCCATCGAAAACTACTCGCAACTTAGTAGTCTGGCTGCTTTGTTTATATACACCATGGTGTGGTAATATACAAATGGGATTTTGCGAAGTTGAAACAAGTTTAGTCATGTGACCAAGCGACTCATACTCACCCATAAATTGTGAATACATGTTATATAACGAAGGGTTTGCAATTAATTTGGTTGTAAGGGATCGAAAACGTTTTAAAGCTGATTGATATGAATCTCCTAAATGATCTATTGACTGTTTGAAAGGAATGGCTACTATGAAACGACCAGTCTCATCTCTTGTTGTGTGTGATTTAAAATGAGCTTCACATGCTTGTTCTTCGTCAGAAAGAACACGAGAATTTTCACATTCTTCGATTTCCCAAAACCGTTTTAAAGTATCTTGAACTTTATCGACATGATTTAAATTACAAAATGTGTTTTTTGATGTATTTGAAACAATGCTACCTGATACAATCCACCCAAATCTGGTTTTTTGTAAGATAGGCTTATTGCTTCCCAAACTTACCTGTCCAACACAAATAAGTTGCCAAAACAATTGAGCTCCGATGAGCATATCGATACGAGAAGGTTTATTAAAATTGGGATCTGCCAATTTTAAATTTGTGGGTATTTCAAACGATGCAAAATTGATTGTAGAACTTGGAATACTTTTGCAAATTTCAGGTATAACGAAGCAAGAGATCGATGTGTTGTAAGTGTTGATGCGAGATTGTAAACGAATATGACACTTACGATTTAATGTTGAAGAAATTTGATTGATACCGGTCACCGAAAGCTCGACTTGTTCAGTGGGTAAACCTAATTTCTTACATAATTCTGAAGTAATAAAGTTTGATTGCGATCCTGAATCGAGCAAAATTCTACAGTCGTGAACAGCTCCCTGCTTATCAAAAATATGAATGAATGCTGTCGAAAGCAAAACATCACGATTTCCATGATCGATACTATTTGTCATTGCTATTTGGTTTGGAGTTGTTTCTACTACAGGTGTGTTTTGGACGACGGGTTTAGATCGTTCAAAATGTAGTAACGTGTTGTGTTTAGAATTGCATTTTCTACAACTTGATGACTTACAATTTTTCGCAATATGACCACTATTTAAACAATTGATGCAAAGATTTAATGACTTAACCTTTTCGAAACGAGCTTGTGAATTCAATTTTTTAAATTGATCACAATTATAGAGTTTATGCGAATCATTACAAACAATACAGACGTCACCATATGTAACAAAGCTTTTGACATTTGACGTGCTATATTTATACTTTGTTGATGTGGGTTTTTCGATGTTTTTATTCGATTCCAAATTTCTGAGCAATGCGACTCTAAGTTCAATGAATGATTTCAAATCTTGAAGAGTTGGAAGTTCAATGCTTACCGAATATTCCTCCCATTTTGCAACTGTTTCCGAATCTAGTTTTTGGCAAATCAAATACACTATTAAAAGATCCCATTGATCTGTAGCAACTTTCAAATTATTTAACGATCGTAAGTTTATAGAAAATTCATCTAATAAATCACGCAATGCTGACGAAGTAGGTTTTGCTATGTTAGGTATATGCCAAAACAATTTGATATGATGAAAGATTAACATTTTACGATTGTTGTACCTTTCGCAAAGCAAATCCCATGCAATACAATAATTTGATTCACATAATGGTAGTGATTTGATTATTTGGGCTGCAGACCCTACAAGCGACGCTCTTAGATAATGGTATTTTTGTATAGCACTGATTGAACTATTTGAATGAATCATTGATTCAAATGTATCTCGAAATTCAAGCCAATTTTCAAAACTACCTTCAAACTTTGGAAGAGATATGGTTGGTAATTTAACAGTATTTAAATTTAAATGTTCGATATTCGAGTTAATTTGACTTGTGGTTGATACATCAGAATTTGGTGTTACTATTGAATCATATTCCGCGATTAAAGTTTCAAGATCTCCTATAATTTCAAGATGTTGCGACTGAAATAACATTATTTCTGCAATAATTTCATCTAATTTTTCCTCTGAACATTCAATTTGAGCTTGATCTTGAAAATCTTCTAAAAATGTGTCTAATTTCTTAACTGTTAATTTGCATTTGGACAAATATGATTTATTTGCTAAATAATTTGGATCACCCTTGACATCTTTATAAAAGTTTTGACATTGTATCAAATATGATTTCAAAATATTACGTTTGTAATGCAACGGTTTGACAATTGGTTGTGGTTTAGGCATTTTAATTCGATATAATAATGTAACTAAACAATACGAAACAAATACGAAGCAATTTTAAATGGATTTAAAAAGGCTAAGGAGTAAGAGAGATGAAAGTTGACTCACTTGTTTGTAAATGCGTGCGCCGAACAAAGATGCTAGGTGCGGCCGTTGTCAAAGGACTGGTTGCCGCGCCAGTGGTGTAGAACTGAACACGTGCTCGGGCGGTGCTGCTTGCTAACGAACGAATATGCGATGGTAATACTTGCCAATTTTGCGAAAGTATTTAACGAATGGATTGCCGTCAATGTAATTGCGATGATGCTGCTTGTTTTACGACGATATGCTTGTATACTTGCAGATTCGCAAAGTATATGTACGAATTCCAATTTGCTTCTGACTTCAGTACGACGAATAACAATATGTATATCCAAATCAAAGGATCAATTTTATCAGGCGTAGAAGGACCAATGTTTAACACTAACATATATATTAATGTTCTCTTTTTCCATTCAATGGAACTGTGACTAATTAACGACAACCATAACAAAAATTATATATTTTCGTATATACAATAGAGCACGTTTACATGTCGGTGTTCGAACGACTGCTCTTTCTCTCTGTCTCTGTAATACTAACTAGCCTAACGCTAACATAAATACACATGGTATCAATGCATGCATAATAGTTCCGCTCAGCACTGGCAGAGGCCGCTACAATCTGTTTATTGTGATATATGAAGATGGCTAAATTTAAACACTCCGATATGTTTGAGATGTCATAAGTTTACATTTTAAGTGCTAAAAACGTAGCAGAATTTGATTTGAAATGACGTTTGGTAGTTTTTTTAATTGCAAACATCACTTGTTTACGAAATCATGACAAACTTTGATGATATAATTTTCACAAATTAAATACCTCCTTCAATTTTTGCAACTGATATACAGGGTGAGTCACGACGGACGCCACGGAGATTTATATATTCTCTAACTTCGATTTAAACGTAAGAATGGTAAAACTATATCTTCATTATAAAAAAATATCAAAAATGCGTAGGCAAAAGATAAAATTATAACGTTCTTAGTTTTTTCTTTCAATTGTTTTAAATTACCGTTGTCTAACTTCATAGCCTACTTAAAAAAATTACTTTACCCTAATAATTAACAGATGTACCACGTAAAATATTCGAATTTAGACCACCTTGTATATATGTGGTATTGTACAGAATGCATTCTTTGTAATACCGAGTGAAATTTGGTAGAGTATAAAATAACAATGATCTAGTATACATTACCGAGTCGTTATATGGAATATCTAGGCATTTTATAAAACGTAGATTGTTAGTTAGTTAAAATGAATAATAAAAAATAAAAAATTAATTAGAATCAAAACATTTTTATTTTCTCACAAATAACAATAATATTAATGAAAATAAACTAATTGGTATACTTTATTTATTAAAATACATTAAAAAAAAGCTTTAAACAAACTTGGCCATCTATTACTGACCAAGTGAATAAGAGTCAGGTTAACCGTTATTATTTTTTGCTTTGCCAAATTTCACTTGGCATTACAAAGAATGCATTCTGTACAATACCGATTTATACGCTTCGTCGCTAACATATACACGGTGTATGTTTCAATGTGATGCATATGGAGATCATAGAAACCATTCGAGAAGTGCCCTAAAAAAAACATGTGTTCATGAATACATGGAAATCGAACAATTTAAAATAAAAAATTGAATGTATTTAATATTTAATAATTATATTATTGCTTTTTTTAGAATATTGCGATGGATTTACATAAATGTTCTGGAGCAATAGTTGCTCTTAGCTTCTTCGCTTTAGGTACGGGTGTTATGGAGTAATTTTTTTTTCAAGTTTTATACCCGTTAAAATTTTATAGGTTTGTCGTTAGCTATGGTATTATTGTTACGTTACATAGTTAGAGTCATGGTATGGATTACTATCATTGGCTTTGTTTTAGCATTTGCTATTGCTTCAGCTTTTTTTTGGTGAGTTAATTTTTAATTTAAAGCATTAGAAGAAAATATCCTGTTTATTACATTTAATTTTAGGGCGGCCGAACTTGATCCTGTAGCAATCATTTTAACTATTATAACAGTCATAATAATTTTAGTAATCTATGCTATAAGGAATCGCATTGAATTAGTAATACGTTTATTTAAAGAAGCAGGAAAAACTATAATCGATATGCCCTTATTGTTAGTCGAACCATTTTTGGTAACATTTTTATTTTAAGTTAGTTCGTATAAATCTATTTTTTTCTGTTTTTAGACTATCATATCATTCGTGTGTGTAATAGGATCGTGGGCATATTTTCAATTGTGGATTGCAAGTTCTGGCCATTTGGTACGAATCAATAATTCCTTCGTATACGTTCAAGATGGTTTAATGAATTTTACTTTGTGGTACAATTCGTTTATGATGGTGTGGATGGTAAAGTTTGTTGAAGGTTGTCAGAATATGATCATTGCGGGAACTGTATCATCTTGGTATTTCAGCAGGTAAATTGAAGTTATAGCAGGAACGTTGCGTTTTTAAAAAAATGCAATCAGTGGTGTATTGAAATTTTTAATTATACCTTTTATTGTAAAAATCTAATATGGATCCGATAAGAATTAACAAAGTTGATGTTGGTTAAGAGTAGGGTTGCCAACCGTTTCCCATTTGGGAGGACAGTCATCCATTAAAGTGTTTTGTTCTCCCTTCCTTTTATTAATAAAAATGTCCGTCTTGTGACTTTAATTAAATTGTTTTTGTTTAAATTCGATTTTATATTTCTTCACTAAAAACAATGAAAATAGGTAAAGCTGCAGGCCCTGAAGGGTTTACCAATAAAACTAATGAAACGCAGCCCTAGATACACAAAGGAAATTAAAACAATTATGTTTAATAAATGCTTTTTGCATAATGACGACTTGCCTGAAGAAGATACCGAAGATAGGGAGAAGTGGCGCTCGTTGATTTTTCAATGTCAATGTTTAACTCTTTTAAGTCTTCACATTAGCCTTGTGTTGTTTAGAAGCTGAATTGCCTCTACGTTCACATGTTAATGAAGTCTTTCTTCCTGACTCTTCGCAATTGTTTTTATTTTTCACCCTACAGTTTCTATATTCTATGGATATCTCTACTTCTAACATACCAGGATGCATCGCCGATGTTTCTTGGTACTTGCTTCTAAAATCTTTGGATTATGCTGACATTGCTTTGTTTCGTACAACCCCATAACTGAGTGTCGTATGTCCAAATAGGTTTCATTATCAGCTTATACAGGGTGCAAACTTTAACTGGAATAAATTCTGTAACTTGGGAATACAGTATATCGGTAAAACCTGCGAAAACACGTCGATTTTAGTTTTTCGCCGGATACATTTCAGCAGTATTGCTTTTGGGATATCTTCATCCAGAGGGGTGCAACAACCCGTAATAATTTTTTTTTAAATGTAAGGATATGTCGAGTGGCATATCGTCGCAAAGCTCATTTAGAGAGGAATACAATGCATGTTTTATTTTCGAAAAATTCTAAGACGTTAGGTGTTAACAAAATAAAGACTGAGGTTTAAAGTTTAACGCAATTTAATGTAAAGGTTGTTTACAATGTGTACAATTTTAATCTGTAAGCGTTCACCTGCGCATTTCTTACCACACTTAAACAACTTTTTGTTGCGACCTTTTAGCAGTTGAAAATCTTGCCTCTCTTCTGTTGAAACTGCCAAATTTGTTAGTCATCGTAAATCTCTTGCCTTTACGAGTTTTGTAAAATTTGTTAAAATAAACATGCCTTATTTAACGGAATCACTTCGTATTGAGATTCTAATAGGTAGGCACACACGAAGAGGATTTTCAAACGATCTATCCCGCCGTCCGGATTTGTCATTCTCTCCCGCAGATCTGGCCTGCACAGACCAGATCTGTTGATGCGCACAAACGTAAACATCTTATCTTTCGTTCTTCTGATATACGATATACCTGGTGTGTTGAAGGACAGATCGCTTAGTTAATTGCAAAATCGTTCATATTTCACGGTGACTGATAGGCGGGTAAGATATTTTATAGTGCTATGAAATCCTGATGAGAGTTCTTTCGCGAAAAGATGTCTCGAGCGAGGAAAAAAGTTGTGACACTTTTGAGTTTATGTTTGTTGGGGATGGTGAAAAAGAAAAAAACTGTAAATAGATTAAAATGGATTAAAAATCTTTTGTCCACTCCATGTTTTAATAATAAATAAATTATAATTAAAACAAACTTTTAAACCACCGGGCCACTAACATGTGACTAAAATCTTTTCTTAAGAGAAACGAACCGCCAAGAGGCCTGATGTTTCATGCAAACAATAAATTTTATTTGACAAACTCTGAGGTTTTGTTTTTAAAATTTGTAACTGGCTAATAACTGCTACACTAACAATAAGAGACAACTCTTAAATGTCACATCGAAAAAAAAAAAACATCAACACGGGATAACTCCCATCTATTAGTAGGCTGTGAACATGTAAAATGATTTTTGCTTATTTAAAGAAAAACTACAAGAGTAAAGCATAACAAGCCTTATATCATTGAAACGAGAAAAAAATAACCTTTTTAATAAGACCACAGCCAACTATGACTTCCATTTAAAAAAATGCAAGTTTGTGCTATAACTCGGAAAGCGAGAGTGCTATGAAAATTTCGTTAACATATTTAAAATCTACGTAAAAAGATCTATAAAAGTCAATTTTTATTTATATTCCAACTCATATGATTACAGAATTATTCAAGTTTGAAAAAATCGACCTTTTTCAGTTTTTTCAAAATATTTCAAAAAGTTGATGACGTAGGTCAAATTTGAAAGCGCTATCAGATTTCCCTTTAAATTCTGCACAAATTTGCTAATTTAAACGTTTCTGTATCTCCAATATTAACGGAGTTACCCATACAAAAGGTTAGAAAAATGGGCACCCGTATATCAAAATAACGTTAAAAACGTATCTTGAAAAAGTTGAAAAACACTGGCCTAGTAGGTCCGTTTTTTTCCTAGATTTATGTTGTCATATTTTATTTTCCAGTAAAATTTAACAAAAGCACGTTTTGCACTAAAACATTTTGAACTCACTTTTACGTTTTTGTTTTAGGGACAAAAAAAATTTAGGATGTCCGTTGATTGTAAGTGCCCGTAATACGATTAAGTATCACCTGGGTACTGTTTCTTTGGGATCACTTCTGATAGCATTGATCAGAGAATTAAAACGCACTTTGAAATACTCCAGAAAAATGTATCTTACAAAGCTTCTGTGGTGTCTCTGTTTTCCATTATATTGTTGCTGTTCTCAAAATGTTACTGAGTGCTTAGAAGTTGTCGAACGGTATTTTCAGTACATAACCCGAAATGCTTACATCCAAACAGGTAAATTATTATGTTTTCATGGATAATTGATTATTAATAAATTGGGTTAGCCAGATCAATTTGTTGTCTGTGCACTAGAAGAGCTACACTATTTCGTATTAAGAATTTATGTTTCGTTTTAGCGACTCATGGACACAATTTGTGTACAGCAGGATGTCGTGCCTTTACACTTTTAGTTAACAATGCTCTCAGTGTTATTGCTATAAATTCAGTGGGTGATATGGTTTTGTTTATTAGCGAATTTTTGGTCATACTTACTTCAGTTCTTATTGGTTATGCAATGTTGCAGGTAGATTTTAAATACTTTTGAAGTTCATGAAAGTTATTTTAATATGTTTTTTCATATTTTGCAGGACAAGAATATAGTCAGTCTTCCATTAATATTGGTGATCGTTGGAGTTATAGCAAGCATTTTGATACATTCATTTATGATGCTATATGAGGTAATCGCTTTCTTTTTAAATATAAATTAAAATTTGAAAGCTAGCAGCAAAATAATTATTTTTAAAAGATGTTTATAAAAACATTTCGTACAGAAAAAATTAAAACAAAATATTTGGTTTTTGTTTCAATTGCAAACAAATGAAATCTTACTTTTAACCCCTGCTAAAAATAAAACACTTCTTACAATATTTTGTTTTTGATCCAATCAAAAATAAACGAAAGATCTTTTGTTTTTAGTTCCTGCTACAAACAAAACCTATTTTGTTTTTGACCCAAGCAGAAACAAATTAAACACCTTTTGTTTTTAGCTTATTAAAATCAAAACGCTCGTTAAAATGTTGTTTTTAATCCAATTGCACATAAAAGAAATATATTTTGTTTTTAATTCCTGCTAAAATCGAAATATTCCTGCTACATTTCTTAAACTCACAGGTGAAATACTAATCTATTTAAAATATTCTTTTGCAGATGGCAATTGACACAATTTTTCTATCATATTGTGAAGACTGTGAACAGAATGACGGAGTATCACGTCCTTATTATATGTCTATGGAATTAATGGAGTTCGTTGTAAAAGCAAAAGATATCTTGAAAGTTCCATCTGCTCCTGGTACTACTATAATGACTGCAGGTGGTACTACGATAATAACTCCTGCAAGCAACATAGTTATAGTAAATCCTGTTTCTACGTGTGCACAGCCCTTACAAAACCTGAATGTTAACGCATCATCTGCTATTACATTTGAAGATTAATTTAATCATTTTCATGTAATATAAGCACACGGTTAGGCAGCACCTGTCGTATTATTCAAAGACTTATAGATTTATTTTTATGTAATAGTATAAGTATGTTTCCTTTGTTTTGTTAGTTTTTTTTTTCATTCAGTTTGTTGATATACGAATGAAAATATTTTTGCTTGAAATGTGTGCCTTTTTTTTACTTAAATTTAAGCAATTTGTAATAAGCGACACATTAAATTAAAGCAACTTACCAAAATTCAACAAAATGTCTTTAATAACATGTAGTTTTTTAATTATTTACCATTATAAAGTATCTTTGTTTTAAGTATACACAAATAAGTGTAATTTTTGAGTTAATGTATTGTATTAACTTAGAGAATTTAATATAATTTTATTATATATTCCTTGTCAAACTTTTATTTAAAACCTTTAAAAAGATACAATTTTAATTTCACCAAAACTTGGGAATTGTTTTTACAAAATTTTAAAACTAAAGCAATATTTTTTTTTAAAAACTTCTTAAACATGTTATTTACATTTACACCCTAAATAACAATTAATGTATGCTGTAAATTATAGCTGTAATAATTTTTTTTGTAATTGGATTTAGGTAACTTGATTAAAGTGTATTATTATTCGATAAAGTCAAAAGTCAATAAGAACCATATACTTAAAAAAAATCTTCAATAACATGTATCATTTACATTCTTTTATATAAAGGGTGACAATAATCTACATGTGTTGTTTGGGCAACTTTGTTATTATAAGATTTACATAGTCGGTTAACTTTCAACTTTTTTAAATGTTTTAAAAAAACTAAAAATGGACGATTTTTTCCATGGTAAATAATTCCATAGCCAGCAATGTTAAAACCAAATGTGAAATGATTCCTGGAGATATTTGTTTACGTAGCATTAGAAAAAAATTCCTAAAAAGTCATGGCACACTCGATTTTTGAGATGTAATCCAAGCTTAATTTTTTTAAATGGCAACCCTAGTTGGCTATGGGTTTATTTAAAAGCTTTTTTTATTCTGATTTTGCAAATGTATGGGTTATTATCAATTTTCATTACTTTTCTCAGGATTTGTAAAAGAAAACGAAATTATTACTACATTGTCCAAGGGGGTCTTGGATTTGGATTTAAAAAATCATGTTTTCTTGCTTTACAAGTATATCTCATCATCAGAAATACAAAATCAAATACATTAGAATTACTTTCAGCATGATGAAGCAGCTGCTCACAATACTCAAACTGTATCAAAATTTATTACAAAGATTTCATAACTAGATAGGTAACAGAGGTCCCATTGCATGACCTCCCGGGTCTCCGGACCTAACCCCTCTTGATTTTTTTTGTGGAAAACTATTAAAGATAAAGTTTACAAAGAAAAACCACCTTGTATTGACCTGAAAAGTAGTTATAGCAGAAATCAGACAGTATACTTTTATAAAAGTGCAAAGTAATATATTAAAACGGTGTCAACTGTTTAAAAAATAATGGTGGCCATTTAAAGCATTCTTATAATCTCATAATTATTGATTTAATTTATAGTTATATTTATTATTTTCTACAAAAGTTATTAATAATAGCAAAGAAATGTTCTATTTGTTCCTCTTCAAACAAATTATTTTTACTAGTAATTTCAATTGTTGTTGATGATGAGGTATAAAGCAAGAAAACGTGACATATTTGACTAAATCCAAGGCACCCTTAGACTATGAAGAATAATTGCTGATTTATTTGCAAATCCCAAAAAAACGAATGGAAATAGAAACAGCGGCGTAGCGAGGGGGACAAGGGGGATATCGATGCTCAGGGGTCCGGGCGTCAGTCTTGGGGGGCGCCGCGAAGACAAAATATTTTTGCGTTTATTTCACTTATTTAAAACCAGAAAACTAAAATGTCATTACAACATTGAAATTTGTTCTCATTATTATTACAGTGTACGTATTTGAATAAATAATACAACATTATTTTACTTGAAACTCAGAAACTACAATAAAAATACGGACGAGGGGGGGCGAAAAAAAACTATGCCCTGGGCGCCATTTCTCTACGCCACTGAATAGATATGACAAGACATTAATTTTTAAAACAAGCTTTTTGATAAACCCATAGTTTTTTTAAAATATTTAATAAAGTTGAAGGTGTATGTCAGATGTCAAAATGGCATTAAGTTCGTCTTAAAATTTTGCCCAACTTGGCTAATTTAACTGACTATGTAACTCTTATTAAGAACAAAGTTACCCATACAACACTTGTAGATTATTGTCACCCTGTACAGGCCACAAATTATATTTTTGGACGAAGTGTATTTTACAGTGGTTAGAAATCGATTTATTCAATGAATTTATAAAAAAAGATATAGTGTTATTTTAAATTTAAAAATAAAATGGATAGGTGCAAAAATGTTGTTACAGAAAATAATCAACCACATTCTATCGTTATCAATTTCGATAGTATTTAAAATTAATAGTCAAATATTGTGCATTTCAAATAAAATAATCTTTAGTAAAACAATTATTTTTACACTTATTGCTTTTATTACATAAAAAACAATCAACAATGAGTTTCACAACAGTGTTTTAACATCACAGTCATGTAATATTCAACAAAATATTGCAATAAATTTTGCAAATCTATATAAAATATAAACATTTATTTTTTTAAAGCAATAATGACTCTTTAAAGTATTTTAAAATAATTTTATAATCTTTTCGGGAGTAGATAACTTGCCATATAAAATATTTCTAGCACGATTAACTTAAACATAATACTAAAAATAATACATTTAAAAAATAAAACTTTTGAAGTAAAATGAGTAAAATATATTGTAGGACACGAATAGTTTCTAAACATATAATAAACTATTATGGTAACTGATTCAATTGTTGTTGAAGAGACTGACCAGCAGTGCTGCTTGCAACAAAACTTTTGTGTAGATCGTATAATGATCTAAATACATCTGTCGGCTTTACAAAACCGTATTTCACTTGCATTTCACTTGGATCTCGCTCATGCACAACATACCCGTGCCAGCCTGCATTTTTGGCTCCTTTATAATCCAAAACTACAGTGTCACCGATGTGCAAACATTCGTCCCCTTTCAGCTTGTCAACTCCCGATTGATCCATAGCCATTTTAAATATTCTAGCATCGGGTTTTTCGATACCAGTCTCGTAAGACGTCAGAACGAACTTAAAGTAATGCCTCAATTTAGTATTTTCTAGCGTCGTACTCAGTCGTGGATCAAAATTTGAAACTATACCCATCGGTATGCGTTTATGTCTTAAATATGACAGCAAATCTAAGGCCCCGTAGCACGGTTGCCAGCAAGTAGATGTTTGGTAAGCTTCTATTAAATGTGACGAAACGGCATCCAGTTTTTTTTCATCTAAATTTATTTTAGAGTCTTTGAAGGTACCTATAATAATTTGTTTCCACCATCTTTCCCAGCCCAAGCCTGAAAACAGGCCAAAATTTGGATGTTCATCGTTCATTTTTCGCCAGTGGGTTTTAAAGTTCGCGCTCAATGTGTTGTTATCAACCAAAATACCATACATGGCGCCAATCTCACCGTACTGTTTTCCTGGGGCCGTCCTGAACTTCAGTAGTGTGTCCGTCACATCGAATGTTATCAACCTTAACCGAGAGAGGTTCATTTTGAAAAATTTTGGATTAGTTTTACACTGTTTAAATTATCTGTCACGTATTTTTGACGTTGACCATCTCTCATGTACACTTTGGACTTTCGTCCTTGACGTTTCACGCAGGCGTTAACTGGCGCTAAAACATATTTGTTTACTATTTCTGCTTGTTTTAACTAGGCCTGGTATTTAAGCCAGTAATTAAGTTGTTTTTGTACTTGTTTTGCTCACTATAGCCTTAAAAAAAATTGTAATAACAACTTAGTTAACGGTTACTTCCGTGTGGTGTCGCTGCGCATGACAGCTACACATGTTCCATAGGCGTAGACTTGGCACACGAAATGGGGTCACTCGAAAAAAAAAACGATTTAATGCTAGTCATATTTCATATTTTGGACGAATCGAGTAGGTATCGCAGGGCATAAAAGTTGAATATTAAGTAAAAAATTGTTTTTCGAAGTAACCGAGAGTAACATTTGAGCGGTTTTTGTAATTGGTAGCAGGGCCGGATTAACCTTTTGTGGGGCCCTAGACATTTTTTTTTCTCCGGGCCCCACTGGGCTGAGGATAATTAGAATTAACACTTTAAGCGCCACCATGTTAAAAAAAAGGTGTTTTTTTGGCCACCTTTTTTTTTAAATTTACGTTTCTTAATTGCCCTTAAGTAATATAAAAAAATTTCACAACAAAATAATAACATTTTAACCAGTTTTTAATTATTTTTTTGTGTGAATAAATTTGTATCATAACACTTTTTTTTTTTTTAAATATCAATGTGGGTAAAAAAATCGTGACCACCAAGGTTTTCTGGTCCAGCGGGCCATCCTTAAACCTTTTCTGGTATAGTTATATGTAATACATGTATGTTTAAGAATACAGGCAGCCGAATCTAAATGTAGGCTGTTGTATCTAAATGGATACAGGTGGCCCATTTGGCAAAAACTATTTGTATCCATAAGGATACAAATGGCGCTTAACGTGTTAAACTTTCACCAATTTACACAAAAAATAGGACTTTATTGCGTAAAAATACGTAAAAAGCATAATAAAAAAAAAGTTTTTAATAGAAAAAACAATAAATCTTAATATTGTCGTTACGAGTATGTCGCACATATTAGCAAATAAAATCAAAAAATACATATTATAAATAGTGTATTAATTACTATTTAACGGTAAAAATAAACGAATATTTCCTAAAAAATTAAAAGTCCTTTTTCCTGGCTCTCATATCTGCAGAGTTATCAATTATATCGTCATAAATAATATTATCTAGAGCATCTTGTTCTATACATACACAATACAGCTAAACAACTTAATTTCGACTGACTTATAGAATATAGAATAGATAATTCTTTACACGTCTTAAAACTGAAAAAGATCTTTCGCCTGTAGCATTTGAAATGGGTAATGTCAAATATATTCGCAACAAAGAAAAACAAAAAGAGATTCTTTATGTGTGCTGTATCGCTGCGTGCCGTTCACAAGTTCATACTAAAATGTTTCACTAATGAAGATGAAGACGCTGCGCCGTCGTCGCCAATCTTCATGATGTGTGAATGTGATTCGGTAAATTCCGGGACCTTCCTACACAATGTGAAGTGATCTACCAGCGTCCGGCGGTATTATCAAACCGCGCGTATTTTCTATTTATTATTTTTTAATTTTGACCGACTGCCGGCCGGGCCCTTTGTATGCGGGCCCTAGACATTTGTCTTTTTTGTCTAGGCCATAATCCGGCCCTGTGGTAGCACAATTCTTAAAAAATGCGGTAAAGCAGCTTTATTATCAGACTGATGTTATTTTTACTGTTTACAATATGTTATTAAAGTCAATATATTAAGAATAATTGAATTAATTAGTCTGTATACGCTTAGCTGTTAAAAATTCTGGATGCAGTTAACAAAAAAAAAAAAAAATGCTGACGGACAAACTGAAAATCGGCCAAACACATACTGGTTGAGATGTAAAATAGTTGAACGATATAAGACCATTATAAATTATTAAAAATTCTAGATTTACTTCCGAAACAGAGAAAACCAAAAATTTTTTTAAAATAATATAACTTCCAGTTTGGCACTAGACGAAAAACAAAATTTCATCGTTTTTGAAAATTTACTGTAACTTGTAGATTTATAAAAATAGAACAAAATGTTATTTAGGTTTCTTGTAATTTTTTTTAACGACCCTGATTTTTGATATATGAAGTAAACTTATCTTTGTTTATATAAAACTCTAGTAGGTCATGGCTTTATAAGAAGATATTTTTTTAAAAGTTTTTTAAAAGTTACAGTTTTATATATTTGTTGCAAAAAATAACCGAAATATGGCTAATTTCGTAAACATGTTATTTTCAAAGTTTGCCATGATTTCGTACACCAGCGATGTTTGCAATTAAAAAGCAATTATCGCTTCAAAGAGCCTAAAAATCCACCCCCTTTAAACAATACTTATCAGAAATCATTTGTTTATTACTTTTTTACCTTCGATTATGTGTCGGAGCACAATTAACACTATAATAAGTAAGTACCATCTACATAGCTAATGCTAATGTGCTGGTAGAAAATATAAAACGCTGTCATTACGCAGTAACGATATGGGTCTTATACACTAAAAACAGTTGAACGATAATAATTAATAATTTAACAAATGAAAATCGCAATTTAACGACATCTGGTAAAACTTATATTAAATTTAGTTTTGCAATATTTCAAAATAATAAAGTCAAATTGAAAGTTATATTCCAACGCAATTTAAATAGATAACGTTAACCGAATGATAAATGGACGGGTTTGGAATTTTAATTTAATAATAATTGATAGCGAATATTAAATTTCATTAGCAGTAGGCGTACTGACGCCAATGTTTGTAAATTTGGAATTGTAATTTGGTTACCGGAAATTTACATGAATTTTAAATTTTTACTATTAATTAAACAACAAATTTAAAAACAACACAGTACTGAATTTATACATTGAAATCTATTCTATTATATTAAAACACAATAAATGAATCATAATGAAAAATATAAAACACACCGTTCTAATTATTGTTGCTTCTAAAACCTTACAATATGTGAATAAAATGATAACTAAAAGTAAAATATTAGTAAAGGTATAGATTGAATAACCATTAAAAACTGAGCTTTAAAATAATTAACTATGAAATGATAAGTAGTTGAAATCTGTTGGATAAATAGCTATTAAATAATTTTAGAGCCGATGATGACAATCCTATGTTTTCAAGAATCGCTAATAATACAGGGTGATTAATGATATCAAAGGCTTTGCTGTAGTCAAGTAATGTAAGTGCTGTTATATTGTTTGAGTCAGTAGCTGATATTATTTCATCGGTGAAATAAAGTAATGTCGTTGTGCAACTTCGATTAGGTCGAAATCCAGATTGAATGTCAGGTAATATGCGATTGTCTTTTAGATATTTTCTTAATTGAATATTCATTACTTTTTCTAAAATTTTTGATGAAACTGGCAAAATGCTAATAGGCCTGAAAGCCTTAAACTCGCTGGGATTTAGTACTTTTAGAACTGCTATAATTATTGATTTTTTCCAACTTTCAGGGAACTTGTTAGTAGCCAAGGAAGAATTAATGATATGAGTAATGTAGGGAATCAACAGTGGACAACATAATTTTAAAATATCTATGTTTAAGTTAGTAAGTAATTATTTCCAAAATGATTGGTAGAGGTAATCTAAAACGGGTAAACCATAAAAAATATTGTATTTTCGATGCAATAAATGTTACTACGTATATGATTAAGCCATAAAAAAAGATGATTTATTTAAAAAAATATATTCCAAGTACAAAGTGGTAAATATTTTATGAAATTACATAAATATGAAGTTTATTACTTCTATTAAAAATGGTAAGTACCAGGAATATGCAGTTTTCCTATACAAACTTGGCACCGTTTGTAAAAATCTTGTTTCATTTTCGGTTTGCGAATTAAGAAGTAATTTTCTGTAATTCAAATAATTTTCATACCTTAGTTACTATTGAAGATTTCGAAATAAGTTATAAAAGCTGTACTTAACAGTGTTACTCAGAATGAAACATAAATTAAAAAGATTTATCCTACTAGTTCAAAAGTTATATCGAAAATTTGTATTATGCTGTATGCCAAAAATTGTTGAATAGTTTTAAAAAAGTCAACATTGCAAATATTTTCAAAATGTATAGTGACATAATAGGTAGGCCAAAAATATTTATTTTATGTATAGATACACAAAAATTGTTCATGGTTATACTGATTGTTTATATATTTTAAATTAAATTTATCTTTTAAAGACCACATTTTTAGTAATTTAAATATATCTCTATTTTTAATAATAGAGATTCCCTTGTAATTCCATCGAATTTGTAGCACCCTGTACATAAAAAATTTCTGCAAAATTTTTGTTCATTTCTTGCACCCTTTGTTTAAAATTAGTTTGTGAAAAGTTTCTACTTTTTATTTTATATCATTTCCTATTATTTCGCTCAAACAACAGAACTAAAGACTCACTATAAACCATTTTGTGGTTACATCCGTTCTAAATTTAGTTTGTAGTTTCAATTCCGATAATAATCCTTTCTTAGCGTGTCTTAGTTTGCTGTTGGTAGATATTCAAACTCCTACGATGGAAATCGTTGTTTTTCTCATTAAACTATCAAACTCATTAACTACTGCCTTATTTACGCCCACAAAATTGATTTTCTCATCAAGGCCTTAAGCTTGGATTTTTTCAGATGAATTGTTATTTAAAAATCAGCTATGCAAATATTATTCGCATTTAAAATTATTTTTTTTTATTATGTATTTGGTAGGTACTTATCTACATATCAAATATTTATCTATATACAGGGCGATTGATTGGGACTGGGACTTAAAAATATATGAAGAATGAAAAAGGGTATGGATCTGAAAGCTTGGTAATGACCATAATGGCATCTGATCTGTTTATTGAAAATATTTTTAATATGACGACACTTCCAGAAATACCGGAAGTTGGCGTCTACTTTCTTATTTCAATTACAATGGTCTATCTTTTATTGCGTATTTGGATTTAAAACGTTATTTTGAGCGACTTTTATTAGCATTTCTTATACCTAAGAACAGTCATTTTTTAGATTTTTGGACTTTTTTGAAATTTTTTTGATTTTCATCGTGATGCTTAAAATTTTATTTTCATTTAATACAACTTCAGACCACTAAAACTCGTTGTTTTCAAATACAATGCCCAAAATTGTTGCAGATAGGTATAGGAAACGCTAATACAGATTGATGCAGAATGTAATATTGCATTAGAAAATGAAAAAATAATTGGGCATTGTATTTGAAAAAAACGAGTTTTAGTGATCTGAAGTTGTATTTAAAAAAAAATTAATTTTGGACACCCTATAAGTAATGCATCGATTGCAAAAATTCCAGGATGTACCCCAAGGTTTCTTCTAGGCGTGGTCTAAATTTAAGCGTTTTTTTTTTTTTAATTGCGGCGTTAGATAATATTAAGCATCACGATGAAAATCAAAAAATTTCAAAAAAGTCCAAAAATCTAAATAACTACTGCACTTAGGTATAGGAAATGCTATCTAAAGTCCCTCTAAAATAACGTGTTAAATCCAAAATTGTATTTGAAATAAGAAAGTAGATGTCAACTTTCGGTATTTCCGGAAGTGTCGCAATCTTGAAAATATTTTTATTAAACGGATCATATGCCATTATGGTCATGACCCTTTTTCATTCTTTATATATTTTTAATACCTGGTCCCAATCAATCACCCTGTATATTTTATTAAGATATGTACTTATTATAAGGAAAACCAAAAGAGATCGAATCAGAAATGAAACAAAGGACAATTAAAGATGAAATCAGTTACAACAAAACCACATTTATTGAATGAAAGAAGAAAAATTAACCAGAAAAGCCTATGAAGCAAGGTCACAGGAAAAAACAAAAGAGGGTGACCGAAAAACCTGGCAAGACGAAGTTAAAAAAGCAGCAATGGAAAGAAACATCAAAAACATAGAGAAAAAAGTCAGCAAAACACAACTCAACAGTCCTACATCTAACAGTAGAATGGTCAGGAACTGAGAACAGAAAGAAAACGGAAACCTTAAACGAATTAACAGAAAATTTTATAAGTACGAAAACGAAATTATTATTTTTCGATCAAGAACGATTTTATCACTATTTAATTTTTATTCATTGGACACAAACGCGAATTTACCGTCTATGCTGGAAAGACTCCCACTTCAAGGCAGTATAATATCTCACTTGAAATAAGTCAGCTTCACTTTTCTCCATTTAGGTACATTATGTAAACTAGGGTACCTTAATAAACAGGGTATGGAGAGACAAGAACAAGTTTCTATTGGTTGAGGTGTATATACGGTCGAGTTTCGCTTGCCGCTAGGCTGAGACCTCCAGATTTCAAATAATTAGTATGGAGTGCATAGGGAAATATTCATATTTTATTTTTTTCTTGCGTGTTCAGAGCGTTTAAGTGTGATCTAAGACTTTAAAAGACATTAGTGATAGTTGTGTAAGTTATTACCATACGTAAATTTCATAAGTTAAGTTAAATACAATTATTTTTTTAATTTTTAAGAAAATGTGCAATGTATTATTGGTCTACATCGAACTTAATAGCAATGATTGGGATTAATAATGTAATTTTGTGATAAAATATGAAATTAAATTGATGAATCTATACTTTTCAGTTGCTCATTGAACATTAAAAAATACGTTTATCATGACGTCTTGTGTTTTATTCCTTACATGCCTACACCCCATGATACACGGCGTGTATCATGGGTTGCATGCCTACCATGGAAATACGCACTCCGTAGATGTTTTTTAAACATTTATAGCTAATAACAATTGTTAATCCTTCATTTTTTAATTGCTATACTTATCATTGCATCTATTTCTGCACGCCAATTGAGTTTTTAACTACAAATTTCGTTTAAAAATTGCGTTATTAAAAGAAATCCTATATAATCCCATAGCGGCTATTAGAAATTTGGAGGGTTTGTGAAGCGTGGCCATACCCTGTTATATAGAGGTACCCTAATGTAAACGACTAAAAAGAAGTTTTCCAATTCTTTTAAAAATCCTTTTCGTGAGTAAAAAAAATGCCCTCCAATTGTATTTAAATCCGTCCCGTTTCACACTGATGACTAAATGTTACCCTTCCATTTCTTCGCGCCCTCTTTCAGATATTTGGCGCGCCCCTTAGTTTGAGAACCACTGACTTACAATATATTAAATTGAATTTTTCATCAAGCTAATTCAAATATTTAAATAAAGTCCAGCATTCCTTTCATTTTACTATTCTTCAAAACATTTTTTTATGTTGTTCCTATGCAGACGCAGCTATAAAGTAAGTTTATGTTACTAGCAAAAAACAGTTCGACTTATTCATGTTTTTAAAGCAGTAGCAGCAACTATAAAAGTCCTCTGGTGCGTCTTTATCGCAGCGAACTTTTTATTCATACGAAAACGTCTTAATGTGGTTTAAATTTTCTTTGAATCCTTCTTGCGCCATATTTTTTGTGCCTGAAGCTTTCTTAGGACGACTGTAAATCCGTCTATATTTGTGTTTACCCTTGTAAAAGCGTTGTAACTTTGCGCTTTTATTGCTTGTTACCGAATAATAATGCAGAACCGTATTAAGTGCTGTCCAGATCCTTAGGAATATATATTTTAAGGTCGTCTACTTGTGCAGGAATCTAAAGGGTTTATTAAATTAATTGTCTTATACTGAACGAACCAAAACACTCTTAAAAACAAATGTTTGCAAGATCAAATATGACAGTTTTTCTTTAAACAGTGTGTACTGATATTCAAAATACACATAATCGATTAAATTTGCGAATGCTATTTTATTTTCCAGACTATACAACGAACTGAAGTTAAAAAGCAAGTTTAGAATAAACTTGTAGCGTCATGGGAATGACAGCAGGTTTTCCCAGAGCAATATCTCAAGAAATTTAAGACTTTTGAAAGTCTTAAATCTTTATTTGAGACAACAGTATGTGATTAATACTGTTCGGAAATGAAGCAACCAAACTAGTTAAGAATTTATATTACCTATATATAAAACTTAGTATTATATCAATAAGTGGTTAAGTACACTTGAGTTATCTCGTGTGGAAAATGCATTTAAAATTATAACACGCAAAAAAAATCAGTTAGTAATATTTCTGCAAGGCTTGCCAAAAAATCAAAAATTAACCCCTTACCGCATGACTTTTTAAATTTTCAAATAAAAAATCATGAATGTGTACTATGTATTACAGAATGCTAGAAAAAAGTTAAATTTTCTTTTTTTATGACAAAATTTTTGAACATCGTTTTTTTTTTCTAATATGTAACACCATGCATATACAGGGTGTCCCAAATTCGAGTAAATGCATGGGGATCTCGCTTATCGTAGGAGCTACGAGGTCGGTTTTAAATTAGGGCAAAGTTGCGAAATTAGATGCTCATCAAATATCTGCAAGTCGAAATATGAATAAAATAGCATTGAAGATTTATGTATATAATTTATAATATATATATTATATCATTTATTATATAGCATTTAGCGATTATTTAAGCAAAACATTAAATAGTCACATTCTGTGGAATATGATCCATCGAGAATTTCTAAACAAATGTGTAGCAGTTATTTTAACGAATACACTCATCTTGGAGAAATAACTACCCACTCTTGGGGATAAATTGAGGTTCTTAAATCGTATTAGTACACGGTTTGGAGTGATTTGTTACTTTACTTCCAACAGAGTCTACAAATCAATCAGCAAGATGTGGCTGATGCGTATAAATTACAACTGAAAAACAGTCGTTTCAATTCAACTAAGTCAAAGCCTTGGACACACAGAAAACATTCTGTTAGTGCGTTTCCTATATATCATCTTATAGTGTCAAGGATTCGTCCCTTAATCTTAAAGCGCCGTAATAAATTGGTTACATTATGTTTGAGCTTTTGTAGGCAAACATTCATGATTATGAGATGGTTTTTTTTAAAGACATTTATTTCAAAAAAAAAGTTTAAAGTTTAAAGAGTCTTTCAGTTATTAACCCCTTGCCGCATATTGTATCAAATATGATACATATAATATAAAGCGATATTAGTCATAATTCTCATATAGTAGCGCCATCTACAGTGTAGTATACTAACTAGTTTGCGAACGGTACAAACAGTACATGAACGAAAGCATACACCAGCGCTGGAATTTTTACACGCATGCGCTGTTTACAACTAACGTGCCTCTGATAGCTATGCATCGCCCTTAGTGTTGCCACCGAGACGAGACAATTCTCGATCTCGTCTCGTCTCGAATTTCGAGATCGAGACAGGTATTTTTCTGTCTTGAAAATTCGAGACGAGATTAACAATCGTCTCGAAAATTCGAGACGAGATTCTCGAGATTCTCGATCTCGACAGTATTTTTACATAAAGAAAAACCACGAAAAGTTTTAATATATAGGTATTTTATTTATAAATTTTTGGAAACCACTTACAAATTAAACTTTTTATTTATTTTAATTATTGTGTAATAAATTTACAAGATTGCCAAGCATTGAGGCACAGCAATGCCCTTGCGGACTCTCTGTCAAGCCTGTTGCGGTGTTTCCGAATAATCAGGCCAGCTTTCGAAAACTGTGGACTTGTTAAATAGGACATTTAAATTAAAAGAACCCATTTCGTCAGAATCGGAATCATCTGGTCCAGAATCGGCTGATAATTGATTTTGGTTTGGTGAATTATCTCTGAAGTAAAAGTTTTTATAGACTTCCTCAAATTGTTGTATTGCTGTCGGCCCCAGGACGTTAGTGCAAATGTTACATTAAATACGTAATTGTGAATATATCTTTCAAAATAACCGATTCGTACGTGGGCACTCCAGTGCACTACTCCAGTGTTAAAAAATTCAAATAAAATTTGTTTACCCTTTTAATTTTTTTTTTGAGTGATCTTTGCTGCCCTTGAAAGAGTTAAAGAAATAAATGCATGCATCTAATAATATGCGTTCCCATTATTTGCTTACACAGGGGAAGCACCGAACTTGAAAAAACAGCGTTCTTTCTGTATATCATCAGGGACACTTAGTTAAAGCATTGCAATGTATACATTCGGTTTGCACGAACTTAAAATTCGAGACTCGAGATTCTCGAATTCGAGACCTAGATTACACGTTCGAGAATTTTCGAGATCGAGATCGAGATTTAACTTTCGAGAATTTTCGAGATCGAGATCGAGAATGAATAAATCTCGTCTCGTCTCGTCTCGTGGCAACACTAATTCGCCCTCCCAGTTCCATGTGGTACTGGGGTTAACACTTGCGATGCGCAAATTTTTATGTACCCAATAAACACAATGTCATTTACACTTAAGCATGTCGTTAAACTATTCCAGCAGCGACTTAAACGTTTATTAATCAATAATTGACACTTGTGTATAAACTAGTTCATGATTTATGTACTAGTACACGAATTCGTACAAAATTGCTGCTGGAAAAAACATATCCTAAACCGTTGTTTGTGGTTCGGACACCTCTTTTTAAATCTCGTCTTTGCTGACACAGCCGATTCTAATAAAAAAGCAACACAATATTTCAATACATTTAATAACGTCTCGTTTCTAGTAGACAATAAATATTAAAAACTGTCTTCAGATAAGTCGTACACATTTCTGATTTATTTAGTAAAACGGAGGTGAAACTTTTCAACTACTAAACAATTTATTTTGCTTTCCTGTTCAATTCCTCTCCAAGCATTAGACTGCAATGCATGAATTATACAAATGATTGTTCAATTCATACTCAATTAGAATGATTTTGCTAATTTACGAGTACTTTGTGCTATTAGAATTGATAAACAGCTTTGTTGTTGTATAACAACAGGCAATTTGAGATGTTCAGTTAAATTAAATATCACATAAACAATATCGAACTGTTTATATACGTTTAGGAGAAACAACGCGCTTACAGGGACAAAATGGTTTAAAAATAAAAGTCTCGACTACAATTACTCGCAAATAATGCAACAGCTGAAACTACATGATATGTATCTGTCGTAGGCATAATGTGAAATCCGGCATTTTATAAAACGCCCAGGCATTTTATAAAAAGCCGGCAAAACGAGCAAATTATGACTTTTTCTTAGACCCATACATTTGTATTCATACAAAAAAAAGCTTTAACCAACCTTTAACCTGACCCTCATTCATTTGGTCAGTAGTAGAGGGCCAGGTTAAAGGTTGGTTAAAGTTTTTTTTTTTAAAATAAATAATAAAAATGAAGCTAATAGTTTTGTGCCTAGGCGTTTTATAAAATGCCGGATTTCACATTATGCCTACGACATATACACTGCAGTGGCGTGCGGTGACTTTTCAACCAGGGGATGCTGTCCAAAAAAACGAACAATTTATTTTTTTTTAAATTAATTTTATTCTACGATCTTTTTTACAAAATTCGTCTATAGCAACATCATACAATCTTTTTTCATTTTTCATATTTATATTTTTCAATTGATATTAAAGCGAGAGCAGACAGTTTATCGTCATTTTGGCTGCTTCTGGTGAATGTTTTTATTCTTTTTATTGTCGAAAACGATCGTTTAGCTGATGCGCTCGTAGAAGGTATAGTGCAAATTAATTGTATTAATTTAAATACTTCTGTCAAAACAACTTTTAGCTCATCTTTCACAATTAATTCTTTTATGCAATTTATAGATTTTAAGGTCGGGAGTCGAGTACAAGTAAACTAATTGACTTTTTAACTTCATAAAATCAAAGTATTTTCTATAAGTTGGCTAAAGTGATTGTAATAGAAAATCCGGAAAATTCTTTTCATATTATTTAAATTTTCAATCAAAAATTGCAATTACTATTAACCACAGTTTCATCCATATTATGGGTCGTATTAAATAATAACCAAAATTCTAAGTAGCGAAACAGTGCACTAAAAATAGAGTTAAGCTTATTTAAATAGAAGAAGCTTGATTTAAAGATAGTAAACAAAAATCAATTTACAACGGAAATGATTATTTTGTAGCGTGCGGTAATATCAATCGAGTGCGGCTGCCCTACCATATAACAGTTGCCCCACACAGAGGAACCATGAGAGTAATCGCTTCCTGTAGCTGTTAAGTAAAGCAACGATGCGGGCAATAGACTAGGGACTGCATCGCAGTGCGCATGCGCCAAGAACGCAAATTTCGAATCCACAATCAGAAACGCATCCCTCAGTCGGGCTCACAATCGCTAGCGCTGTGCATCGCACACATTTAGTCAGCCGCTCGCTGGATGTAGATTATATAACGCAAATTTTCGAGCAGACAAAACATCGTATATAATAAATAAAATTATCACGTAACAAAAAATTAAATCAAAGCGAAATAAAGCTACACGAAATTCAAATATGATACGGAAAAAAAATATTCTTGACGTGAATTTTAGGGGATGCGCCGCATCCAACGCATCCATGGACCGCACGCCGCTGATACACTGCTATTCAATCTACAATGTAAAAATTAATCTATTACTATTATGAATATATTGTTTCAAATCTTTTTTGTAACAGCACTGGAATTATGATGTACACTTTATCTTTTTTTTTTGTTGTACTATCGGAGAATAGGCTAAGTTTATATTTAGGCATAAGCTTATTTGTTAAACCTGAATCATAAATGGCTCCAATGAAAGAGCAGAAATGTAGTTTAAGAATTTTATTTTTAAACTACAAACTGAATTGGCGCCATTTGGTTTTTTTCCAAGTTTTCTTTGTATTCGTATTTTCTTCGTATTCGTATTTAATTGTTAAATGTTCTTTATATGTTATTAATACTGTATGTGTTGTAATTTGAAAAAAAAGGCTTTATTATTATTATTATTATATTATTATTATTTTTATTATTATTAAGATATTAGACAAAGTAAATAAAGTACCAAATATCCTAGAACAAATTTCTAGTAACAAGGCATTTCTAGAAATAATAAAAGGAATGCAAAGCATTGCAATTTGTCAGATCTTCATTGTTAACTCGAGAAAACACAGAAAATAATCTTTCAAATGCGACGCAGTTGATATATTTGCCAGTAGTTTTTATTTTAGTTGTGAGTTTGCAACGTAAATAACTGAACACAAAATAAAAACCTATTGAATAAGAATCGTAATTCCAAGAATTCTTAGATTAAACATCACTTTCGATGTGATAAAATTGATTGGAATTAAAAAAAAATGATCTAGTTCAAAATATTAATGAATAGAAAATTACGCTCCACTTTTTTTACAGACGCAAAATTTTTGATCTACAAAGATCTTGGCACCTTGTAAATATGTTGTTCTCTGCTTCGTCGAGTCAAAAAATAGAAAATATTCAAAAGGTCATGTCTCTTGTGGCTGTGTTAAATTGAATAAACACATATTTCGAGATTGCGTTTCATTGTAAATATCTTATACGTTAAACAATATTTTTTCATTTTGTAAGAAAATATTTAAAACAGCATTATAAATTTAAAAAGTTAAAATCGATACAAGAAGTGGACCATTTTCAACATGTTTTCAACAAGAATAAATCTTTTAAATGTGACTTACTTTTTGTCAGGATATTGTCCTTATATTTATGTTCTGTTGTTCGTTATAGTTAGTTATAATCTGTCCTCTTTTACCATAATGGTGTGGAGTTTAGTTAAGAATTAATAATAGTTAGTCGGTCTTGATTTGCCATTCAGAGTTGGTGTTCTTAAATACAAATAATGCTTTATTAAAGTTTGAACTGAACTGGCTACTAGGTAGAAATTATTTTTCAACAAATACGATACAAATAAGATAATACTTAAAGTCATGTTAAGGGTTACAATTGAGGAGTTAGTTCAGTAACTTCAAAATCAAATTTTAAAACCAAAACTTTAAAAGCACTACTTTCATTTCATGGTTGGTAAACTTATGATATGCTTCGTAAAAAAGTTATTTAAGATTTCAGAGTAGATTTATCATATAGGATTGATTTACAGGAGAATCAAAACCCCCCTTTCTGTGGGAATGTCTAACTAGTTCGCCCTGTAAACAGAATGTAACAATGTCGAATAAGTATTACTTTGTGCAGAGCTGCAATGTTCTGCTGAATTTTTAATCAACTTAATGAATTGAGGGACGGAAGCAAAAAAGAATGCCAAATTTTTTATTATTAATGGTTGTAAATGTCAATATTCCATAATACACATGCAATTTCCCGTCCACTTAAACATTTTATCATGATATCCTATCAAATTGGTATTACAGGTGATAATGCACTCCTGTTTTATTGATCGCATTAGGACATTACCTTTGGCATTAAGTATTCAACACTAGGTCGATGCAACTGGACGTTTGCCCTTTTGATATAGTTTTGAGTTATTTATGTTACTGGAATAAGCTATATACTCCATGCTTTGAATCAAACATCACAAAGTAACGTTAAATAATTGTTTTTTTTTTGTAACTTTGATTTTCATAGCTTGTCATTTCTCTGTGTTTTTATTTGTGGAATTAAGTTAAATATTTTCATTTACTAAATTGCTTTTTTGATTGATTGATAGGCTTAAATTACTTATTGAATAAATAAAGAGGTATAGTAAGCCTTCGACAGAAAAATATATTGAGTAATATCTTTAGCTTATACGAGATGCGAAAATTAATACTTCTTATATAAGTATTAGGAGGTAGGAGAATGGAGAAGACGAGGAAGGCCCAGATTTGGGTGGTTGAAGGAGTGGAAGAGGATTTAAGCAAATTCTGGCGCCTAATAAGAACAACTCAAGGCTTATATACGGATGCGAAATTCAAAATAGACAATGGGTTAACGACAAACAGCAGAATAACGGAAATTGACCAAGGCGTCAGAAAAGGATGCCCAGTATCACCAACGCTATTTAAAATATATACAGACAAAGTTGTCACACAGTGACAAATGACATTAACTAAACACTATAAAATAAACGGACTAACATTAGCGATGCTGCTGATCGCCGATGACCAGGCTAGAGGATATACTTGCATCGACAGAAGACGCCTTTAATCGGCAATTTACAAGCTAAATAAGATCGCTTTACAATATTATTTTTTATTAAAAAAAAATCAAATCCTAATAGAGTCTATCTATAACAATGCAGTCTGGTCTTTGAGACCAATGAGCAGTTTAATTCTAGCCTAAATTAATAATGTCCAAACTTAGTCTTAGGTTTATCCAATAGTAGTCCTTAGTTTGCCAATGTAATAAAAGTACACTAATTACTAACGTGCACACTACCGCACAGTCTCTGCTTTTTAACTTCTGCTTAAACTAACTTAAAAGGCTTAACCCTTATGAGTCTTCTTAGTAATCCTGTAGTGTCCAGGAGCTGGATTGCCTCGACGTTTACATTTTGATGGAGCCTTTCTTCGTAGTTTTTGGCAAATTTCTTAATGGTTACAGTGTCCATGTTGAGGTCCCGATGTATGTCACTATTTCTGCAATACCAAGGTGCATCAGCAATGTTCCTTAGTGTTTTGTTCTGAAATCTCGGGATGATCTGAATATTACTCTGTTTGGTGCATCCCTATAGTTGTATCCCATATGTTCAAACAGGCTTTAAAATTTGCTTGAATAGCAAAAGTTTATTATGTAAGAACAGAGAGGAATTCTTCCCAAATAACCAGTACATTTTTTCATATTTAATACCTATTTCTTCCCTTTTTTTCTTGACATGAGCCTTCCAGCGTAGCTTAGCCTCCAGTGTAATACCCAAGTATTTTGCTGTGTTGGAGTTTGGAAATTGTTTATTATTTAAGTTGATTGGTACATGTTTAATTTTCTTTTGGGTAAAATTGACATGTACTGACTTAGTTTCATTTAACTTTATACGCCATGTTTTTGTCCAGTTGTTGATCTGATTGTAATTTCTCGGATTGTTTCTTCCTACTGCTTAAATAGCCGTGTCGTCGGCAAAGGTCGCAATAGTATTGTTTTCTAACTTTGGAATATCACAAGTGTACAAAAGGTATAGGACCGGATCTAGTATGCTTCCTTGAGGAACTCCTGCTTTAATTTTTTTAAGTTCTGAATAAGATTCTTCTTGCTTTATTCTGAAGTGTCTTTCTGAGATGTAGGACTGAAGAATTTGAGAGTATTGTCTTGGGAAGAGCGAACAATATAACTTGAAAATATCCACTTTAAAAACAAGAGTTATGGTATTTAAATGTGTAAAACATGTAACAGCTAAAATCGACAAACTCATTCAACAAATAAACAACTTTAAATACCTAGGATACCGCATCACATACACAAAAATAAAAATGCTCTAAATAAAACATTACAGACTTCTCAATACTTGTGCGGCACGATCAAACGAACTCTTAAAGGCGCCAGATATAAAAAAAGGTGACAAGCATAACTAAAAACTAGGAAACAACACGATAATGAAAGGTACAAGAAGACCCGATTAAAAGTAAAAAAAATAATTTTAAGTTAAAGGTAGGTAATTTTAATTAAAGTTCTTATTAAACGGTATGCTCATGTAGCGTAAAATATTAATTGTTCTAATCGTTTTGTTAATATGTTGCGGTAATTATTAAATTCTGCTGTAAACTTATTATTACACGTCTATTTATCAAATTATAACAACTAAAGCGTAGTTCTAATAAAACTAAAGTTGGTTTGTGTTCCGAGAATAAAGGTAATGTAAGGCTGCTGCAAGAACGATAAGTATGGTAATTTGAACTAAGTGAGATATCAAAGGGAGGATAATGAAATTTGGTTAGGAATTTTGAGAGGCATCTCATTCTTAATATTTGGCCTCCGGTGGAAGAGCCGCGAAAAAGTATTTCAAGCAATTTAAGGAAACTTAATAATAGCGTTGTTAGAAACGGGCAATTAAAGCGAATTGTTACTGATGAATAAATGTTGTTAAAACTGGTGGAATTGTTTAAATTATACCAAGTTGTAACGAAATACTAAAGAATAAGGTTTTTTTTTTAATAATACCTCATTCTAGTTTTTTTTTTAATTATAAAAGTTTGGATAAAAACATATTTGATGTTCTTAAAGGTTAATAATTTTACAAATTTCATTCTTATCGCCATTGATTGACAATGTTTAAGGAAGTACCGGTAAACCGGGGCTACTTGAACACCCCGGGGTAACTTGGTCACCTAGCTTATTGTTTATTATTTTACTTGTTTACATTTTACTTTTTTTTCTTTTCGGTTTTGGCATGTTCTTATCGTTTGTGACAGGTAACTTTTGAATAAAAATGGTGCGCAATTACGAAAGAACTCCCGGTTCCAAACCTTATCGTAATTATTTTAAAGTCGAGGATCTGGAAAATACCATACAAGCCGTTCAAGCTGGAATGTCAAAAAAACTGGCAGCAGAAACCTATAAAGTGCCTCGGTCAACATTAGCTTGGAAGGCTCTTGGAAAGAATTTGGGGTCAGTTGGTCATCCAAGAGTTTTTTCGAGCGAAG
The DNA here is from genome assembly GCA_947652605.1 of Elmis aenea. NCBI lineage: Eukaryota > Metazoa > Arthropoda > Insecta > Coleoptera > Elmidae > Elmis > Elmis aenea. Next base: position 13,290,089 of record OX393577.1, read on the forward strand.
AGGAGGCCACCATAGTAGTGACATTTGGCGTTGTCGCCAATAGGGGTTTCCCCCTAACTAGGCTGGATGTAAGGACTGTTATTTCAAAATATTTTGAAAAACAGGGGAAAACAGTTAGTATTTTCAAAGACAACATTCCTGGAGAGGATTTCCTTAATTCGTTTATCCAAAGAAACAACCTGCAATAAAAATGGTTGTTTTAAATTTGTGTTCTCTTTATTATCAACAAAGTTCGATACAATGACTGATAATTACATAAAAAAATATGTATATAAAGACTTTTTTACTTGTTACAATTGAATTTGAAGTAACATGATCACAAAATGCATTTATATTGTTGGTTTTATTAAATGTTTCGAGTGTGACCAAGAAGCCCCAACCCCGGGGCTACTTGGTCACCACATTTTTAATTTTTTTTTTTCAAAAACTGTATTCAAATTAGAGCCTCTGGATAATTTAGGTGTTGTATAATATTGTGCTATCGTCGGTAAAATCAAATTTATTTGAAATCAAAATATCGATTAGTTTCAGAATTACCTTTAAAAAAGTGATAAAATGATGTCCAAGTAGATCCCGATTACGATATATAATTAAGACACAATTGGACGATTAAACGACTTTTACCTTTTGAAATTTTAATAAACAAAGTCCCAATATTCAAATTAAAAAAATTAAATAATGTTAAGATCTAGTCTTAAGCCCGTGTGACACGGTGCAAATTTCTGTATAAAATTTAATACACAATATCTTGTATTATTTTTCTTGTACAGATTTCAGTACAGAAATCCATTCATTTGAAACTGTTTGTGACACGGATACATAATTTTATGTACAAGACACTGCCCATGCCCATGCGCCTAAACAGTATTATAAACCAGGGACTAAAAACGAAAAAAAATCCGTTCGTTTCTGTTCGGAACGCAAAACGAAATATATCGTTTTCGTTCTTTTCGTTCTAACCGAAAAAAATCTTTTTTCGTTTTCGTGAACCGAAATAATAACGGTTAAAACCGGTTTTACAATATTTTTTTGTAGTCAAAAAATCATTTTTTTTTCTAGTCACCACAACCCTCTATAAATACGATAACAATATTTGCGTCTGAACTAAAATATAAACGATGACGATGGGGTTTGATGCTCACGGACAGCATATTTTAGACTGGCGAACCATCGCCATATTAAATTTATCAAATCGTTAAACACATTAACATTTAACCATTTTATTAAGTTTAACACCCGTAAGGTGCAAAAACACAACGTGATTAGGTTAAATTAGACACACGATCTTTATCTAAAAATATGAAAATATAGCAAGTGCTGTTTTAAATTTGTTTTAGTACTAAAAATCTATGCATTTGAATTAAATAAGATCCTGCTGTAATTATTTAAAAAGATAAAAGAATGAATTCAAGTGGATAATTTACTAAATGTTATAAATAAAAAAGATATTTAAAAAAAAACTTATATTAACTTGAAATATACTTTAACTTTATAGTTTGTACATACCATACAATATACATTTTCACATTCCGTTAAATCTTACTAGCAACACATCTTCCAATAAATCTTCTTTTACATTAGTCCTTTTCGAAGTAAGAATCAATTTTACTATTATTATGTCTAAACCAAATAAAACATACACATTGATAATATATATCCAATCAAGTGTATATTCTATATTGATGATCTAAAAAACCGTTAATTGTGTTACACGAAATTGCAAGTATAAACAATAAAGTTGTTAATACATATTCACGTAAATATATGGAGAAAAGTGAAGGTCACTTATTTAAAGTGAGATTTTTTACTGCCTCGTGGAGTCTCCCCAGCACAGAAGGTAAATTCGCGTTTGTGTTTAACAAATAAAATTGAAATAGCGACAAAACCGGTTAAAACCGGTTTTGGAAAATATTTATTTCGTTTTCGTTCTTGAACGAAAAATAATAATTTCGTTTTCGGTTTCGTTTTCGTTCTTAAAAAAATTTCGGTTAATTTCGTTTAACGTTTTCGTTTTCGTTCCGTTCTCAGTCCCTGTTATAAACACAGATATGCACTCCCTCTAAAACAAGGTATTTATCCCTTGTAATAGCCATTTTAAACAATAACAACATCCTGCTTCAGATTACCAAGAATTAACTGTTAACAGGAATTTTTATTGTTTATATTTCCTTTAGCTGCAGATATTTAAAATCAGGTGTCAGTCGCCATTATTCACGAACTGAATGCGCATCTATAGCACGCAGTTTCTGTACGAAAACTTGCAAATAAAACACGCTCTATTGTATTTTCTGTACAAGAAACTGCATGGAACACTCGTACATGCAAGAAACTATACAGAATTTTGTACGAGAAAGCTGTATGACACGATATAAGATTTTCTGTGTAATATTTGGTACAAATTTCTAGACAAAATTTTGCATCATGTGACACGGGCTTTAGACTATTAAGTAACTTAGTTCTATTCCGAGTATACTAAAGAAGTTAAGATCGAAGAGTCACTGATTGACGTCTCCTAGCTGTTCTAACATTAAGGGCACTATATTCTTGTGCACTAACACAAGTACTGACTCTGTTCCTTTTTTTAAATACACTATTAATGTCACATTACACCAACTCAAATGTTTTTTTTTTCTCTACAGTCTTCTTACTATATACGTGTTATCGAGAAGCGGAAAGCATCGATATTCTCATGCTTTAGTAGTCCTCCTTAGTGACTTCTCGGAAATTCCTTGATTTAGCTGTCCACCACTCGAAGTTTCCTTAATACTTTGTGTAAAAAAGTTGGATTACTCTAATGACGCTTTTTGGGCACAACCCCAGGGCTGTGTACCATTCGTCCACAATAGTTTTAATATCTACTTGTATAGTAGAAACTTATTATGTACTGACAGAGCGGAGTTTCTTCCTAATAGCTAATACATTTTTTGATATCTAATTCCCAACTCCTCTCTTTTCTCTCTGACATGAGTTTTCCAACAAAATTTAGTGTCAAGTGTTAAGCCAAGATATTTGGCTGTGTTGGCGTATGGTATTATCTGACCATTCGTGGTTACCGGAATGTGTTCTAATCGTTTGTTGATAAAATAAATATGTACTGATTTGGTTTCATTAAGTTTTTTTTTTGCACCTTTTTCTTCAGCTTTGAAAATTATTGATGGCTGCTTGCCGCTTGTTTGTTATTTATTCGTTGTTTTTGCCGACAGCCGGAATGGCAGTATAGTTGGCAAAAGTAGCTATTGTGTTGTTTTCTAGTTCTAGAAGATCACAAACGAAGAGTAGATACAGAACTGGACCCAAGACACTACCCTCTGGCACTACAGCTATAGTTTCTTTTGGATCAGAGAGGGCATCTTCTTGCTTGATCGTAAAATATCGTTCTAATGAATAAGACATCAGAATTTTTGGATTGTTTGGGTTTGCTAAAAAATGATATGGAACTATAATTTCTTAATCCTTTTAATTTTTTAAAGATGTTTTTGTACCAATAAACATGCAAAAACCTTTTTAAGAACTAAGCTCACTAAAAGAATTGGAGTAAAGTCAACTTGTACTCACATAGGTAATGGCTATATGTTTTTATAAACGAAAGTTTTCAACTACAAAAGCCTCTCGAAGCTTGGAATAAAAGAGATCAATAACAGTAAAAGAAAAAGTTGTGAAAAGCTACATATTTATTTTTATTATGTATTAAATGATGCGTGGTTGAATATAAAAAAATGTATAAAAGAAATACGCTGTATCAAAGACACAAAGATTTTTTGGTCCGAATCTTTATGTACGGTCAAATAACACAACAAATAAAAAAGGGACATCTCAATCAAATTGTAGCGTCTGATGATCAAATAAAAGATGAAAGTGGATCGAACGATTGAACACAGTAAAATAAAAATAGGTTGAAACAGCACTATAAAAATTTTACATTTGAGCTAATTTCGAGCACTTTTTTAGTAAATGGGTTTACTTATACAATATTAAATTAAACTGGCAAAGTAATTTAAAGTAACGGCGAAAAGACTTTCAACGTTTTTTGCTCTAAAAGCATCGATTGGGTAAACTAATTGAGTAAAGCGATTTTTTGTTGCTTACGTATTTATATTTAAGAAAAAAACTTAAAGGTGCGTTTGTCTGGGCACTAAATAGAATGGAGAAAAAAGAATGTAACAAATTTCAAACGCGTGGCTAAACAAATCTAATGGTTGCGTCAAACGAAAATTGGTGTAACAGGAAACAAAGGACATCATTTTATAACCCCGTTTGTAAACTTATACTCTTGCTAAGATATCGTCTGTGAAGTATACTATAAACGGGTAAATTGTGGTTGTTAAAATAAAGTAAAAGTTACCTGTAACATCTTTATTAATTTATTATTAATTTAACTGTTTATGACGAAATAAGTTTTTAGTGAAAATCTATAAACAGAATCTTACACTGTTAAGAGCTTCAGATATGTTAAAAGAAAATACGAGGGTATATTTGTATGTAATCTAATCTACCTAGCCATGAAAGAAAAGCACGTAGGGAAACAAGAAGAAATATTTTTTACATAACTACCTTCAACACATACACTTGATCTAACATTTTTCAAGTTGCCGCATTGTTCAAAAAAAAATTCTTTCGGGAGTCACACCAATAGGTATCGATAACTATCTTTAGCTCATTATTGGCAGAAATTTTTTTGCCCCTAAGAATGTTCCTTAGAATTTTGAACCAAATGAAATCGCAGGATGTTAAGTCAGAGCTGTAAGATGGATGACGCAGCTCAGTTAATCCACATTGTTGATTTACAGCGTGAACATTGCGTGCTTTATGGACTCTGCAATTGTCGTGCAGAAACAGATTTTTTTGCCGTCAAGGTGAAGGCCGTGTCAATTTCAACGCTTCTTTTAAACCCTGAGTCGTTTTCAAATAGATCTCTTCATTGATCGTAGTGCCTTTTTTCATATTTTTAATAAGCAGAACTCCTTTCTTGTCCCAAAAATTAGTTGTCATTAGTTTTCCGGCCGAAGACTGTGTTTTGGCTTTTTTGGGGGGAGGAGAACTTTTGTGAACCCACTGCAGAGATTCCTTTTTGATATGAGGATTGCAATGATACACCCAAGTCTTATTATCGGTAACAATTCGTAAAAATAAAGTTCTTATCAGCCTACAAAACGATAAAATTTTCTTGGGAAATTTCTTTGCTGACAATATTTTTGCATTGAGGTAAGAAACCTTGGAATCCAAGGCACAGACACTTTCTTCATGTCCAAATCGTCGTGCAAAACTTTCCAAACCGATGTTTCAGATACCCCAACTTCCTTGGCAATCTAAGACAACTTCATATGCCGATCTGACAGTACCAAGTTTTCAATTTTCTTAACCATGTCTTGCCTTCAGTTTTTGCCTTAACTGAACGACCTGATTTTGGATCATTCTGTATAGATTATAGAGTCCCAAATCCAGCGAATCTGCTTAGACCAAAATTTTACTTGGAATAAAGAAGGGGCTTTAAATCCATATACATTGGTCATTATTTGATGGATAACTTTTAGCTCATTGCCCTGTTTTGTGAGAAATTTTATAAAGTTTGTGCTAGAGTTAAATTTTACAAATTTATGTTTAGAAAAAATACACTTTAGACTCAATATATTTCGATGAAACTTTTCTCTTCAGTTTCAAAATGTCACAGCTATTTAACAGAATGACAATTTACATTTTGACCATTTTGACCTTTCATTTCATAGCTATCTACATAAAAATGCGCCCTTGTACTTTGTTAATTTTAATACAATATGTTTAATGATTTGAAAATTATCATGCTTTACCTATCCAAAAGATTTAGGATAACAATATACCTACATAGGTTAATAAGTATAAACAAATTGCAGGATTACCATTAAATAACTAAGACTATCTAGATATGTTATAAAAGCATCCCTGATAATTTAAGCAAATAATCTTTAATAACTTTGCTTTATATGATTTTTGTAGATTATTTGTTGTAATATGTTGAACTAGGTTCTCGTGCTCTGAACCCCGTCTGTTGCTGGTCTCTAGAGAGACCGAGTTCTTGACGTTTCGACGAGGCACACTCGTCATCTTCAGGAGTCTGGATTGACTGTAGAGCGTCAAAAATATTTTTCTTTATTTTCATAAACAAGCGAGATATAGTCATAAAACGAAAAGTAAAAAAATCGAGTTATCGGTGATAACTCAAAACAAAAGACGATAAAAAAATTTAGTTTTCACTATTAACTTTTTTCGAAAAAGAATAATCGAGGAAGCGTGGTCCGTTTTTTGATACCTCTTTTAGTTACCAAGATTCCCTATGAAAACATCGAAATTTGCCCACCCTGTACAGGATTTTGTAAACACATGATATATTAGGCTGAATTTTAAGAAAGCCTTAATAAATTTTTGACATTGACTTTTGAATAATTTCCAAAAAGTTTCTGCTTGTAATAATTTCCACACACTTTGCTCTATTATATTATTAATATCAGTGTATGTAGTTATGGTAAGTAATTGGATGTTTAGTATTGTTGTTATGTAACATGTTGAACAAACACAAGTTTACTACATATATCTATAAAATTAATTATGGTGCACTGAACATTTCTGAAATGGCCCAGGGCTCTTACTGGGTTACCAGTGCAGGTTTATGACCCCGTGACCTGAGTTCACCGTCCGCAAATGCACCGATGAGTTGTTTCCATGCAACAACCCTAATCGAAACTTATTCAACCCTATTAATATACATTATTAACTAGCTTCTGTAATAATGGACGTAGGGTTTCGAGAATCAATTTGATTCGTAATAGATATATCTAGGTTAAGCTTTAAACGATAACGAATGCTTTAAAAGTTGTCACGGGACAAATGAACACGTAATGTTAAATGAACATTTTGAATTTTTGTGTTTTATTTTCGAAATAACAAAGGGAGTAGGAGAGGGACGTGTAGATACTCATACCATTGTTATTCTCATCGGTAATGGATGATGTAATAAGAGCATGTAGAGAGTGCATTAAATCCTTTAGCTTCGAATACTGGAAAATGAAAGAATGGTATTTAATTAGTATGGAAATACTAGGGCAAATTGTAGAAAATCTAAGCACGATTTGAAAGCTATACAGAGGGAATTAATTAAACCACAACATAAAAATAAGCAAGGAAAAACAAAAACTAACATTATAAGTGCAGAAGAGATTGAACACAAACTAGGTCTAGACGGGATACAACCAGGGCATGAAACCGGTTTTTTAAACCGGTTTAAAAAACCGGTTAACCGTCATTTTTTGTCAGAAAAAGTGATTTTTAACCGAAACCGAAACCGTTATTTTTAAAGGAAAAAAAAACGATAACCTTTAACCAAAATAATAAAAAACCGTTTTTTTTAACATCTTTTTTTAATAAAAATTACGATGAAAATACAAAATCTGTAGTAAATGCGATTACCGATTAGTTTACCAAAAGTCATAACTGAACTCTTGATTGTACATTTATTATAAAATTATAAATAAACACCTAATATCTTTTCATACTTTGCATTCCTGATCTAAATAATTTTAAAAACCGGTTAATTTAACCGGTTTTTCAAACCGGTTTATAATTTAAATCGGTTTTTTACACTAAACCCGTTTTTTACGAATAAAACCGGTTTTTCAACAAAAACCGTTATAGAAATAAAGTTCTCGATTTCGGTTAACCGTTAACCAAATTTTTTTTCGGTTTCGAGCCCTGGATACAACTAGATCAAGTAAAGACCTAGGAGTGCACCTACACTACAATGGAAAGAGAGATAGGAAAATATAAGAGAGAAAAGGTTTAGCTCGATAAAAAATAATTTTTATATTTAAAAAATACTTAAATATGGGAAATTAGGTGGAGATCTACCGGAAAGTGTTTAGCCTAGTTTTAACCTATGGTTGCGAATCTTGGACTATGACCCAACATCAAAGAAGCTAAAATAAGGGCTCTTTAAGAAAAATTGAGGGTAACACTCGTAAGGACACAATTTGAAATGAAACCCATAGAGAAAATCTAAAGTACAAATAAGTGAACACAATACCCAGGAGGCAGAATTAAGATGGCTAGGTCATGTGTATCGAATGGATAATGTTAGGATGCCCAGGAAAGCCCATAAAGCACAAACTGGAAAAAATAGCCGCAAAGCAATACTAAGGTAATTTGGAATGAGGTGATATAAGAAGCTGCCACGAACAGTGAATTAAGGTTGAAGAGCTAGCTTATAATAAAAAGAGTTAAAAAAAATAATGCAAGTCCATATAAGTACATAAGAAGAAACGAAATACTGACTCATAACGGTATTGAAGATAAAAAATAGGTCGTTTTGTTAAAGGATATTCTTTTTCTTCTGAATCGCGTCTTCTTGTACGTTTTGGGGTTGAGGTGTTTTCCTAGTTCTCGATTATGTTTTCCAATATTTGTCTATCATTGGCTAATTGCGGCACATCTCTCCAGCTGACTCATTTTTCTTCTAGTCTCTGCCTCACTTCTTTTTCCCATTTTATTCTTGGTCTCTCTATTTCTTTTTCCCTCCACCTGCATCTTCCAGGCATGGACATGCCTAGATCGGATCCTCATTTAGTCTTCCTCTATTTCGTTTTTCCTCAAACTTCGTTTTCCATTCCATTTTTGCGTAGCTGCTTTCTGGCATGCGTCATTTTGGTTGCTGGTTTGTCTCTATCTTTTTGTATGTCCTGCACTCCTAAGATTTTTCTGATTTTATCGTTGCTTTACTTATCAATTAGTCATCATCCTTTTATTCTTTTCAGAAATCTCATCTCCTGCATCTGTATCCATAGTTTTTGCTTTCTTGTTAGTCCACAAGTTTCTAAACTATGAGTAAGAATTGGTACGTACACTGCACTCAAGCATTTATTTGAGGCGTGGTAAAATTTCATCGCTGCAGCTATGCTGTTGTTCAGTTTTTCTTCCCATTTACCGTTCTCTGCAATTATCGTTCCTAAATATTTAAAATTTGAAACCTGCCCTATTCTTCCTTGGTCTAGCATGATTGAAACAGTTACATGATCCTTCGTTATAACAAAAAAGATGGATTTTTAATCCATGCTATTTGGAAATGTGGTCAGTTTAGCTATTAAAAAGAATTATAAAATAGTAATTATAATTTTTAGGTGATGTAATAAAATCAAATTACAAACATTGTACCAAAAATGTCGACCTAGGTTTACAGTTCGTTAACCCTTAAAAGACCATCTTAAGAGGTACACATTTAGTTATTCCCCATTAACTTACATCTATATGAAATGGTTATGCCAATTTTGATACAGAATGAAAGGAAACTCTATAGCACAATATAAGATGTTAAACCAACAGTTATTATATGGAAGTAAAGTAAAAGGTAAGTTTATACGTAAGTTATTTGACAGGTGCCAATTAAGTAATGCTAAAAGTAAAATTTTGCAATGAACAGACGAGAATTAAATTTTTATCTGTAAGTTTTTTTCAAACTTTCTTGAATGTGACTGCCAGCCATTAATATCAATCAATAAAAATATGAAAACACGTACAATTATTTGTTTTAATTTTATACATTAACGATCTCCCACAACTTTTGTAGTAAGATTTTAAACTTAAAATTGTGTAAGGTACAAAATACGTTAAAATTTTCCATCAATTTATACAATCCCTGTTTAGAAAGTGTTTTACGTTGAATAATATAATAATACAGAGTAACTTAATCGAATTTTATGCAGCAAATTACTGATTGGTAGGTAACTAAGTGACTCCTTATCAAGAACAATTTAAATAATAATTGTATAGCAACTGTTTACATTTTTTAAAAATATTTTGTAAATTTATAAAACCGAAAAGAATTTTTGAATCAAAACAGGGCTATTAAAAATTTACATGTATTTTTGTCTTATTCAGTAAAACAAATATTTAATATTTGTATTATTCACGATGGCACTAATAATTTATAAATCTCTGTCTGTTTAGATCAACAACACTCGGAATGAAGCTGGCGTTACAATGGTATAAGGAAAGCGTATTTTGAAGACTGGAGAAATTTTGTAGCAAATATCTCCAGGGGCACATTTTAACATTTAATTTACATAATATAAACCCTTTTTCTTTCCATAACAGTTATTATTTTATTTTCGAATAAAAGTTGTTCAAAGAATCACCTAAAATTTTCCAAGTTACAGGTTGGATGAGTTATCAAGTTTAATTAATGCAATTAACAGAATAAGAAATAACAGGAGTACTTGTAGACGTAACAATAGCGTATCGTACTTAGCTACGTAATTTTTTTTTTAAATATTAAGACCAGGGCCGGTCTTAGGACTAAAGGTACCCGAATATTGGATTTCTCCTTTAAATTTAAACTTTGAAAATATTTTTGAGCGGTTAAAAAAATACTGTAAAAAAATTAAACTCGTTTAGGTAAATTTTGTTATTAAGAGATTTTAAGAAAAATTGAGAAAAAAATAAAAAATGTATTAAATTAATCGTTTTTTTTCCCAGAATTTTGCCTAAGATTCTTCGAATAATATTATAATTTTGTAGGGATTTCTTTAATTTTTTCCACTTACTGTTTTCGATTGTTGTTTGCCATGTCCCTGTTAAGGATTTAAAAAAAAAACATCTTTTTATTCTTACGCTTCTCTGTCGTTAGGTGCGAGGCTTTTGTTTCTTTTATGTATGTGATCTCTTTTTGTATGGTTATCTCCTTTTTTTATCTCTTGTTATTTCTCTTACTTTACTCTATTGCTATTCGATCCCTCGTTTTGTGGCAGCTTCTTTTATATCCTCATCCCAAGTTTCCCTTGATCTTCCTTCCCGTTTTCTTCTTCCCATACGCGCTTCATATGCTTTACTGGGCATCTCATCTTCTTCCATTTTATCATATATACATTACCTAGCCATCCTAGTTGTGCCTCTTGGATGTTTTGTTCTATTGGTTGTACTTACAAATTTTCTCTATGGGTTTTTATTATTATTATTTTTTTTTTTATAAAAACCTATTTCCATACTTCGATACCATTTTGTTGTTTTTGGTTGTGGTCTATGATTTGCAAACAAAATTTAGGATGGGGTTAAACATTTGGCGATATATCTACCTCCGTTTCTTTGAGTATCTCTTTTTATAAGGAATTGTTTCTTTATCGCCATAAATAGACTAGCCGTTGGGTCTATTTTCTCGTTTATTTCCCTATCCATCTTTACGTTACAGTGTAGGTCTTTTTCTAGGTATATTTGTAGCTTTTTACGTGTTCTAGTTGTATTCCATCCAGGCTTAAAGATTATGTCCAATCTCCTACGCGCTTACGATCATGGTTTTGGTCTTGCCTTTGCCTATTTTCATATTATGTTTCCTTAATTCTCTGTGTATGATTTCCAAATTGTGCATTAGATTTACTTCGAATACCTCCAGTAACGCCATATCGTCAGCGAAAATCAATTCATTAAATTCTATTCTATCCATTTTCCAGTACTCGAGACTAGGGTTTGATGTGCCTTCTGCTTGTTTTTATTACATCATCAATTACTGTTGAAAAACAATGGACTGAGTACGCATCACTGGCTTACTTCCTCTGTTTCAAAAGCCGCTGAAGATTCATTATTATATCTGAGATTTCTACGTTTTTTATTATTTTAAAATTATTACTTCTTTCATATATGTACATTGTTTGTCATAATAATAATAATAGACCGACCCGTTATTCTCTTTTGGGTATATTCCTTCCATTTATTTTAGTCTTGTGCCCCAGTTCTGCGATTTTCTTTTTTGTTTCATTCTCTATCGTCCTCCACCATATGTTCTTTGGGTGCCCTCTCTTTGTGCGACCTTCCGGGTTCCATTTCAGTATTCTTCTGCAAATTTTTTTTCCATTCTTTCGTAGTGTGTGCGCCAACTATCCATACTTTCTTCTTTTTGTGTCCGTGTTGGTGCCGATTTGCATTGTTCTTTTATAGATCTTCATTACTACCATACTCTTAATATACCCCGCAGACATCTGTTTACAAACACTTGTAATTTTTGCTTTGTAGCATTTGTTTCCGACTACGGCTCCGATCATATGTATAACAATACTGGCATTACCATTTTGTAAGTTTTGTCTTTTATAAAAATATGTTTTTTAATCGGATTATGTTGCGTTGAAAAGGTAGTAGATAAACACATTTTTAGGATCAGCAATTATTACTGCCCAAAAACCTTTAGCCGGCCCTGATCAATAGAACACAAAACATCCGCAGTTTAAAATAAACAAAAGTTGGTAAAATAACACCGTGTACTCTTGAAAACAATGATAGTGTATTAAAATTATTTAATATAACTATAGACTAATTGTTTACACGAGTTTATAACATTACCCTGCTCTAACACAAAGTGTCGTATTTATCTGTCTCTTTTATCAGCACTTCTTTAGTATTAATTTAATTTCGTTCAGGATTTTTAATAAACATTACTTTTACAGAGAAACTTGATAAGCGCTTGGCTTATTTATTAAACTATCCCCCCTAATGACGATACATTAATTGTTAAGGTATGTATTGGTTATTTAATATTTGTCTTTCAAAGTGCTAGTGTGATAATGGAGATGGAACGCTCTGACCAAGTGTTCACCGACTTATTAAATCCGCAACTCGGACAAGACGTTTATTTCTTAAGTCAGTTTGATAATCGCAGACTTAATCGATTGCTGACAGAAGCATTGGAGATTGCATTTTATCTTTGTAATACATATTTAGAACGTTATGGAGCTGCTAAGGTAAACATTTTGCGTTATAAATCTTGTGATCATTATGTTTAAGCGACTTGATTACTTCTTTGTGTTCGTAAGGCAATTGGTTTTAGGATTTTGTGTTTTTTTTTCACCACAAAAGAGTTTGGCTTTGGTTGATCGTCGTCCGATTATCCGTCTTTCGCGTTAACTGGAAACTTTACCTTGTTTAATAACCCTTCAGTTATCGTAAATTTTACGATATATTTAATTTTTTACATGCTTAATGCTTATAATACCAGATTTGCCATAACTTGATTCTATTACTAAAACAACGTTTATTTTGTTAATTGGTGGGAAGAATTTGAATGTGTGAAGACTTTGTTGCAACAAGGAAGTATGACGTAAAGTTTACGACCTGCGCTCCTTGATGTAGGTATTGTACATTAATAAATAATTCATTTTTGTCTTCTTTGATTTGGAGTAAAATCGTGTCATAATTTTTTTTTAAATTAATTTTCTAATTAAAGGGGTACCGAAAAAGACTGAGAGCCAAGTTTTCTAATTTTATTTTTTGATATATTCTTTACGAACATATCTACGTTTGTTAGATCTTTCAATTAACTTTTCTAGACCTGTATAAAAAAGATTTTTCGACTAGCCTTCAAAATCTTCATTTATTGCTGCTGCTCCGTAATAAATCTATTGATAGCGTGTACTGGAATAGCTCCACAGAGCTCTAATCCAATGACTGCTTGCAACACTGAACTAACTCAGTGTTCTTTTTGATGCGGTGTAAGATTTCTCAGCACCCACCTTGCGCTGACTTTTGTCTACTGTGAACGTTTCAGCGATTCCTCCATGTTATAGTCGACCATTTTTCTTAATGGCATCTTCGACTTTTATCACCATTACATGTATAAGAACGTCACTTGGTCTATCACTCTTACCGTTTTTAAATAAACGTGAACATCTATAAACCATGGGCATGGTTTTATCAGAAAAAGCATCTCCATAAACTGCTTGCCTTTCAATAACGATATGTTTTTTTCCTTAAAGCAGCAATAATTCAAGAAATTGCAGTTTTAAACAAAGACCATCGTGAATGTTTTTTAAAGACAGTTAAATTATCTGCAAGAAAATGTAAAAAAATACAGGTTATTCTATTAGTAACAACAGACTTATTCATCTTTAAAATTTAGTTAAATGGACAAAACAAAACAAACGCCTTTTGTGTTATTTTACAAGTTTTGGTTTGATTCCAACAGCTATGTAAAATTGTAACTTTAAATAATAAATTCCTTTAAAAAAACACCTATTATTTTGACAACAGGTCTGCGATTTATCATAATTCTGTATTTCGATATATCTACGTTTGGTTTCTGGTTTGCAGTTACCTTAATAATTGTCATGAGTAATATTTATTGATGCAGATATCTTATTATGCAGTGCAGTGTAAAATGAAAGAAATAAAATGAATGAACAATATGTTGAAGCCGTGTTCCTAACAGCATAGTAAGTAGATATAAAATTTATGGTTCTGAATTTAGGTCATTTCGTGTGAATTTTGTAATAAATGTAGGTGGAAGCGGACACCAGATATAAAAATGATATTGATTGCTACATTCAAACTTATAATCAGGTAGAAATAAGTAGTGCCCAAATCTAAAAATTTGCGTTTTCAGGCATAAATACTCTATAATATTAAAAAAATTTGAGATTGGATTGCGATTTTTTATTTATTTTTATATATTTTTTACCATTTCATCCGTTTGTTTGTCAGTTCGTCCGACTGTTCGTTTCTCCATGACAATACTTATGTAGAACCAAAAAGCTAAAACTATTTAGAGTACCAAGATTTGAGTTTCGATTTATTTATTTGACAAAAGTTTTCCCTTCCCAATAATTATTGTAAAGAAATTTTGTAACGCGTCATTCTGTTCAGTTTCCCAAATAAACCATTAAAATTCAAAGCAGAACTATCTTGAACGAGATTCATGTTTGTCAGTACATTAAACTTCTTGAGGGACACATAAATTAGGTGAAACTGAATACAGAGGGGCAAGTTTATAAAGTTTTTTTATACAAAAAGTTAACTCTCTGTTCAGAGAGCAGTTTTTTTTTATTATCTTACTGAAACTATTTTAAAGTTTTTTTATAACATGTAAAGTAGTTACTGAATTAAATACAAAATTTATTTTAAATATTAGAAAACAATAACGTGACTACAAAATTGGGAAAATTAATTTACTACCATAAGTATTAACTAAATTTGTAACTTATCAGACAAGAAGATTTCTGCATTAAATATAGGATTTAAGAGTATAATCTTTTTGTCAGCTCAGGGAGAAAATTTTTATGCATTTAAATCGGCTATTAGCGGAAAAATACTAAAATTTCACTGCTCTATAAGCAAGATTCGATTTCTGACAATCAGATTATTAGGACATCAGGATTTAAATTGTAGTTGTATCGGCTTAAACTGTAGATTACATCAAATGCAGTCAAGCAAGAGTCAAGTATAGGAAAAAAACCAAATTGTTATAAAATAATCCTGAAATTTTAAATAATTTACTTTGGTAAGTTAACATTGTTTAAAATTATGAGCTAACGATATTATTTTTTAAATACATGTTACACAAATATTTATTAAGAATGAAAATGTTGTTATTTTTGGCCAGTCTGTACAGGGTGGGCAAGTTTCGATGTTTTCATAGGGAATCTCGGTAACTATAAGAGGTATCGAAAAACAGACCCCGCTTCCTCGATCTCTTTTTTCGGGAAAAAGTTAATGGTGAAAAATAAAATTGGTTATCGTCTTTTGTTTTCGAGTTACCACCGATAACTCGATTTTTCGACTTTTCGTTTTATGACTATATCTCGCTTCTTTATGAAAATAAAAAATAATAATGTTGACGTTCTGCAGGCACTTTTTGATAAGAATGCAGTGGCGTAGTAAATTAAAAAAAAATCGAAATTCGAGTTGTGACATAAAGTTGTTTTTTTTTTAAATAGAACCCATAGTTGGTTGAGGCATCGTAAGAAAGAGGTTTTTTTTCCATATCATTAATGTATATCAATTGGGGTCGATTTATTCATTTTCCTTACATTATAGCAAAAATTTGGTAATTTTTCTTCTTTCATTTTTTCTAGCAGAAGGCTTGTGTCATTAAGAATATACCTGGTAAAACAAACTGTAATTCTGTTGTTTTAACGACCGTTTTTTGATACCTCTTATAGTTACCGAGATTCCCTATGAAAACATCGAAATTTGCTCACCCTGTACATCTATAGTATGTGCTGTAAAGCAATAAAAATTCCTAGAAAAATCCAGAAAACGAATATTATATGTGTTAATTTTTTTTTTGCTTTTTATGTAAATTATTGTCTTATCCAGCAGTTATTTATTTAAAAAAAAAACAATTGATAGTGTTAAAACTGTAGTATTTTCAAAATATATTAAAATTTAATACCAGTCGCGCAGCCTTTACTATTTCCAAACATTAAAATTTATTAACAATTTTGTTCTGAATCACATCAAACTGCACTTTATACATTTATTTACTGGTTCATAAAATCTGCACATTCAGTACTACGTACTAAAACTATAAGTTAATACTACGCTATTCAAGCTTTGTATTCCTCAGTTATATACTCCATAAACTTGTTTTCTATTCATAGTTTACTCGCATTTGGTAAAAGCTGTGTCACATTAAATTTCATAGAAATGTGCGCTTTCAGAGACCGACATGACATAAAGGCTTCTAAAGATTAAAAATTACGATCACTAAAAGGTAGAGAACCTATTCAGATTTGGATTCGCTCCAGGACGCAAATTGTAGAGAATATTTGATAAAGTTCATGCGAATATGTTTTAAAACGAAGTAAAAAGTAGCAATTGGCTGAAAGACGTTTACATTAACATTTTTGTAACTTGAATAAAGGATTTTTTTTTCAAAATCAGGATATTTGACATTTTTGATATAGAGATAACTAATATACAGGGTGTCCACCTGATGCGTGTTTTCTTTACATCTGGTTTATTATTTAAAAATTGAAAAAAAGAATCAAATAAAATTTGTTGGAGAATATAGCAGGGCTTCGAACCGTAATTTTTTCCGTTTCGGTTTTCGTTCCGGTTCAATTAAAAAAATATATATCGGTTCGGTTCCGGTTTTCGTTCCGGAAAAAATAACGTTTTTTTTCGGTTTTCGGTTCAGCTCCGAGTGATTACTTTTTATTTTTTTTAAATATATTTATTTGGTATAATAAGGTATAATAATTGGAAATAGAAGTATATAACATAAGATGATAATATAATTTATTAAACGAAACATATACAGGGTGTGTAGAAATTGGCGGAAGCGCTACACGTGACGATGTTCTTCGTAAAATTCTAAGTCGAAAATCTTTATACAAAAATGTTGTACCATGCTTCCTATGGCCTCAGGAACCATTTAAAGAAAAAAAAATTGGCAACATTGCATAGGTACATTGATTTGCGTTTGGACAATTTTTTATCAGCAATTTTTACTTAGGTATTTACAATTTTTGTTCGAACTAAAAGCCTTCAGTTCGTAAACCTAGCTACAAACTTTTGGGTATCGTAAAACACAAACTAGAAATAATTACGAGAAAAACAGCGATGACAGCTAATGACAATGTTGCCATATGTATTATTTTCATTCAAATCAGTGATTTACATATTTTCAACACCAATTTTTAAAAGGAAGAACACAATATCTAGGAAAAAACTATTCGAAATTTATTTTTATTCCAAATTGCAGCTTTTTCATTAAAAAATATTAAATAATAACGCTTATTAAAGGACTAAATGTCAAAACTTTGAGGACCTCTTGCAGACACAGCAAGCATGGTACAACATTTTCGTATTAATATTTTCGACTTAGAATTTTACGAAGAACATCGCCACGTGTAGCGCTTCCGCCAATTTTTACACACCCTGTATAAACAAAACGCGCGAGTTTGTTGAACATGTACCGAACCGTAACAAACTGATATTTTTTTTCCGGTTCAGTTCCGGTTTTCGTTCCGTCAAAAATAACGGTTTTTTTCCGGTTTTCGGTTTTCGGTTCAGATCCGGTTCGAAGCCCTGGAGTATAGGCTACATGATCTTAAATTATTTTCAGCTATACTGAGTGTTTTATTTCCACGCACGGCTATGTAAATTTTGTACTTTAAATACAACACCTTATAATTTGTAACGTTTTATTTTTTTAAATGTTTGAGGTTTATTTTACCTAAAATTAATCGTTTTTGAGTTATTTACTTATTTTGAAAATAATGGCAGATATAGATCTTTAGTAGAATATTCATATTTAGCGATTTTAAAACGCCAGTGATAAATTAAATCGGGAGTTTTGTTAACATACTCTGACAGTGCCTTCTAAATAAATAGCATGTACAATGTCTTTTAAAGATAATTTAATTGTCTACAAAATATTGTAAAAAATACAGGATATTCCATTTAAAGCAATTGACTAATTCTTTTTTAAAGTTCAATTAAATGGACCTACAAAAACAAACACCCTGTGTATCATTTTAAAAGTGTATTTATTTAAAAGGCACTGCTATAATACTCTTACAGTCTGTAATAGTATTGTTAGCAAAACTCACAAATTATTTAACACTGACTTTGTTTAGGTATTAAATCGCTAAATATGATTATTTTACTAAAGATCTATAGCCGACAATGTTTCCAAAAACGTAACTAACTCAAAAACGATTTATTTTAGGTAGATACAAAAAAAAAGAATTTAATTTGGATCCTAAAAAGTAAAAAATATACAGGGTGTTGTATTTAAAGTAAAAAAATTACATATTTCTGCGCGGAAATAATAATAATAATAATAATAATAACAATAATAATAATAATAATAATACCAATTATAATAATAATAACAATTATAATATAATAACAAGAAATCTTTATTTAACTTTTAGCTAATTTTACATTAATTTTATTCAGCTTATATTTATTTGTAAATATTTTCTTAAAGTATTAAATCTTAACATAATTTTTCACATATTCTACACATATTTTTTTAAAATTTGATATTGACGTTGTTTGTTTAATTTTAAATTAAACAATGGCTATAGCTAAAAGTATTATATTAGACCATGTAGCCCATAATCTTGAACAAGTTTTGTTTTGAAACTTTTTTGTATTGTGTATAATGAACCCAATATAAGGTAAATACGCACGAGGTGGACTGTATGTATACACCCTGTATGTATACTCAGTTTCAATTATGTTGTTTGTATGCACATCGTATAGAAAGAGTTCATTTTCCCTAAAAATTATTTTAATTTACAGAGATTTTTTTAATGATTTTATCTAAATGCAATTAAAATTATTTAGTTTGTGTCTTGAGTTTACACAGGCATTTGCATAATAAGTAATATATATGCTGATCGCACATGTGTTTCCTGAAATTTAAATTAAGATTTCAAATGCATGTTAATATTATCATTAAAATGTATAGTTCATTAAAACATGGAGATGATCTTTTACCAGATGTCTTTGGTGGCAGAAAACATTAAATTTTACTGACCGCAGATGGAAATAGTAAATCTAATATTTATTAAATTAATTCTGCACAGTAAGACAAAGTATTTATAATTATATTTGTATATACAGTAGTGAGTAATTAGTTTTTGTCTTTCTTTCATGGGTCTTCCTGTTACAGTAAATGTCATTTAATGCATTTATTTAAAAATTACCTCCCATAGTTTATTGATGTGATTATAAAACGCTTTGTGTAAAAGGCAAGGTAAATAAATAATTTTTAATATTTATAAGGAAGTATGGTAAAGTATGAAAATTTAGCGCTGTTAAAAAAAAAAATTAAATTGATTTCTACTTATATACTGTATTCCCAAGTTACAGAATTTATTCCAGTTAAAGTTATAACCCTGTAGGTATAGGGTGATTGATTAACACCGGTACTTAAAAATATATGAAGAATGAAAAAGGGCATGGTTCTGAAATTTTGGCTATGACTATAATGGCATCTAATGTGTTTATTGAAAATATTTTCAAGATGGCGACATTTCCGGAAATACAGGAAGTTGACGTCTACTTTCTTATTTCAAATACAATTGTCTATTTTTTATTGCATTTTTGGATTTAACACGTTATTTTAGAGGGACTTTTATTAGCATTCCCTATACCTAAGTGCAGTCATTTTTTACATTGTTGGACATTTTTGAAAATTTTTTGATTTTCATCGTGATGCTTAATATTATCTAACGCCGCCATTTTTTTTAAGGAAAAACGCTTAAATTTAGACCATGCCTAGAAGAAACCTTGGAATACATCCTGGAATTTTTGCAATCGACGCATTACATACAGGGGGTCTAAAATTTAATTTTCTTTTAATACAACTTCAGACCACTAAAACTCGTTTTTTTCAAATACAATGCCCAAATTTTTTTTTCATTTTCTAATGCAAAATTACATTCTGCATCAATCTGTATTAGCGTTTCCTATACCTATCTGCAACAATTTTTTCGTTATTAAGAATTTTTGATAAAGTTAAGAGAAATTGCAACATTTTTAAATAGTAAGCCCTGGAAATGACAACAAATGCCAATACTTAATAACCGGCAACCACTTTTATCGCATTTGTCTGAAGTATCCATGAAAATGGAAAATCAATAGTTTCAAACACGGATATTTTCAATAAACACATCAGATGCCATTACGGTCATGACCAAAATATCAGATCCATATCCTTTTTCATTCTTCATTTATTTTTAAGTACCGGTCTCAATCAATCAACCTGCATTAAGGTCAACTCAAACCGGCGCGGTGGCGGTGGCGATTCGCGATCACTAAGTAACCAAATTACTTATCTACGTAACCGGGTTACTTATAGTGATCGCGGATCGCCAACGCCACAGCGCCGGTGTGAGTTGACCTTAAGTGTAGTCAATTGTTTCTGTATATTTATCATTATTTATTTAAAATTTTAATTTTGTGTTTAGATGTTCGATATCATTAACCAAGTTATGCCAACTGCATACATCATGAACACCTGCTACTGGATATTCTATTCGACTCAAGCAGGTCATTGTTTGTGCGTGTGTGGACGATTTGGTATCCGATGTCCACATGTTCGCAATCGGACGCATTGGGTTAACATGCACCCAGTGCATGAGGCAGAACAAAGTTACTTTTTTGTGCCTGCGCGGGGATTTCTTCATCCAGTTGTAAGTTTTTTCGATAAAAATTACAATTCAAATATTTTAAAATATTTAAAAGTGATATTTTTCAAAAAGAGCCTTAACATTTGACTTTTTTTTAAGTTAAACAACTTATAATAGCGGAATACGGTTTAAAAAGTACAAGTTGCGCATAACTTAAAACAATGTTTTTTTACTGAATTACAAATAATAAATTTTTTGCTTTTTATCACATTTATTTCGGAAAATATAAACTTTTCACAAGTAGGAATTGTCTAAAGTTGTAAAAGGTGTGGTATTTAACTGTGATTTAAAAAAAGGGTAAATGTTGACATCAAAAACCACAAATAACTTATGTTTAATAAGGTTTAGTTGCTCTTTTGTTTTATTTTTTCAAAACATTATGAACACGCTTTTTACAACGATTTCTTATTCTCTTCCTTCTCCTTATCATCCCTTCTTCCTCCACTTCCTCCCTTTCATTCCTCTCCCTTCTTCTCTCCTCAAAATCTCCTTTCCTCCTCCGTGGTTTCCTCCTTATCTCTTCTTTTTCTTCTCCTTATTTTTCTTAATCTTACGTCTCTCTACCATTTGTTTCGGGGTTTTTGTTTCTTTTTATGTATGTGGACTCCTTTCATCTCTTTTTATCTTAAGCCACCTTTCTAACTTCATTGCATCATTCTTCGTGACAGCTTCTTTAGCCTTCTTATTCCAGGTTTTTCTTATTTTCTTTAAGTTTCTTCTTTCAATTTGCGCTTTATAATGTTCCATAATATGTACACGATCTAGCCATCTTAGTTATCCGTTCTGGATATTGGATTCGATGCGTTTACCTTGAAATTTTCTCAAAAGGTTTAATTTCAAATTTTCTTTCTATGCTTTTTACTTTAGATTAACACCTAATTCTTAAAACGCTTAAACCTTTTTGGATTTTCACAGAGCTGCAAGTCCATCGTAACACCAATTGCTGATAATGTGTGTCGAGCATATGACATCCTCATAGAAATGGGAATTGAACAACTAGGCGAACAAAATGTTAATCAAGGTGTTACTGATGTCATGATCCGAGCAAGGTTAAAAAAATTGTCCCTTAATTGTTTAGACTCACTGATAACTTTTATCCAACAGGTTGTTAATAACCCCAGAATACTACCCAACAGATGATACGATCCAGTTTACACCACATCCTATGTCTCACCCAAATTACGGCCTTTATTTCGTAAACCTTTTGTCGCACCAGAAATATATTGCTGGTAATGGAGAATCGGTTCCAATTCCTCCATATTACGTTGTCCATGCGATGGACATGCCAAGATTTACTTTGAGCGCCGCTGAAGGAAATCTCCCGATTTTTCGTCCACCACCGTTTACCGTAGCTACACCGATATACGTTGATAATCCGATTCCATCAAATCCCTATCAGGGCGACCCGATTTTCAAATACAATCAAGGTTATGGCGCCGATAGAAGTCGCGTTAGAAATAACAACGCACGCTTGCAAATGCTTCCAGGAACGAACCGCGGTAAAAACGAACCAAATGGGACTAGCAGACGTTCGGATGGCGATTCTTCAAGACCTACATCATTAAACAATCGTGTATACATCAACAAGAGACCTACGCGTTTATGCAAAGCAACACCGCTTGGTTCAACTTCGACCGATGGATTTTTCTCGCGTGAGTGCGAAAATCGTTCAGCCCGATCGCGGATGAATTCTCCTTTGACTACATTAAATGGTGAAGGTTCTGCGAACAGAGGAATGGTGATAATGGAAGTTCAGCATATCCCCAGTGATAGCAAAAGTAATAATGTACAGGCACCGCCTCCCCAAAATACTCAAAATGGGGAAAATCAATGCGAATTACCCAATTTCAACATATTTTCCAAGCGTTTCAACCAGAAATCGGATCCAAACGCTAAGAACATTAACTGCAACCTAACAGAAGAGCACGTCCAACGCGTGGATACTCAAAAAAATTTTAAATCATGCTCAGCAGCAGGTGATAACAGTAAGCAAACGCATCCAAACTTAACTGGTTTATTTGACCGGACGATAAGAAGACCTGGAGATAATAGCGATGGAAAAATCAACGAGGAAGAGTTAAATATCTTAAGCGGAAACTATGACGACGCCTTTCCCGAACTTCCACAGCCACAAGGAGTGAAAATTGTAAACAAAAAGCGCAAAATTAATGAACCAAAAACAGACGAATGCGGTTTGCAGAATATGTTTGAAAAAATTGGATTGTCACTCGCCGGTCCAACCGATTCGTCTGTTTATACTCTCAGAACCCTTACCGTAACCGCCCCTCCGGAGTTTATTGATGAAGTTGATAAAATAGTGGTCCGTAATTACGATACTGATGAGATTATAGATGCTGATGAATACTTGGATATAGTCAATGATGTAATTAATAATGATGTTAGGTATAGTAGGAAGGTTGAAAAAAATGGTGTGTCACGAGAAACTTCTGATGACGATAACAGCCATTATGAGGAGCTTCTTATAGCCTCTGACTTGGAAGAAGAAAGAAGAAAGGAAACTTAAATTTATTTATAGTCTTCAAGCTTATTTAATCACTTATATTTATCATACCAGTATTTAATTCTATCAAATAAAAGTCATATATATTTTTTATACTATTCAATTAAAGGGTATTACCTAATAATTTTAAGGCTCTCTCATTTAATAAATGTGTGCAGATGGGGTGTTTTAAAAATAAATGTTTAATCGATAAGAGTTGCTTTCCATGATCCCTAATTAATCCCTCGCCTTTTTAGTTCGCTTGTGACTTTAAATAGTGCCTATTTATTATAAAAACACTTTGAATATTCTATTTGCTGGTAGAATGGTGCCAGTTACGGATTATTTTCTCAATTAATATAAAGTTGCGTGACTTACGTTGGCTAGAAGTCGCTCTAGCAGGAGTGAAAGACAAGGATATAAAGCAAATTTCCATTTAAAATTGCTTTAGTTGATTAAGTACACTTGTTAAAGAAAATTTTAATAGCGTCCCATACAGATTTTTTATAATAACGGTATACATTCTCAAAGGCTGTTATGCACTTAATTCTATACAAAAACAAGTTAAGATCTTTATAAATAAATGTTCTACTTTATAAATTTGTTTATATTCATAAAAAATTATAACTTTTAAAATCCAAATTCGATTAAAATCTCAATTTCAGTTCTTCTGAAAATTAAAATTAAGTGGGTATATTTGTTATCAGGGCCGGCCCTAGCAAGCGCGGAGCCTGACGCAAGGACAAGCTACTGAGCCCCCCTACCAACAAAAAAATATTCATAAGTTATCATACAAATAATTAATTTTTTAAATAAAATTTTGAACAAACAAGGTAAAATAATATTATAGCAAACATAACAAAACATAAAATTTGGCAAGTTGACTATGGACGAAGGAAAGTAAAACAACAAAACAACTCATATTTTTATAAACGAAATAGAAACTCAATTAAAGTTAATCCTTCTAGATTTTGCTTTCGCAAAATCGTTCAATAGGTTGTCGAAGTCCATCTCCCTCATGACCACTTTCAATTGACATAATTTCGAGTGAATTTAAACATTCTTCATAAATAGTGGATCGTAAATACGTTTTAATTAATTTTAATTTTGAAAAACTTCTTTCGTCCGCAGAGACTGTTACCGGTGTAGTAAGGAAGATCCTTAGTACAATAAATAAATTTGGGAACGAGGTTGGAAGATTATTACAAGCCAAATATTTAAGAATATTTAAAGGATTGCAACAACTTTGTGGAATAGTTACTTTTGAAGCTTCTATTTCTTCCGCCAACATGAATCTATTTAAGTCCATCGATTGGCAGTATTTTAAAGCAATTTGTAAATCAGCAGCACTTTTTAATGTAGTCTCTTTGGATTGATTGTGAAATGTTCATAAAAAACTAAATATGGTATCTTTTAGTTGTTTAAATCGAGGTTGAAGAGACTGCAGTGTTTTATCTAACACTTGATTAAAACACTTTCTTTTGTATGCTTCATTTGCATCAACAACATGGTCGTCTGAGGACTCGTACGCAAATTACCTTTTGCGTTTCCGTAAGCGTTTCAACTAGAATTGCGGAACATCTAATTTTTTTGCAAGATTATTTGCACCGATTAATACACCTTTAAAACCTATTTCTCGGTACACTTCTAGCCATTTGCACAATTTTTTAAAAGTGAGTATTCCTGAAGACAGATCTGAGGTTTCAGTTTGTAGTTCTTTGCTTACGAAGTTCACTTGGAAAAGCAAATCATGCCAGAAAACTAAAGATAGCAAGAATTTGTAATCTTTCATTTGAGTAGCCAAAGATTCTGCTTCACTTTTTGCGTTTCCGTAAAAGTTTCAACGGGAATTATTTCACGAAAGCTTTTGTTAATAGATTTGATGATAATATTTGATAAATAATCTATTATATTGCTGTGGTATAGTTTAGTATTTCACTACTGACCAATAACTTATTAAAGTGATATGATAGAGAATTGCTGTTTGTTTCTATGCTGTTAATAAGCATTGTATTTTTATTTTTTTATTATTTGAGCGCGGGGCCGTAGGCTAGGAAATCGGTGCAATGTGCTTAAAGCCGGCCCTCTCTGTTATTCTTTGCGTTTTTGAATTGAATGGGTTTGGAAAATATGACTTAAATATAAACAATGTTTGGAACTGGTTTTTAACCGTATCTAGCCTTACTCATTTACTTTTGTATTGTGGTGAATATATCAGCCGTACCACCCTGCGGTAAACCATACAAAACTTCAGAAATAAATTATCTCGAACTATTTCGCTACAATTATGTGTCTGTAGCGTGTCGAGCAATAAGAATAATTTTGCAGCAAATTTAAACGATACACGAAACTGAAATTGAGCAACGCACAAACTCCGCAAAACAAACATTGTAACTTTGGCACTTGTGAATTTATTTCGCACTTTCAAGTTTACGAGTGAGTAATGCGCTTCTGAATGTCGTGGAGAGGAACACATTGTTGTCGATTACAATGAAGATAATTCTACTTAACGAGAGAAACTTAAGATTTTAGGTCCTTTAACGACGGAATTTGTGTAGCACCGCGTGATATAAAATACAAACAAAAGAGTTAGTGGTTAAAAGTTAAAAGAAATTGTACTGTACAGCACAATTAAGAAAATGGTATTTTTTATTTTCCTTTAAACTTTTTTAACTTCTTTACACAACTTTGTGATGTTGGACTTGGAATTAAACTTTTTGAAAGTGCAAAATGGGAGTGAAAATGTTCAAAACTGATAATACAGGGTGTTCCAGTTTGGTATTCGCACCCTTTAAAGTACTAAACCATTTAACTTAAGATCATGTAAATTGGTTGGCCTACAATATAAACAATTTAACACCTTTTGACACTAAAGCGGCATGTATTTATGCATTTGTTTTTCGCTAGTGTCGTCATTTTTAATTTTTTTCAAAAACACCATGGGTCATGCTGGGCATCATTTTAAAGATAATTTCAATTTAAATGTAACAGCAGTGCAAAAATGCCAATACATGTAAAATGTCATTAGAAGACTCTACAGATAAAAATTGCTATTGTTTGTGGTGGGTTTACAAGTTATTTTACGTTAGTGGCGGGCACTTTCAAAATGCTTCGCGGGCACCCGGGTGCCCGCGAGCACCACGTTGCCGACCCCTGATGTATGGCATACATGATTCATGGTGCTATTGAAAAAACTTAAAGATGGCGGCACACGAGAAAAACAAATGAATAAATACATGTCGCAGTAGTGCCAAAACATGTTAAACAACTTAATAATAATATAAGCCTACAAATTTTTATTATCCCATAACCTTGAAAAAAGTTAAATAATTTAGTTTTAGAAAGCACAGGATGTGATTAAAAAAAATTTACAAAGTTAAGCAACAAAATAGCAGTTTTAAAGTAAAAAACGCAGTGGAAATCTTATAAAGATAGTAAAAATATTTACTTAAAAGCAGGGTTGAGCAGATTTAAATCATGATTTAAATCAAGTGATTTTTTTAAAAAAATCATTGATTTAAATCAAGTGATTTTTAAAAAAAAATTATCAATTTAAATCACAGATTATGTGAGTACAATATAATATTAATTTATAATAAAACAAAATTGTATTACTATTAGTAATTAAATACACGAAATGGTGAATAAAGCATATCAATTTGCTCTTGTAAAGTAATATTCATTGTGGAAATGCAATAATTCAAAATATAAATGACAAGTTTTTGACGTTAGCGTAGTGAACAGTCAGTTTTTTCAATTTCCACGGCACTCTATTGCTTCAATAACGATTTGGAAAAAAATGTCGAATATCTCGAAAAGTATGAGTTTTGGGTATAGGACATACTTAACAAAATATGAAGCTCTTTTAAAGACAAATTCGATGACATAAAAAAATACAGGGGTTTGCATTTGAAAAAATCGAGTTACGAGCTTTTGAAAATCATGGAAGTTGCCACCTATTTATAAACACCCCTGTATGTGTGATTCAAATTTTTTCATATCGAGCGAACAGAGAATTTTTTTCTGCATGTCCATACCAAATTAAAACTCTGTATTTCAAAATAACTTCAGGAGAATTTTTTAAATGAAGACTTAAAACCTTGAATAATTTAGAAAATATTTTTTTTTACAACGCCGTATAAAAACCTGTAGTACTTTATATTTATGCAAAGCTGAAATTAGGGCGGTCAAAAATATTAAATAAAAAATTGGGTGTTGTATTTGAAATATAAAAGTTGCTATTAGTTCCAGAAAAGTGACTCACCCTGTATATTTGAAAATATTTTTATTGTGTTGTTTAGAAAAAACTGTATGAAATAGCATTTGAATCAACTTCATATCTCAAGCCGTTTAGCCACAATTGACCGATCCCGCACTAATGACTCACCCTGTATATAATTAATTAAACATCACCATTTAGCACTGATTTTTTCAAAATTCTTAATCATTATATTTAATTTTTCATTTTGACAAAAATTTACCATTGAATTAAATATATTGATTATTAAATATGTATATTAGCACAAAACAGAAATAGCATGTGAATATGTCTAAATTCGATAATATGGTACATTTGATTTAAATCAAAAAAATCTGATTTAAATCAAATAAATCAATTTTTTTGATTTTTTTTAAAAAATCATGATTTTTATCCACCCTGCTTAAAAGTAATTCACTCCATCCAACATCTCGAAGAGTAGCCAAAGGATAGCCGCATCTGGCGATGTGTAAGTTGATGCACTATTTTTTGTTTTTAGAATCTTTTACAGCCCAGTCGCCCGAAAATGATGCTGGAAAATAGTCAATTTTGTAGTCGCGTTGGTCATGCAACTGTGCGGGAAAAAATTCTGCAGCTAGGCAAAGTTTTTAAAAATAGGTCCAACGATCTCGTAGAAAAACGCAAAACACAAGACCCTTGTACAAACGGTTTTTCCTCGGATTTAATTTAAAAATTTGATGGGTTAATTGAGACTACATTTCTGGATATAAAGCCGATCGCGACAACAAACTAGTTGGCCTCCCCTGCTATAAAACATTTAAAAAATAATTATAGCCGCATTTTATGGAACCCATAAAAAAAAACATTAAAAACATAAATACAAAACACTTTTCAGCTTTAGCTGACTGGCGAGCAGTGTTCAGTGAGATTTGGAAAAGTTCTCGCGGGCCGGATAAAAAACCATGTCGTGAACGGCATCCGGCCCGTGGGCCGTAGGTTGCACATGTCTGCTTTAAACTTTCAACGGCCCCTTAAATTTATGATTATTATTAAGATCACCCGACGCATTCTCCAGAACTTGGGCCTTCTGATTATCATAAGTTAAAAAACTATTTTTAAGAACTTTATTAAACACACTATGATATTATTTCCTTTTTAATTGGAACCCAAGCCACTGAAATTTTTCAGGCATTGTTAAATTGTAGAAATAAAAAGTAAGTAGAGAAAGTTGTCAAAACGAAGGAACTTATATAATTACAATAATAAAGTTTTATTAGATAATTATGAGTTTAACTCGTATGTTACTTGATTTAAAAAAAATACGTTTTATATGTAATACAGTTTTTTTAGGAACCTGGAGCACTACATGGATACCTTGTCTCATGTGCAGAGATATCCAGATCCGCCTCCGTGCACAATAACGAACGTTATTAATTCAACGCGCGTATGTTGCTTGTTAATATTAATTTTACTATACAATTCAGGTATTTCAGGTTTTTCTACCTAATGCTTCAAATCGATCGTGACGGTAGAGCGCAGAGGGTTGTCGGTAAGCGTCCGCTCGTCGTCCGCTTAGTTTTCACGGATCCGGCTGCCGTACAACTCGCTAGCACCCTTTGTGTCGACTCCAACGAAACGTGATTTCAGCTCGCGAAAATTTCCTCAACAACTTTTAACCGAGTGGAGTTTTGGTGTTCGAAATTTAAATTTATACGCTTTGTTTAAACACGAATGCGTTTTTTCATTTAGAATTTTTGATGTGAACGCGCTTACATTTTCATTTAAATAATATTAGTGCGCTAGGAATACATATTAACGTAGAATAAAGTACATAAATTGAATTGTCTATTAGAAGCCCTAGTTAATAGCTTGTTATTCCATAAATATTAACAAAACTTACGTAAAGGATATGTGTGTATTCGATAAATTCTCTTCGCGTAGTGCTTAACGTACAACTAGCAACTTTACTGTGTAACAACTTGCAATGTATCAAACTAATTTTTCTCTACCAAGAAGACATTGAAAGAAAAACCAAAGACCGTACTAATAATAATGTAAACCAAATTCTTACTCGCTACGCTTCGTAGCCAATTCCGAAAATGTACAAAATAACAGTCCGCTCCGTGCTAATCGTCCTGGTTCTTGAGGTGTGCTACTACGCTAATGGTATGGTTGTACAACCTCCTGGTGCTGGGGGTGGTATCGAGACTGATCCAGCCCCTGGTAGATCACCAGGACCCCCGGAATTAACTTCACCTCACCACCGACCGGTAGAAGAACAATCAACCATTCTTCTAACATCAGAAGCAGCTGAAGATGACTGTACCCTTAAAGGAGATATTCAGGCGGATGATAGGGGTGTTGTCAACGTCACCATGGCTCATCCATCGTTTAAAACTGACGTACTAGTCGGTGGAGTAGTTTACCAAGGTAAGTACTTTTGGGGTATGTTAGGCTCGCGCGTAAAACAAATTGGAATTTTAGAGTTTCGGGTCTTTGTGACGGTAAAGTAGAGCAGTGAACATGGGAAGTGTAGTTTTACTTCGCGTTTAAAATTTTATTTCTGGTTCATTTTACTAAAGGTAGTAAAAGCTTCCTGAAAACCCTTTTAAATTATTGAAACTGTGTAGCAAGTGTATGGACGAAGTGCTGGTTTTAAGCGATAAGTTTAAAAAATAAATAAAGACTTGAAAACGTAAATTACTCATATAAAATTTTACATGAATATACTTTACGAAAAAAAACTTGTTAATAAATATTGCATTTTAGCCAAACTATTATGTATATTAGGTAATCATTATAACTTCGTTGAAGACCGTGTTTTTCCTTAACATTTTTAATACAAAAAAGAAGTCAGCACGTTTCAAAAACAAATGAGTTGTTGATGAAATTTAAAAAGAAAAAAGTGTCAAAAAGATATATTGAAGCAAAACAATGTGATGGCTATAGAAACAGTACAGGAAAAAACTCAACACCTTCATTAGCGCCACTAACGCAGTAAAGAATTGAATTGTAATGATTGAAATCGTAATTTTTTTAAAAATAGATTAAAATTTAAATAATAGCTATTGAAAATTCCCAAAATAAAAAAATAAATGAAGAAGAATATCTGTATTAGGTTTACATTTTGTATAATATATCCCAAAAAATCGTTGAACTAGGTAAATGTATTTAATGACATTTAAAAAATGAATAGACAGAAATTGTTTTTAATAGGTAAAATTTATTCGAATTTTGGCACTACCTACTAGAGTATGAGAAAAACACTCAGATTCTTGAATTATATTTGAGTGATTTTTTTATTAAAATAATAAGTTAAAAAAAATCGTTTATCTTAATTTTTAAAGGTAATCTCGTAGAAATACAAATGCGAAGTTTTTTTTTCTTAGAGAATAACAACCTTATTTATTTATTATTGTATGGAAATAACTTGTGCAAATAAAACAAACGACATTAATTTTTAAAAATAATGTCAAGTATTGAAATACTTAAAAAATTTGTATGGACAAATATAAAATTAGGATGCAGATTATGTAGAAATGGCCGCAAAGTTAAATAAATACTTTATTATTATTAATATTATTATTATTATTATTATTATTATTATTATTATTATTATTATTAATATTCCATATTACTTATACAGGGTGTCTCAGAATGGAGATCTCGCTTAATATAAGAGACACAGGTTTGCTTAAATTGGATGAATTAATTATTCCTAGGGATGAGAGGGACTACAACCAATTTTTAAAAGTACAAAATTCCTCGTACTTCAGATGTCATAGCAAAAAATATTAAAATGTCGAATTTCTTATGCTGGAAATGTTACCTGGGACATCCTGTATAGGATACTACCATATACAGGGTTAGGAGAAAGACCCGGAACGGTCAATTATTTTAGTTATTTTAAAACTTTTTAAAAAAAATTTGGTATTGATATATGGTCAAAAATAAATAACTCAATAATTTTTTTTTTCAATTTCGCCTTAGTAGAAAATTACCTACCCCTAGTTAGTTTTTTTAAAGGAACAGCCTGTATATTTTTACATTTTTAGATGCAAAATAAAAAACTCCATTCAGAAAAATCATCAAGGGTTAATTTTAAAATTAAGTTTATAAAACTAGTGAAATACGAACTAATACAAAATCAAAATACATGTAACTACTGTCAGTTTATAGCCAAATTTTATTATTGTTGATAAATAAAAACATTTATAATGGCAGTAGAAGTTACAGAATCAGTACGAATGGAAATTTTGATAATAATTTTTCAAGCTTTGTTTGTAAATATTCAAGGGATGTATCGGTTTTCTTTGTTATTGTTATAACAGGTAAAATCTCTATTACTCAATACAACTAACTGTAACTCGATTAACCTCAGTTGTTCG
Source organism: Elmis aenea (assembly GCA_947652605.1). Lineage (NCBI taxonomy): Eukaryota > Metazoa > Arthropoda > Insecta > Coleoptera > Elmidae > Elmis > Elmis aenea. The sequence continues at coordinate 13,322,123 of OX393577.1, forward strand.
ACTTTAGAAAGAGTCCATTGAAATTGGTGCACATGGACGGTAATTATTCTAATAACATAATTACCGTATAAACCTTTAAGTATCTGTCTTAATCCTTCACTCTAACTGCATATTTAACAGAACCTACCCAAGTCGATTTTCCTCCATTACTCGATTTTTATAAGTCCCCGTTGAAAGTCGAGCAAGAGAGGTTTCATCTCTATATCAATGGAAAAAATTTGTTGCAAAAATAATGTCTCCTAATTACTCGAAATATTTTGAGGGCTAACTATTGGCACAATTACAAAATTAGATTCTAATTATATTTACTTACTTGAAAACCAACCTTTAGCTTTAAATCTTACAAAAAAGGGATTGTAACATACCAAAATGGCCCTACAAAATTAATTTTTATACTACCAATTGTTGATACATAATGAGTTACGCTTTTACAATTTACAATGCTCTAATTTTGCGGAACCTTAAATAGGCTTGTTTATCGAATTACTGCCAGAGCTTTTTTTGTACGCGGTTTCATTGTGCAGTTGATGTAAGAGATTATAAAAGAATATTTTTACCTACTTTCCTGCGTGTACAATAACGTCAGTTTGGATTCAAGCTTTTTTGTGATATAGCTTGAATATACTTTTTTCTAAAGGGTTTAAGTTTGGTTGGCTCAACATAGTTGAACTTTCGTGAAATTAAAATTATGAAACTTTAACGATACGTGTTTGATCTTGATAATTCAAAAACATTTGAATAGGCCTATACATGCTCGTAACTTTAGCAATCAAATTTTCATTATAACAATCACAACTTTTTTCTTGAAAAGTTTTTTATACGATAATAGTTAATATACTTTGATAATCAGAACGGATTCTTCCCATTAATGTATTCAATGTTAAGACAATAAACGATAAAACTGAAGAGTTGGAGACAGTTTTCTAGAGTGTCACCAACGGTCTTCCAACTTTTACAAATGGCATATCGCTTTCAAATAAACGTTTTCTAGTAATACATTGTTATTTCAACTTTTCCAATCAGCGGATTTTTTGTCTAGAAGTGAGTTCAATGACTGTTTTTTCTTTAACTAAACTTATATAACTGTTTTTATGGCAAAAATACATTCATAAAGTTTGTTACTTTCTTCAAAGGCAAAAAATGCGCCAAGAAAAAGAATTACTTGGAAATTTTGATAGACTCACGTCCCGACCATCTAGAATCTACACCAAGTCTTGGCAATTTTTTTGGCTGAGCCGCCTTAAGAATTTTTTCATACCGCATTTACCTTTTTATACAGTGTTTTGGTAATTTTTGTATAGCATTTTGGTATTTCGAAAATTTATTTTGGTAATATTTTACATTGCATTATGGTATTTTGAATAGGTTAAGGTTTTTCTTTGTAAGTTCATATTGAAAATTGGTGCGCGAAAAACAACAGTTTCAAAATTCTCCGGACCCTTCACACTTACAAGGGAGGGTCACGATACGTTGTCGCTAGAATTTGATTAAGGCTGTGTTTATTGCATCAAAAACATCAAAACTAAATATTTTTCAGTTATACGTGCCACTGGCCATTTCCTTCGGAAAAATAGGGGAAAAACTGAAAAGTTGAACAATAAAGGTAATTTTTGCGATCGCGTTGGCCATGAAACCCTATTTTTCCGAAGAAAATGGCCAGTGGCACATATCACTCAGCAAAACATTTAGTTTTGATGTCCTTGATGCAATAAACACAGCCTTTATCAAATTCTAGCGACAACGTATCGTGACCTTCCCTGGTTAAAAGAATCTCCATATCCACTGGAAGAAGCAATAATAAAGATAAAACTAGGCAAAGCTCCAGGTATCGATAATATTACTGCAGAAATGATCAAATACTTGGAAGAAGAAGGAAAAGAAGTCCTGAGAAGCATAATAAACGAAATTATTAAAACAAGAAAAATGCCAAAGGAATGGAACATGGGAATTATTTTACCACTCTACAAGAAAGGGGATAAAAGGAACTGCGCAAACTATAGAGGCATAACACTAATAAGTATACCAGCAAAAATACTAGCCAGAATAATAGAAGGCAGAATAAAGGAAAAATTAGAAAATACGTTAGAAGAAACACAATATGGTTTCAGAAGGGGAAGAAGCACGCAAGATCCAATTTTTATATTACGACAAACGATAGAAAAAGCAATGATGAAAAACAAGGAAATACATATATGTTTTATTGATCTGGAGAAAGCGTTCGACAGAATACAAAGGAAGGATGTGTGGAAAAGCCTAAAAACCAAAGGTATAGACGGGGGAACTATAGACACACTAAAAAATAATGTATGAAAAAACGCTAAACGTGGTAAGAACACATAACGAGGAATCATTAGAGTTTGAAACGAAAGAAGGATTAAAACAAGGTTGCGTGCTTAGTCCATTGCTATTTGCAATCGTAGTAGATGAGGCAATGAAGAAAGCAAAAAAGAAGTTCAGACCACTACAGTTGGGGTATTGGAGGATGGAAAAGGTTGAGCTGACGGAGTTATTATTCGCAGATGATATGGCGATAGTAGCAGACTCGGAGGCAAACCTACAGTATAATATGGAAAGACTAAACGAAGAACTAAAGAAAATTAATATGAGGATAAATGTACAGAAAACAAAAAGCATGATAGTAACAGAGAAAGAAAACTCACACAACATTTCAATAGAAGGGCAATATATAGAACAAGTAACACATTACAAATACTTGGGAACAATCATAGAAGGAAACGGAAGACAAGACAAAGAGATAAACGACAGACTAGGAAAAGTAGGAAGAATATATAATACCCTAAAAACGACCATCTTTAGTAAAAGAGAAATATCCAAAGAAACAAAAGTAGACGTAGTTAAAAAAGTAGTCACACCAACTTTATTATACGGAAGCGAATCATGGACACTTACAAAAAGAAACTTAGGTAGAATAAATGCAGCCGAGATGAGGTTTTTACGAACAATCGAGGGAAAGACAAAACTAGACAAAATAAAAAACGAGACATATAGAGAAAAACTTAAAATAAAATCAACAGAAGTTAAGATATGGGAAAGACAGTTAGGATGGTTAGGCCACATTAATAGAATGACAGATGAAAAATTAACAAGGAAAACGTACGAAGCAAGGACGCAGGGAAAAAATAAAAGGGGCCGACCAAGAAAAACTTGGAAAGAAGGAGTAAAGAAGGCAGCGCAAGAAAAAGGTATTAAATGGGAGGACGTAAAGGAGCTGTCTCAAAACAGAGTGGGGTGGAAAAGAATAGTGAGGAAGAAAGAAAGTTAACATAATAGTGAAGCTCACATTAAATATTATGTTAAATGTACTTTTATCGAACTTGTGTTTAGTTTTTATCTTAAATTGGTTTAGTAAATTAATGTAGTCTTACACCTAACGGTAAAAAGACAAATGCCTAAATAAATCAGAACGGATTCTTCACATTAATGTATTCAATGTTAAGACAATAAACGATAAAACTGAAGAGTTGGAGACAGTTTTCTAGAGTGTCACCAACGGTCTTCCAACTTTTACAAATGGCATATCGCTTTCAAATAAAAGTTTTCTAGTAATTAATACATTGTTATTTCAACTTTTCCAATCAGCGGATTTTTTGTCTAGAAGCGAGTTCAATGACTGTTTTTTCTTTAACTAAACTTATATAACTGTTTTTATGGCAAAAATACATTCATAAAGTTTGTTACTTTCTTCAAAGGCAAAAAGTGCGCCAAGAAAAAGAATTACTTGGAAATTTTGATAGACTCACGTCCCGACCATCTAGAATCTACACCAAGTCTTGGCAATTTTTTTGGCTGAGCCGCCTTAAGAATTTTTTCATACCGCATTTACGTTTTTATACAGTGTTTTGGTAATTTTTATATAGCATTTTGGTATTTCGAAAATTTATTTTGGTAATATTTTACATTGCATTATGGTATTTTGAATAGGTTTAGGTTTTTCTATGTAAGTTCATATTGAAAATTGGTGCGCGAAAAACAACAGTTTCAAAATTCTCCGGACCCTTCACACTTACAAGGGAGGGTCACGATACGTTGTCGCTAGAATTTAATTAAGGCTGTGTTTATTGCATCAAAAACATCAAAACTAAATATTTTTCAGAGTTATACGTGCCACTGGCCATTTCCTTCGGAAAAATAGGGGAAAAACTGAAAAGTTGAACAATAAAGGTAATTTTTGCGATCGCGTTGGCCATGAAACCCTATTTTTCCGAAGAAAATGGCCAGTGGCACATATCACTCAGCAAAACATTTAGTTTTGATGTCCTTGATGCAATAAACACAGCCTTTATCAAATTCTAGCGACAACGTATCGTGACCTTCCCTGGTTAAAAGAATCTCCATATCCACTAGAAAGCGGCTTTTGTTACGATTTCATAAAATTTGCAATTGGCTCTTTGGTTTAAAAGGTTGGTCGGGCCTGATCTAAACGATCAGCCTATTGTTGCATTACAACTACACAAAAAAAAGAAGAAATTTTGGCGGGTACTATTTGCACACATGTCAAATGCATGCCTGACAAACGCGTGAAAATTAAACTGAAGTTAGTGGTGAGAATAAAAACCAAACCTGTTGCAATTTATAATATACCTATACCACCAGGCATTATTTGTTAATATGGCAAATTAAAATAAGGTAAAGAGGACCTTCTCTGCTAAAAATTGTTACATGAATTAGTAGCTTTATTATAAACATATTCGTAGATACTAAAAATTAAGGTAACAATTAAAAGAAAACTAGTTTCCTAATCCAATGTATTTGCATAATAAAATTAAATGAGTTTAGTTATGAAAACATATTAAATTTTTGTAAGCAATTGTTCAAGTCTATCTAAAATAAATTTTTAAATTACCTACCACAAACATATTTAAGTGAATACATTGTTTTACCAAATGTTTAAAGTAAAATTGAACAAAAGCACTCATGAGCTCATGACTTTATTCAAATACGGGTATTAAATGAACGGCAACTACTCAGAGATTTTGTTTTTGATAAATGGAAAAATCTTGGCGGCTGTAGAGGAAAAATTGCTCTTATCTCGAAGACAAGTTTTTCTACAAGTAAGAGTTGACCTTGAAGTTGAAAACAATAATAAAGGCCTTGCAAGAGTCGACGGAACCATAAATAAGTGTATAAGTGTGGAAGAAGGCAATCTAAATTTGGCAAGCTTGATACAAACAAGGCTATAAATAAGAAACTGCAAGCTGACCTATTTAGTTAACTGAGCTTTTTGACCTAAATTAGGCTGAACTATATTCATGGCTGTTATACATCGATTTTGACACTGAAATGTAATATATCAAATGAAATGTTACTGCTAATGCACGCCACTCTTCTTTTATTATCTGCTTTTAGATCGCGAACAATTGTTGTTTCCATAATGCTAATGGATTTCATAACAGCGTTGCTAAAAATTATGGTCCGTCGTAGATTTCTTTTTATTATCGTTCTTACTTGCTCAGATGTATTGTTTGCGTTTCAAATCTGACTCAGAGTTGGTATGGGACAAGTATTCATATAAAGGTTTATTGAAATGATGCAAAAACTTTTGATCCAAATTTTAATTAAAGACCTAATTAAAATAGTTCTCTTAGTGTTAGTTTTTAAGATTGAATTTAAATTGTTATTGTGAATTTTAGTACGCCATTGATTATAAATTTTATAATTTAATAATCTTATGACGTGTTATGCATTTAGGTTTCTGATATAACAATCTTTTTTTTATGACTTTTACGTTATTTAACTTTAAAAAGAGTGGTAGATTTTTTAAAATAATGCATCTCTATGATAAAAACCATAATAAGTCAAAATCTAATTTAATTGCATTGTTGGTATAGGTATACAGGGTGGACCAAATTCGAATGTTTTACGGGGTATCTCGGTTACCATAGGTAATACTTGGAGAAAATCTGATATCGGTCTCTTGGACCATTTTTTGAGAAAAGAACGCTTGTTTAATCAGATTTTTTACATCGCTCTCCATTTTGGCACTACAGACCAAAAAATGAGGTTTCCCCAGTTTTGAAAATATACTATAACTTCTTTGTTTATTCAACTAGAACTTGTTGTAAAGGTTTTTATACAGATTTGTATGTTAAATTTAGAAACAAAATTAAATATTTTTTAGCGACCATGACTTTTGAATATGAAATAAACTTATATTTTTTTAAATAGAAACCCAAGTTGGCCATGACTTAATATGAAAGAGGATTTTTTAACTTTGCAAAAATATAGTTTTATATATTTGTTGCAAAAAAATAATCGAGATAAGGCTAATTTTGTAAAAATTTCCTCGTCAATGTTTGCCATGATTTCGTAAACAAGTGATGTTTGCAATTATTAAACAACTAAACTTCATATCCAAGTACATTTTATAAGCAAATTAGGCAAATCCGGGTACACTTTTGTATTTTTTACTGTTTATTTTGGTATTGTGAAAATGCCTAATTTTGAACACTCTTAACAGTTTAATATATTAGAAATTTACATTGAAAGTGCTAAAAATGTAGCGTCTGCTGCAGAATTTACTTGGAGATGACGTTTAGTTGTTTAATAATTGCAAACATCACTTGTTTACGAAATCATGGCAAACTTTGATGATCGAATTTTTACAAAATTGGTCATATCTCGGTTATTTTTTGCAACCAATATACAGGGTGTCCCAGATTACATTTCCAGCATGGGGATCTCGCTTATTATAAGAGATACAGGTTTGCTTAAATTAGATGAATTGTTCCTTGGTATGAGAGGAGGCACAATCAATTTTTAAAAGTACAAAATTCCTCGTACTTCAGATGTTATAGCAAAAAATATGAAAATGTCCAATTTCTTTTTTCTCTCATAACTTTTTTGTCGTAATCATTAGAACAATTTTATTTGTACTTTCTTAAGGCACTTTTTAATGGAGAATGTAACTGTTATTTTAGATTATTTTTAACACCTACCATTTTCGAGATATTACCCCTAACTTCATTTTTTCTTATGGCCCGCGAAGTTGGCTATGGAATAGTTGAATGTGCTTTTTTTTCCTCTTTACAATGAGATATTACTTGCTACATTTATTTTTGTAAATAAGTCACAAAATCAAGAAAAATCGTATTTTACCTATCACTTATCAAGCTATCTATAATAATAAAAACAAAAAACAACTAATTATGTGTCAAATGACAGTTACCATTTGTCTGCGGTATCATTTATTAGAATTTTATAGTATTGTTGTATAATTCGATAGTCTTTGTAGCAAATTTGTTATCATATAATTATGAGCACATTTACAACTAATTAAAAATTGTATATGTTGAAATACCACATTATTTACAATAGAAACTGTGTAAAATAAATAATTCTAATTAATTATTGATTTGTTTTGGATTTTTGGTTGGTTTGTCGAAAAAACCATATACTTTTAAATTTATTTCCAAATTTTTGTAATTACGCATCCTTCGTTGCCTTTTCTCGGGATATAGCTCTAATTATATTCGCTCAGCTTCTTCATAGTTTTTATGGCAAAGAATGTAGCATCTCAACATGTCAAATTAATTGCTATTTTTAAATGTTGCTATCATTATAACAATTACTACAAAGACTCTCAAATTACACAACAATACTATTAAATTCTCATAAATGATACCGCAGACAAATAGTAACTGTTATTTGACACTTAATTAGTTGTTTTTTGTTATTATTTTCATAGATAACTTGATAAGTGTTGGGTAAAATACGATTTTTCTTGATTTTGTGACTTATTTATAAAAATAAATGTAGCAAGTAATATCTCATTGTAAAGAGGAAAAAAAAGCTCATTCAACTATTCCATAGCAAAAATGAAGTTAGGGGTAATATCTCAAAAATGGTAGGTGTTAAAAATAATCTAAAATAACAGTTACATTCTCCATTAAAAAGTGCCTTCAGAAAGTACAAATAAAATTGTTCTAATGATTACGACAAAAAAGTTATGAGAGAAAAAAGAAATTGGACATTTTCATATTTTTTGCTATAACATCTGAAGCACGAGAAATTTTGTACTTTTAAAAATTGTTTGTAGCTCCTCTAATACTAAGGAATAATTCATCTAATTTAAACAAACCTCTATCTCTTATAATAAGCGAGATCCCCATGCTGGAAATGTAATCTGGGACACCCTGTATAAAACTATAAATTTTTAAAAAGCTCAAAAAATCTTTTTTCATATTTAGTCATGGCCATGCCTTTTCTGAGAAAACACGAGGCACGGGGGTAAGGTGACTTGTTTTCTTAAATTGTTTTAGAATACGTCTCGGTTCACACTGACAACTCTAACTTTTTTGAATTTTGTACGGGTTTTTAAGAGATCGAGTTAAATATTGTGAATACAAGTTTACTGCATACCACAAAAATGTAGGTCCCTAAAAAAAATATTTTATTTTAAATTTAGCATAAAAATCTGTATAAGAGACTTTTATAACATTTGGTTCTGTTTAAATAAATAAAGAAGTTGTGGTAAATTTAAAAAAATGACGAAATTTTATTTTTCATTTGTATTGCCAAAATAGAAAGCAATACAAGACATAGGCGTTCATTCTTAGATTTTCGCCAACTATTACTGTAACCGAGATACACCGTAAAACAGTCGAATTTTATCCACTCTGTACAAACATTTAGAATTTTCCTAGTTCATACGTATGATTGATCCTCGTCATTCTTGTATGTTTAACACGTCTCACTTTCTGGTTTAAGGCACACTGACATATATCTTGAAGCTTATGCTTTCATAGCTTTTGAAGTATATTTTCCGAAGCTGTATTCAATTCTTCTGCTTTGTAAATATCACGGCAGATATTTTTACTTTGCATATATTTTGATTCTTATCATTCAGGATACGCGAATATATTTTATTCATGTGTACATCAGACAACCACATACGCATAAAATATCAGCTTTAGGATTCAATTCGTACAAAATCAACCGACTGCTAGTCGTATACACTTTTTATACGAAATTATTTTCAACAAAGTTAATTGTAAATTATATTTTAACAAAGAATGTTTTGTAATAGTATAAGAAGTACAGACTAAAATTTGAGTTCCAACATGAATAACTCACTTATTGTAGGAGCTAGAACGGGATTTCGGAACTAGGGGGCTATGAACCCCTAAGGGGTACGTGAATGTTCTAAAAGGGTACGAAAATGACTTTTCATATTATTCCTGAATTTTAAACTATTATGTCATAATTCCTTGTTAATTTAAGCTGTGGAACATTTTTACTTTTGTGGATTGTTAAATGGGTACCTACATGACGCTTCGCCGTAAGGCTAAAAGGTACATCGATTGAAATGGGTTTAGAACCGTTGAGCTAGAATATAAATAAAATTTTGGTAATTTTACTAAATGTTGATGGTTTACAACAATAAAACAGATTGCAAATATCTGCTAAATGAAAAAAACAGAAAATTTTACTTTTTTGATTTAATTGTATTAAGGGTAGTTCACACGGTGACATTTGATGTTACCGTGTGAACTACCCATTAATAAAAAAATATTAAAATGCCATAAAACATTTTTGGAGCAAATTTTTGTTTTGTATGCAATGGTCGTATAAACGTGCTTGAAATCTGATTCGGTTTTGATTTTTGGTATTACCTTTCTCGTTTTTAAAGGGTATCACATTTGATTTTCACACGGTTAGCTAAAACATATTTTCCCGATAAAAAAATATATCAATTTATTATAATTTTTTCACTCAATAAGAATATATTGCAAAAAATAACTGTTGTTACATTATCAAGGTATTTTATTCTTGAGGCTTTCACGGCCGTTATCCATAATACAATCTTGGTTTCCGGGTTTGGAACCGCGTCATCTATATTTAGAATTTAGAAGTGGTTGACGTTTCGACCATTGTGTCTTGGTCTTTTTCAAAACGACTAATTTGTCAGGGATGTTGCTGGGTTTATATATCCAGCTTGTGGAGGCGTGGCGTTCCGCTTGATGGATTTGTTCTGCCTCAGTGATTTTGTGATGACTGGTTTCCAGATGTTTGGGAGTTGTATGCCTGTGTCTCTGTTGTAGTTTTTTGGGTTCTTGATGATTTCCAATGATTCTCGATATAATCTTGGCCAGAAATGGTTTGCGCGGGCCAGTAGTTTTGTTTCTCTGAAGAGGATGTTGTGTCCTGTACCCTGGGCGTGTTCTGCTACCGCTGATTTATCGACTTGTTTTCTTGTTGTTTGTCCTTCGTGTTCTTTGAGATGCGTTTGTATACTCCTGCCAGTCTGTCCTATGTATACTTTTCCACAATCGTTTTCAACGCTCCTTTGAAGCTCTCGAATAAATTAAGAAGAACACACGACACAGGACTACACCACGCGGGAATATATAGCATACCTTGCTCCTGTGGAAAAGTATACATAGGACAGACTGGCAGGAGTATACAAACGCGTCTCAAAGAACACGAAGGACAAACAACAAGAAAACAAGTCGATAAATCAGCGGTAGCAGAACACGCCCAGGGTACAGGACACAACATCCTCTTCAGAGAAACAAAACTACTGGCCCGCGCAAACCATTTCTGGCCAAGATTATATCGAGAATCATTGGAAATCATCAAGAACCCAAACAACTACAACAGAGACACAGGCATACAACTCCCAAACATCTGGAAACCAGTCATCACAAAATCATTGAGGCAGAACAAATCCATCAAGCGGAACGCCACGCCTCCACAAGCTGGATATATAAACCCAGCAACATCCCTCACAAATTAGTCGTTTTGAAAAAGACCAAGACACAATGGTCGAAACGTCAACTACTTCTAAATATAGAAGACGCGGTTCCAAACCCGGAAACCAAGATTGTATTATTATCAAGGTACTTGCAAAAAGTCAAATTTACTTATTTCAACAGAAAAATTACATATCTTTAAAGATATTGCTATCAAATCCATTGTTTAACGTGAACGCCATGTTAGAATTCAAATTTCAATTAGTCTGCCAAGGTTGGGTAGAATTTTACTTTTTTAATATTTTGAAAAAACTAAAAACAGACAATTTTTTCGACGGTAAATAATTTCATAACCCCCTCAGTTAAAATAAACATGTAAAAAGATTCCAGTAGATATTTTTACGAAGAATTAAAAATAAATACCTAAACAGTCCTGGCACACTTGATTTTTGAGATAGGTACAAGCCAAACTTAACTTTTTTTAAATAGCGACCATAGTTGGTTAAGGTTTCGTTAAAAAGATAATTATTTTCTAGTTTCACTGATGTGGAAAATCATAAATTATTATGAAATGTAAAACATTTTTAAATTATTTAAGTTTTCAATTTTTAATGTGCCTAATTAAGTACAGCTAGTTTATTTATGTAATGTTTTGTTTTTCTTTTTAATGAACACTTTGATTGAACAAAACTATTGTAATAACTAATTTATTTTTAAATATAAACCTAACAACCCATACATGAAATGAAAAAAAAATCTTTTTTTAAGAAACCTGTGGCCCACTATGGTTGCTATTTAAAAAAAGTCAAGTTTAGCTTATATCTCAAAAATCAATTGCACCATGACTGTTTAAATATTTTTTTCTCATTCCTCGTAAAAATATCTACAGGAATCATTTTACATTTTGAAATTAACGTAGGTGGTTATGGAATTAATTACCGTAGAAAAAAATTTCTGTTTTTAGTTTTTTTTTAATATTTAAAAAAGTTAAAGGTGTAGGTCAAATGTGAAATTTGCATTAAATTTGCCTTGAAAATCTGCCTAACTTTGCCAATTTAACCGTTTATATAACTCTTATAATAACAAAGTTACCCTGTATAGATAAATGGAAATTACCTTTTCACAAAGCTTAAAAGTCGTTGATGTATTAAACAGATTTACTGAAAACATACTTTAACTTGTTTTATAAGCAAAGAAATCAAGTAAAGATCAAAAAGTGCCAATGTTTATTCAGCCTGTTGAGGATTATTTATGTCTTTTCTTCTGTAAACGTTTCAACTGTAAAGGTAGAAAATCCCCGTCAAAGAAAAGCTATCGACTACTTGTTGAAAGAATTCTACACGTATTGTTGTAACACAAATAGCAGTAATAAGATAACAATGAACGTAAATTCAAAAAAATAACAGGAAACTACATGCATTTTTAAAATCAAGATTTAATACTATGGTCTTGAAGTAATGTGATGAAGTTATTATTTAATCAAAACTTTTATGGCAAGTTGCTTCGTAAAACTTATTTCTGAATATTTAATTTTTTAAAGGTCAATTTTACTCAAGTTCGCAAAGATTAAAACTTGGCAGGAAGTGATCCTTTTTAGAATCAAGATAAGCGATTTATTAATGAAACTTATACATTTATTATTATTAAAACAGGTCTACCCTTCCTCCTTTTAGCTACCCTTGCTCGTATATTCTTCTTGCCATTCTTTTTTTTTTCATCCTCATTATGTGCACACACCATCTTAGCTGCCCTTTGATTCTGTGCAAGTCCCAAGTTCAAGTTTTCTTTGATGACATCAGTCCTTATTTTGTCCTTCCTTCTTTTTCCGTCGATCTTCCTTATAAACCTCATTTAAGAGCTTTGTATTTTGCTATTTCGTTTATTCGATAACGTCCACGTTTCTGCACTACATGTTAATATACCTTCTTGAATATTTCCGTTTTTATTTCTTTAGGTATTTATTTTTTGGTCAGAAATTGAGTTTTTATTGCGTTAAATCATCTTCCAGCAGCGCCTGTGTTCT